>OY754471.1:36078400-36614391 GCA_963575645.1 Xanthostigma xanthostigma | reverse complement strand
TGAATAAACAATAGAAATGCAGCCGTTTTCATGTTAAGACAAGACATACGTTTGCTTCTAATTTCCATGTACGGCAAACAAAGACAACCGACCGCGTCGCGCCATGCATTAGACAACATTGCATTTATACAGCTATTTTTCTATATAAATTTGTATAAAATATTTTTCTATATAAATTTGTATAAAAAAACTGTTTAGGCAAATTCTGTTATACGAAATCTATGTAAAATGTTCTCCTCTTTCGTTTAAGACTGGTTTCAAACCGATCTGATTTAAATTGAGCGAGAAATTAGCAAAAAGCACGCACAGGGTCAGGCGGAACGTTACGCGTTATGCGTTACGGCGTTACACTTTTTCGTACATGCAGCCGGTGTTTTATCAATTTATAATATTGGTGATTCATCAATTTATAAGACGTTATCACGTCAAAAAATTATTTTTATAGGTGGTGAGTAATTTAATAAATAAAATTAACCTAAATTTGAAGCGAAAGATGCAATATCATAGATTCGAATTATTATAATTATTATATGTAGAATTTAGGTTATGTATTACGGAATACGTTATCACGTAAAACTATCGTCCGTAAACCGACTTTACAGACAACCAATTTTTTTTAATGGAATCTGCATCCCGAGTCTGGCAGAGCGCGTTTGTGGTTATTTCGTTTCTGCGCAGCATATGACATTTGCAAAAAATAAACCAAAAAAATATGTTTTAGGCAACTTGAAATTTTTTTATTTAAGCATTTCTATAATTCAGAAATAAAAATCCCAGACTATTTTGTCGGTTTTAAAGTATGACCTGACCCCCATCCCCCCGAACATATTTAATTAATATGCTCAAAAAATATAAACGTCTCGATAAACTTTCTCTCTTAGCTATACGCGTAACTTTTTTTTATTGAAACGTTTATATTGTTGCGTATATTAATTAAATATATTTAGGGGAAAGGGTCAACCATACTTTAAAACCGACAAAATAGTCTGGGATTTTTATTTCTGGATTATATAAACTCTAAAATAAAAGAATAAAAAAATTTCAAGTTGCCTAAAACATATTTTTTGACGTGATAACGTCTTATAAATTGATGAATCACCAATATTATAAATTGATAAAACACCGGCTGCATGTTCGAAAAAGTGTAACGTAACGTTCCTAACGTTCCGCCTGACCCTGTGCGTGCTTTTTGCTAATTTCTCGCTCAATTTAAATCAGATCGGTTTGAAACCAGTCTTAAACGAAAGAGGAGAACATTTTACATAGATTTCGTATAACAGAATTTGCCTAAACAGTTTTTTTATACAAATTTATATAGAAAAATATTTTATACAAATTTATATAGAAAAATAGCTGTATAAATGCAATGTTGTGTAATGCATGGCGTGACGCGGTCGGTTGTCTTTGTTTGCCGTACATGGAAATTAGAAGCAAACGTATGTCTTGTCTTAACATGAAAACAGCTGCATTTCTAATGTTTAATTCAATTTTTTGACATTAGTATATTGTGAAATGCAAAGCCTTCTAAGTTAAGTATTGGAATAACTAATTATTATTAGAACATAATACTTTGTAAGTTGCAAACGTCACTTTTGACATTTCTTATCATTCCGACACCAAGGATAAGCGGATTGAAACCAAATTTTGGGAGGTTTAGGTTATGTATTACGGAATACGTTATCACGTAAAACTATCGTCCGTAAACCGACTTTACAGACAACCATTTTTTTTTGGTTTATTTTTCTGCAAATGTCATATTGCGCAGAAATGAAATAACTGCAAACGCTTTGCCAAACTTGCAATTCCAGATTCACCCCTAGATAAATTACTGTTTTTTTACTTGCCTAAAATACATACCCTAAATTCGTCGTCAGCTCTCCGGCTATAAATGATAATGTCTTTTTGATTCACTTTCTGCCATTTGTACATAAATTTTAGTATAAAATTCATTTTTTGAATTTACCACTTTTAAAATATAGCTGCAAACAATATAAAAAAATCGTATTCCATAAGCATGATTCAATAGCTATAAAAAAATGAAATATAACAATGTGCCCCAAGGACGCAAAACATATTTTATTATAACCGACATTTTTTGTAAAAAACAAAATAAAAAATCCGTGCAGAGCTTTGAACAAAAGAATGAAACTAGTTCGTCAACAATACACCAGAGCGGGTCGTGTGGATTATGCCTTTTGATTACGAGTTCCAGCACTTGTATTCTGTGTTAGGTTAGTTTTACATGAAAGAAGAAAACAAGTCGCAAAGTCACAGAAAGACAACCGACTGTATCCACGGATTTTGACATCTGTTAGTCGTAATATGCGTACATGAATGTGTGCGTGTGTGTGGGTGGATAAATACTTGTTCTAGAAGAAATACCCTCGAGTATGTTAATTGATGACCGCTGCTAAAAACGATAGGACACTCGAATTGGAAAGTTTAACACTTTTTTAGGGTCAGGTAAATGGGTATCGGAGTAGAGGTGAGCCGCAACTTAGGTAGAAAACAGAAACAGAGCGACGGATAAATTTTCGCCGCAGGGTACCACGGGACGCAATTTAGAGACTATTCATTATAGGCAAGACGGCGAGAAGTTTTGGGTGTATTTTTCGGGCACAGGCGAGATTATTGTTGAAATCGCTTCGTTTTAGGGTGTAGTTCAACCCCCTAAGTTTGCTTACAAATTGTTGATGTGCTTGATTAATAATTGAAAATTAGTGACGAAAATAGTGCTTTTTTCTCTATTTCCTTTAATATCTCCGTTCCTCTTGACTTTTAGTATAGCATATCATTATATGCATTGAGAAAGTTGTTCCTTATGAAATTTTCTAAAAAATGAGCACTGACAGAGGTCGCTAAGTGCAATTGTTAACTTGCAAATAGCCCCGAAAGTTAAAAAAGCACGTTTTTTTCACTATTTTTTTACTAAGAAATGGTCGCACATAGATGGCTGAAAATTTTCAAAAATGATGTCTATGTTGACCCAAGCATGCATGAATAATTTTAGCGTGATCGGTCAATTACTTGTCGAGTAATTAACGATCAATTTTTTTTTTTTGTTTCCTTAATTGCAAATTGCGCCATTTTTTTTACAAACGGGTTTCGCTGGTCGGACCAAGCCAGAAAAATCACAAATCCATTCAACTTTAGTATCCCGTTGGAATTTTTGGAAAAAATTAATTCTAACCGATTTTTTTAGACAAACGTATAATACCATATAACTTTTCCAATATTCAATCTTTATAAAATCGGTTAGAATTAATTTTTTCCATATCTCCTTCGCTTTTCACTGCGCAACAGAAACACCATCGCATCAACAGCGCCCCTTAAACTCGTTTTTTTAAGAAACTCTCCCATACCCCCTATACTTTTCACTGCGCAACAAAACACTATCGCATCAACAGCACCCCGTAAAATCGTTTTTAGGGTTCCGTACCCGAAGGGTGCTCAAACGAAACCCTATTACTAAGCCTCCGCTGTCCGTCTGTCTGTCTGTCTGTCTGCGGGCTGTATCTCAAGAACCGTAATAGGTAGAGAGTTGAAATTTTCACAGAGTGTGTATTTCTATTGCCGCTAGAACAACAAATAATTAAAAACCCCCCAAAACTACCAAAAGAAGAGCAAACTAAGTTTTTTGCTTATAATTCGCTCAATTTAAATCAGATCGTTTCGAGAAAATTTTACATAGATTTTGTATAACAGAATTCGTCGAAACACTTTTTTTGTACAGCTTTATATAGAAATATAATGTATAAATTCAATTTTGTCTAATCCATAGCATACACGGAGATCGTCTGTCTTCGTTTGTTGCATAGTGTACTATGGGAATTTAAATATTGCGTATGTTTTGTCTTAAAAAAAGATTGCATTTGTTCAAAAACGAACGTCATTTCAAATATTAGTCAGTCTTTTGACATTAGTATTTTGTGAAATGCAAAGCCTTCTGAGTTAACGATTTGAATAACTAATTGATTAATTATTAGAACATATTGCTTTGACAGATGCAAACGTCATTTTTGACATTTTTTACCATTCCAACACCATGGATGAGCGGAATAAAACCAAATTTTGGGAGGATGTTTAATATGCAAATATGAAGAGGCCTATTGTTTTTGAGAGACGTCGGCGCAAGCGCAAAAGAAATATATATTATAATGTTGTTTTTATAAGTTAATAGTATACTTTTCATAACGGTTTATTATTTTGTTTTACAGGAGTTTTGTAAAATAAATTTTTGAAAAAAATCGATGCATGCGTAGAAGAAATATATACTATAAGGCTGTTTTTTATATAATGACGGTATACTTTTCATAACGGTTTATTATTCTATCGATGTTTACAAAAGTTTTGTAATTTTTTTTGGGAAAAATTGGCGCATGCGCAAAAGAAATATATGCAATGACGTTGTTTTATATAATAATAGTATATATGTCATAATGGTTTATTATTCTATTTTAAAAGAAAGTTTTGTAAAAAGTTTTAGCGCAGAAGAGATATGTGCTATAACATTGTTTTTATATAATAATGGTGTATTTTTCATAATGGTTTATTATTCTAAAGTTTTGTACTTTTTTTTTGGGAAATCGGCGCATGCGCAACAGAGATATTTTCCATAACGTTGTTATTTGATATAATGGTATATTTATCAAAACTTTATATTATTTTATTCTACAAGAAATTTTTGTGAAAAAAGTGTTTATAATATAAAAACGCCGGGGTGAATTATGTAAAATTTCACGCCTTGAAATTCTCGAACTACTTGCATACTCCCACTGGTTACATATTGTTATAGCGCCTCTCTTATTTCTTTTACAAAAGTATTTAAAAAGTACATAGTGTACGGAACCCTTCGTGTGCGAGTCCGACTCACACTTGACCGGTTTTTTAAGAAACTCTCCTATACCCCCTTTGCTTTTCACTGCGCAACAAAAACACCGTCGCATCAACAATGTTGAGTTAAATAAAAAATGAACTCAAATATTGGCTTTAGTAATTAGAATTAGAATTAATTGTGCCATATTATTTTGATGTTTGGAAAAATCTGTTAGATTGCATTCGGAATTGTTTGGATGACTTAATGAGTTATTTTTTCATTAGGAAATTTGGAATTGCCGATTTATAAAGTTATTTTCTTGGCCGCAAGTGTGATCACCCCTGACATTATTTGCATTTTATTATATTGATTGACCGCAAGTGGGACGAAAATTGTTCCGTCCGCAAATGCAAGAACACTATTTGGAAATGCCGATTAATTTTATTAATTTTTAAGAAAAACTTCCATTTTGACATAATGCGCGAAAGTCTTTGCAACATTTTTTAAACTTTCTAAATAGAAAAAAAAATTAAAAATTCGTACTTGACACTTAAAAACAACACTAACTTCAACCAGCTAAAACAACCAACTAAATGTTCCAGGATAACTCTAAGTATTTTTTTCAGTCAGCAAAAAGTTTAGTGCGCGTTCTCGAGGATATTGGGTAGGGAGATATGGGGGATGAGCCTTCAACAAAAACAATTTTTAGCAAAGTTGAATTTGTTTTCTTTTTACTTTGTGCATGTGGATGTATGTATCTACGTGTGTTTTTTCATTTTTGCCAATGGCGACATATTACGTTCCCATGTGGAAGAAGAACGATGTAGTTTTTTTTTATTTTTTACTTTGTGTGTGTGTAAAATGTATTTTATTATATTTTCGTATAAAATACCGTAACGAATTGTTTTTCTGAGCCGGATATAGATGTTGCTTGGCTTTCAGCTCGAAGGTTCCAATTTTTTTTTCTTGTTATATAATCTTAATGAAACAACAATAATTACACTCATAAATTAATTATGCATAGATTTAAAATCATCAGAAAGCACATAACCATGTGAGTTTAGTGCCATTTTTTTATTATTTCATTTTTAGGATACATACCTTCGAATGAAAAACGAAACCTCTATTAGTCTATACTTCTATAGGATCACTTTATCGCCCGTCTGTCTGTTTGTCCAACACTATATTTCTCAACAACGACTAGATTGAATCAAGTTGAAATGAATACCTGTAAAAAAACGAGGGTCTACGAGCTGTAAAAAATGCGAGCTTCTAGCTCAATGCAACAAAAAAATTCATCCGATCATTCCAACTTCAAAAAAATTAACCTTTGATATAGTATAATAAAGAAATCGTTGCGAAGACGCGAATAACGGTTAGTATTAAATATTATGATATTTGCTATTCGTCGGCATGATTACCTATACATAACATATACCTAATATGTTACACGTCATGTAAAAATTAATCAAAGCATGCTTAACTAGTTTATTTCTAAGAAACCTACAAAAGAACAGCTGATTTTTTTATTTTTAGAAAAAATGTTTTTGATAAAACTTTCTTGAAAAAATAAATAGAATAATAAACCGTTATGAAAAGTACACCATCTTTATATATAAAAATTACGTGTCACGTTGTGTGTCCGCGATGAAATCCTAAACTATTGAACCGATTTTAAATTTGATTTGCACACCGTGTGCAATTCGACCCAACTTGAAAGATAGGATAGCTTAGATATCAATTTATAGTCGCAATATTATTTTATTGCAAATTATTTGTCTATTCCTTGACAGTCATAATTATCTGTTAGCTCCAGGATTGAGTGAATATTCAATAGATGGCGCAACGAACTTAACAACCATATAAGATGGCGATACCTGTTGACTGGATTGAGTGAATATTCAATAGATGGCGCAACGAACTTAACAACCATATATCTAGATCGAGGATGTAAAAAAACTGAATATCGTTTAAAACAAATGCTTTTTTTTCGAGCACGACGGCGCAGCCGGAGTGCTCGAAATAGAGCAAGTGTTTTAAAGACAAGTTATCCACGAATACTTTACGCTATTTTTTTTCGAGCACGACGGCGCAGCCGGAGTGCTCGACATACACACATATACGCCCATGTATATTTTAAAATAGCTAGCAATTAATAAAATAGATAGATAGATAGATAGATGTTCCAATTAAATTGTTTTATTATTTCACTTTATACGTAGCGAAGCACGTACAGGGCCGCTAGTTATTATATAAAAAACAACTTTATAATATACATCTCTTTTCGGCATGCGCCGATTTCCCCCAAAAACAATAGGGCTCTTCATATTTGCATATCAAACGTCCCAAAATTTGGTTTCAATCCGTTTGACCTGTATCGTGTTCACAGACAAACAGACACACAGAGTTTTTCCAAAAGAGGGGATCCTGAATTTCGTATATTTTCTTTAATATCTTTTAAACTATGCATTTTAAAATTATTACAAAAATACTCTTGTATTTCTCATGACGAACCCTTTCATTTAACATCTCACATGATGCATTTAAAAATTTTCTAATTTGTTCTCCAAAACTAACCCTCAAATTGCAATTTGTTTATTTGTGGTATATCTCCGTAATTGGATAATCTAACTCTTATATCTATCAAATTTTGTCATCCAGTAGATTCGCAGAAAATAACCTGTGACAGACAGACAGGAGAGTAATCTCATAAGCCTAGGGTTTCGTTTTTCATCGGGTGTACGAAATCCCCCAAAAAAAGGAATATGCATATTTATTAATTTTTTTACGTAAGCCGACCCTATTATAAAACACTAAATATTCGATGCACATTAATATAAAGCCGGCGCTACACGATGCTATGAACGTTGACCCGAACGTTCAATCGAGCGTTGGACAGAACGTTTGAGTCAACTGATTTCGACAGTCGGTATGCCAAAGTACTTGCTACACGGTGTATCGAATGTTTGAAATCTTGAATTGAGAAAAATTGGTACAAACATTTGTCAACAAATACAAAATACCAACAAAAACGTAACTTCAATATAATTTAAGATAAATAATACAAAATACAATCAATAAAATACTAAATTAACTTGTAGTTATTATAGTTAGTACTTTAATAAAATATAGCGCAAAAAGTAATGAATTAGGCTTTTGAAAAAAAAATAATTATCGATTTTTTTATTGTATTTTAAAACTTTATTTTAAATAATATTGATAATCGATGCGAAAAACTTTCAAAAAACTTTTTTTAAAATAATTATAAGCAATTTAAAATTGATATAATATTTAAAAAAATCACGAAACTGCAAACGCACTAACATTGTTTTTGACAATTGTGACGTCATATTGTTAAAATGTATATACGCAGTACACTATCAATGGCTTCTACATGTGTATTGACTAAAACTATCCTAAATTTAGTATAAAAAATATTGTTGACAAGCACGATAACATTTAAGATTCGACATTTTTGATAAATTTTTTAATATATTGACTGTATTCAATCAATGAGAGGTTAAAAGTGTTAAAACACTGTGTCAGTTGCATGTGATGATAATAGAAATTAACATTATGACGTCACATTATGTTCGGGAAATGTCGGCGCGTTCTCGGAACTGGGTACAAAAATGTATTTTTAATTTGATATAACTTTTGAATTATAACGAAAATAAAAAAAAGAAAAATAGTTTTGTTATAAAACTTATATAGGTACGATCTTTCCATTTATGACAAAAAAAAAATTCATTCAAAAGCCCAATTTTGTACGGGAAGCTTATGTTTCTAAATATAAAATAATAATGTACCTGTTTAAAACACAAATAAATCAGAACAAATAATAATCTTCATAAAGTACAAACACTCAAATAGTATTTAACAATACACTACGAATTGATATAATATTCGATCGAATCGTGTAGCCGTACATCAAAGCATAAGAATGTTTTCCTTCGAATGTTGGAGGCTTCCTTTTAGACGTGTGTCGATCGATCATTTCTTGCGACCCGGGTCGATCGCGACCCACAGGTTAAGTGATCGTATCACAATGTTTCGATCGTTTGATCGATCAGCTTGTACCTGAAGTTCCTTTGACTCGGATCAAGAATACCGACAACAGCCGGAACAAGGTCAAACGCGAACCTTGGACGCTCTACATTGGAAGCTCGTAGGTTTGACCGTCGGCCACACGATGCGACATACGTACGTTGGACGATGTTGGTGAGAGAGATTGTGAATTATAGACGCTCAACAGCTGAGGTCATCAGCGTCTATGACGGTGTTGGTAGCATCGTGTAGCGCCGACATAAGAGCAATATTGTACTTCTAAAGAATTAACACACAATACTTTTCTTAAACGGCGTGTATTTAAAAATAAAATTATTGTTACTTTCAGACAATGTTAATAAAAACAAACGCTATGAAATACTCAATTCCCACGGGTGGTGTTTATAAGATTATAAATGATGATAATATTTGGACACAAAGACATTGTTTTACTGTTAATTATTTTATCTCAAGCAGTATATTTAAGTCCACTTGTTTTTGTTGATTTTTACTTTTTTTTTCCATAAATTAAAAAGAATATATCCAAAATTCAAAGTCTTCACAAACATAAACATTAATATTTATAAAGGTACCATACATTGTTCAAATCTTTGATTAACGTCTGATTAGAACTCTTCAATAAATAAAATTATCGACCAATTTTTCAGACAATAGGTATATTAAAAAAATATATAATTAATATATTAACGTTTCGATCCAGATTTGTTAATATTATATTCAGGGCTATTCCGCTAATTTAATCACCGTGATTACCAAGTGTTTATCAAAATAAACACTCTGCGTAATCACTTTTATCTGTTTCGTATTCTGCTAAGCAACGTGATTAGCAAAAGTGTTTAAATTGGTCACGTGACGTGTTTATAAAAGTGGATAAATTGTAACTGCTAAATGGATGTTGTTAGCTGTCACTATAGTAGTTTTTTTAATAAAAATGGACGGCGAAATATTTAACTCAATTATTTTGGATTTAAATGAAAATGAAAACAGGTTATTGTTGTTCCAAAACTCAAATTAGAATTTAGTATAGCGCTCTAATTTTCCATTTATTGTTCACAATGATTGATTCTGTTCGTGATCTTTAATAGCGTCAATATAAATCTAAGATTATTTGTATTGATAAACTGGCATTTTTTGTCTTCTTTTTGCAATTTCAATCGCCATTATTAGAAATAGTTATTTTAGCACCTATAATAATACAAACGTACAGCGTGAACTTGTCACTTGATAACGATGGACTGGCATAGAAGCAGGCACGTGACCACTATAGCCATGGTAACAACACAGAAATGACAGTTTACAGGTGCGTTTTTTTGAAAACCAGTGATAAAAAAGATTTGTAAACACTCGCCTAATCACTTGTCATTAATGCTTTACCTGAATACCATGTTAAACATAAGTGATCACAGACAGTGTTTATACATTTTTTTATCACTGTGGTTACTAAAGCACAGTGATTAGAACTCAAATAGCAGAATAGGGCTAATTGTCTGAAAAATTGGTCGATAATTTTATTTATTGAACCATACATTGTTGTTACGAACTGAATCAAAATAGTTTTAAATGATAAAATTAAACCTGTGACTTCACCTGAACAAAAAGCGAATGTCACCTACTAGCGGCCCGGATCGGCTTCGCCCGAATTTGCGGATTGTTTCTGTTTGTTCGTTGATTTACATTGCAAAATTGGTCTCCACTATCCACGAAAAGCGCTTTTATTTTTACGCGACAATGGTTGGTGGAAATTTTTGAAATCGAATGTGTACTTTTGGAGATTACTTTCTACATCCAAATTTACAAATTTTACGTTCTTACAACATTAGTATAGATAACGTTTAAAAGCGTGGGACACTCGATGAAATAAATGAACTATAGCAGACAGCCACGTGTTAAATTTTTTTTTTTTTTTTATAAACAAAGAGAAAAAAAAGGTGCTTCGAATCGAAGTCATTAGCACAAAGATACATAACGTGTTAAATTACTATTATACTAAATCATTTAATTCAGTGAAATTAATGGTCAATAATAAAAAAAGAAAGTTTTTTTCCGATCGAAAAACCTACAGGATTGAGAAAAGGGGCGTTTGGGTAAGTGTTAAATTTGATTTCCGAAGAGCTTTTCAAGATTTGTTATTAAGCACGATCCAAAAATGATGTGCCTCGTGACTCATGAGAAATACAAATATAAACCAAGGCGATCCGACCAAAATTGCGATTTGTAGAGCTCGGACGTATGTACATACGTACAGACCAACCGACAACTGCTATTCGAGATTTTCAATTACAATTTTAGAACTAATTATGAGCCTGAATCAATTTAAAAATGGTTCCGTTTTATAGAACCGAATCTCCTCTTTTTAAAAAGCTTCAATTTGAATGGATTTCGTGTAAATTAACCTGGATATAACTTCTTGTATGAACGAAAGTCAGCTCTGAAGCGCAAAGCGATAATAGAGCACATACCGCTAGTTTAGCGGTATGTGCAATTTATTTTATAATTTTAAAATGCATAACTTAAAAGATATTAATGAAAATATACGAAAATCAAACATCAACCCCCATCTCCAAAATTACAGAGCCTAATATTTTGAAAAAATAGGAAATATAAGGCCTCACTCATAGTTCACAGGAAATCTAAGTCTTAAAGTTCTCTCGGAAGACGGAATTGTATGGTCCGTATGGAGCCCTCTCCACGCGAGGTCGGTTTTTTTAACATTTATTCTACAGAATAGCGCCATTAGATGTATACATTTTCTTCTGTTCATGAAAATTTCCATTAAGATTATATTAAAACTTTCTTTACTTTCATTATATGCATACATATTGCGATTCGCTTAACAAATATTTACATTTACCGTTAATTAGATAGAATATATGAAATTAATAAAACGAGATACTGAGATGAATACTGTATAATTTTTGAAATTACAGGAAACGATGTATGGATGAGAAAATCGGTTACACTATCATTATTTCAGAAATAAACTTATCGACACTTTTATTAAATATATTTCCTTACAATTATAAAGTCTTAAGTGAATACCGAAGGCATAAAAGTGTAGCCACTTGCGTAATGGCTTACAACTTTACAGTGTAGTGTTGTTTACTGCAAATATGAACCGGTTGAAATGATCATTCCATCATTGGGCGCAGTGCAAAACCCTGCTCACAAAATAGTGAATTAATAATACATCCATTTTGGTACTGAAATATACTTGCCACCCATATATTTAATATAATTTACTATTTGAATCATTGTCTATCTACCCAATGTGCGGTGAGCGACGGCAATAAAGCGTATCGAAAATATATCTGTGTTTCTTTCTTCGATGTAATTCCCTGATTTCTCCGATGATGTGATTGGTTAATGTACTTGCATTCAATCTGAATAAAGTATCTCTGTTTCAAAAACTTTGTCTTATTCTATGACGTTAACATGGGCGTACCCAGCTTTCGGTCCAGGAGGGGGCAAATTATAAATTTCTTAAGAGAGGTCCCCCGTGCTTGTTTTTCCCTCCTGGATACGCCAGTACTTACGGCGTAAAAAAAGACAGAAATACATGTTTGCACCCTAATGGTTCGATTGCGATTTTATTCCTATGCTTTTTTCTAATATAGCGATGTAACAATGGGTGTTTCTTAACAATGTAGCAAACAGTAGCTATACTTTAATATTGGTTTTTATAGGAAAACGCGCTTTTTCCCTTCTAATACAATGCAATCACTTCTTTTACAGTTCCAAATTCTTTGGAAATACAAAACCCTTATAATTTGAACATTGATAAACACAACACATCGGCAATGTTAATGATTTATTATTTTAAATAAACTTATTTTGTACACAGTAGGTACTATGAATGGTCCACAGATCGAAGTGGTTATATAGCTGGCGCCTCTAGCGATCAGGTTTGGCAGTGCCCATCCTCATTGAAATGAAACAATGTTACATAGTTTTTTTCCCGCGGCTATTTAATTTTGCTGATACAATATAATTTTTAAATCTTATATATTATTTTTTTTTTCATACTTCCATCGAATTGTAAGACAGAAAGTCTAACATTTACTCCTTGGTGGGATTACACGCACCAATGCGGAAAGTTCGTACGCTCGGGCGGTAGTAAAGCAAAAACAACCAATTAACTGTTGTTTAGATGTCGTGTCCATAGCAACCCTATTATATTTTAGCTAATAATCATTAACAGCTGTCATTCGTTTTTTTACGTATAACTTCAAAGCTGTTTGCTTGGAATTAAGGTTGAAGTTATCCATGGTTTCCCTCAATAATTCCAGATAAATATCGAGATGGTTCCTTATTCAAGGCCATGACCGATTATATACCTGTCAAACTCCTATGCTCAAAATTTGCCTACCTTATCCTTAATTTTCCTAAAAGTTCCTTCGTTTGCCCAGTGGTATTAATTAAATTGAAGTTCAAAAAAAATGTAGAAAAAAACGGGAAGTGTGGTAGAAAAAAAAATTCCAGCCAATTAGACTACGGGACCATTCCAACTTCAAAAATGTTGACATATTTAATTAAAGTAAAGAAAATACAATATATTCTTATATCGCGTGAGGTGACGCGGGTAATGGCTAGTATTCAATATGATATTTGCTAATCGTTGCCATGGTTACCTACATAATATGTTCCACGTCATGTAAATATTAATCAAAACATGCCGAACTTGTTTATTTCTGACAGATCCATAAAACAAAAGAGCGCCTTATTTTTTTTATTTTCAAAATATAAAGTTTAGAAAAACATTTTTTTAAGGAAACTTTCTTGAAAAAATAAAGAAAATAATAAGCCGTTATAAAAATTATACCATTATTATATAAAAAAACACCGTTATAGCAAATATTTCTTCTGCGCATGCACCGATTTTCCCCAAAAACAATAGGGCTCTTCATATTTGCATACCAAACATCCTCCCAAAATTTGGTTTCGATTCGCTCCTCCGTTTGACCTGTATCGTGTTCACAGACAAACAGACTAACAGACGCAGAGATTTTCCAAAAATATGTTTTTTGGATTCAGGGGACCTCAAAACGAAAAGATATTGTAAAATTTTTGAAAAGTGATTTTTGACCTCAACTAGTACCATTCCCCACTTGTGGGTTGGAATGGTAATATAGTAATGTTGCGAATGGCGTCTGTTATGACATAAAGTCGAGAAACGGACATTAAACGCATTATTATTATTAAATCGAAATTATTATATTATTCTTACTACACTCTCAAAACTTGATATCAGTTTTTTTGTCGCACTGACGAACTTAAAATTCACGTTGTACATGTTCTTGTTTTTTTTGAGGATTGCATACACTTCCAATAAACAGACAGCTTTGTCTTTCTTGTCCATTTTGATCTTGGTCTGCAATATAGAACTGAAACATCTTAGTTACATAATGAATATAAATTAATTTTGGTACGTTCCATTCAGAATTCGAAGTGTTAAAAGTACACAATATTACGAGGAAGATGTTTGAAGAACGTCGTGATATCCGTAGGCCAATGCTTAACTGGTAGTTATGTATCATCAAAGGGTATAGCCGGATAGATATGGCGAGTTGGCCCCCAAATAGCAACCTATATCGAAACTTATGTTTTAATATCTACTTGATGTACGAACTCTTTTTATATATGTGTTACCCCCGCTCCCCCCTTTGACCTTGAGATATAGAGCAAAAACCAGCCTACCTACGACTATCGTTCAAAGAGACATATCTCGAAAACTAATTGAGCTAAAGAGGTAAAACCAACGCGAGCATTTAGGTAACCTTTAAGAGCACATTTTATATTTTTTTTGGATTTTTGCGAATAATTACACACAATATTAAAAAATAAACAAAAATATAATTTTCAATTTTTCAGTGTTCTCTGTGACTTACAATCACTGAAATAATATATATTGTGGCACTTGATATGCACTACTACACATACAAATTGCGTTAGAGAAAAGTTGGTGCAACACTTCGAAAAAAAATTTTTTTGACGCGCATCACATCATATAAGGATACAAACTTGACATAGTACACACATATATAAATATTTTATTAATTACAATTATTGTTAGAATGGATTGAATGAAAATATAAACAATTTTCAGGAAAATATTGATTTCATACGGCGCGGTGCCGGGAATTATACGAGCGACAGCGAGTTCGTACTTGTTATTGCACTGCTTGTTATTTACGTGCTTAAGAGTTAAAGACTGTTTATGTGTTTACACCACCACGTCATAATTTCATTAAATTAATTAAACAAATTAGCGTTTTTGTCAGTTTTGATAACTTTTTTTTATAACCAGTAACCTTACGAAGAGTCTTATTTTTTACACATATTATCTGACATTATTATAGATAACAAAATAAAATAATAGCTACAAATAATAAATAATAGCTACTTCCGACAGAAAATGATGCCATGGTGGTGTAAATAAATAAAGTCTTAACTCTTAAGCACGTATAAATAACAAGCAGTGCAATAACAAGTACGAACTCGCTGTCGCTCGTATAATTCCCGGCACCGCGCCGTATGAAATCAATATTTTCCTGAAAATTGTTTATATTTTCATTCAATCCATTCTAACAATAATTGTAATTAATAAAATATTTATATATGTGTGTACTATGTCAAGTTTGTATCCTTATATGATGTGATGCGCGTCAAAAAAATTTTTTTTCGAAGTGTTGCACCAACTTTTCTCTAACGCAATTTGTATGTGTAGTAGTGCATATCAAGTGCCACAATATATATTATTTCAGTGATTGTAAGTCACAGAGAACACTGAAAAATTGAAAATTATATTTTTGTTTATTTTTTAATATTGTGTGTAATTATTCGCAAAAATCCAAAAAAAATATAAAATGTGCTCTTAAAGGTTACCTAAATGCTCGCGTTGGTTTTACCTCTTTAGCTCAATTAGTTTTCGAGATATGTCTCTTTGAACGATAGTCGTAGGTAGGCTGGTTTTTGCTCTATATCTCAAGGTCAAAGGGGGGTGCGGGGGTAACACATATATAAAAAGAGTTCGTACATCAAGTAGATATTAAAACATAAGTTTCGATATAGGTTGCCATTTGGGGGCCAACTCGCCATATCTATCCGGCTATACCCTTTACTTCAATTTATTTCGGGTCACAGACCGTTACTATGTTGTAATTATGTAGGCCAGAAAATTATAACTTAGCTTCTGCTCATCATTTATAATACTGTCGGAGTCTCTATAGATGGCATACGTGTGCGTAAATTACGTACCTACTGCATATCTACGGTCAAAAGACAAAGGTGCGTATGTCGAATCCATTACAGTTTTCCTTTACGTGTTTAAATAAGGTTACTGGTCCCCGAACAATTACGCCATATATGCAGCCAAAAAGATAATTGATAATAATCTCAGTTGTCGAACGTCTATAGACACTATAAACTACAAATGATAATGTTGAGCTTCTATAATAATCTACAATCTCCTTTATCTGTAGTGAAAAATTGAGATGTGAATTCCTAATGAACTGGATGACTTAATCGACGCATTGAGAGACAGAGAGAGAGAGAGAGAGAGATTGTAGTTTATAGGCGCTCAACAGCTAAGAGTATTGGCAGGCGATCATTAGATTTCGGAGTTCGTGAGACAGGCGATTTACTAAAGAGCCTTATTTACATGAATACAAATACATTTTGGCTTTTCATTTTTACACCGACAGATGACGTTATTATTATTGTTTTTCCTGTGTAAACCTTTTTGAAGTAAAACTTCTTTACGCACGCTTGACTTGGGGGGTAAGCTGGTGAATGCCTGACGAGAGATTTACGTGTGATCGGGCGAGGCGAACGGAAGTTGAGAGGGAGATATAGGTTGGTGAAGATAGAAAGAGGATGACAAATACTTCACTGGCTAGTAGCGCCATCAGGTGGCCAAAAATATAAGCAGTACTAACAACAGAATGACACATACTTTATTTACCAGTGGCGTTATCTGGTGACAGAAAAAAGTTTTGTAAACCTACTTTAAATAATATTTCATAAAGATTTACACTTAAATTCCAACGAGAGCTAAGTAATTGCGATGTATTATTTTTGTTTTCATTATCTTTACGTTTATATTTCTTTCTTCTTACATTAGACTGTCCATTTCGTTCTTGAACAATTTTATAAATTAATATTTTGTTCAATACATTTAATATTCTACGTTTAAAGTGAATAAAATTGTAAAATCATTTTAAGGTTCAAATTTTGTGAATTTTCGTGTGAATAATAACAAATTATGGCAGGAAGAAATTTTACTTCAGTCGTGTGATCTAAAGCACACTCGTTTTTTATTTCTTACGAACCTTCCAAAAATGTGTCGGTCGGTGAATTTCCACGGAATTGATGCGTCGTGGAAGTGTCCCAAAACACTATTATCAGCTATATTATATCCTCCTTGATTAGATATAATTTATATGAGGTTAAATTACGTAGCTGTCACCGTACGTTCAAATTTGATCGTTTATATCTTCTTTTTAACGCAGAGTCGACGTACGCGCTTTTGCTATTTGGCCACAAATAGTACCTACACTGTGTTGTATATCTGCACGGCTCTAACTTTTGACTCTGGACACTTTGACTAATTGATTGTGAATCATTTACGACGAACAATCAGAAGCGGGAGAATACGGCCACACAAATGGCTTCGTGCAATTTCCAACCCGCAGCTATAATACTTGCTCGCAAAGCCGGTGCAAATGAAGGGTGCAGACGGTAAAAGATCAAGGCCACGTCGTGGTTTTTGATACATTTTCAAATATATTACGGATGTTGGGTCAAAAATTCAAAATGATTAAAATTTCAGATATGTTATTCTCAGTGATATAATTATATCGTATCTCAAATTTTGAACATTATGGACAATCTCATTGTTGATGTAATATATTTTTAGTGCATGCAATCAAATAGTGACATAAGTAATACAACAGAAAATTAAAAAAATCAAAAGTCATAATAGGATTAATTTAAAAAATAACTATGTATTTTCAAATTTAATTAGAAATGATAGAAAAAAAAACTAGAAATTTTCCATGTAGGTACGTAGTCAGCTATTAAGGACGTAGTCTGGTGTTCGGGTTTCGGAAAATCGAATTTATTTTTTTTTACATTTTTAGTAAGTAGGTATAATATATTGAGAAAATACTGTAAAAATTTTAGACTGAAATATTAAATATTTACAAAGCTATAGCATATAGTCGAGAGCAGCAACGGTTTTACCTGCTCTTACCTCTCAATTGTTATCACGTTACCCTTATACTCTCGCAGAGTAGAACAAAAAAATTAGCAGAAACCGATGCCTTTGAAGAAACGGAAGGTTTACTATACACCAGGCAAAGCTGATTAGTGTAAATATTCATTTTAATTTTTTTGTAAGAAATCTGAAATCAAAACTTTAAACGCGTTTTTCTCAAAACAACGTTTTTGTAAGCGGCGCGGGTGATTGAAACAATTGTATACAACCGATTGCATTCAATTTTGCACAGGGTATTCTACACAACAATAGCTCCGTCCGGTACTAGAATTACTTAATTATACAAATTATTTCTATTTTTTTAACCGATTTTCAACGACAAAATCACGATTTTCTCGTTGTTTTTTAAAAAAAAAACCGCCATTTTGTTAGTTATCAATAATAATGTTTATTTCTAGTACGATGCCAGTAAAAACATGTAACAAAATTGAAATGATTGTACATTATTTTGTTATCAAAAAAATTCTGAAATAAAGGTTGAAAACGAGCCTGAACATAGGACTACGTCCTTAAATAAAACACAAAGATCTCGTTTTAGTGAGTTTTACATACATTCTCAATAAGTAAATGGCAACCGCGCTTGCTCTTCTCCGCTTGTGTTCTCTTGAGAGTAGGGACAAAAGTCTGTAGGTAGGAATGTTTCTCTCATGCACTGTCCAATGGTACACTAAGTGAAAGCAAGAGCGATTCATGTGTAAGTGAGAAAGAAAATGCAACGTTGCCAATACTTTTGTTCAAGCTATAAATAAATCTAACAAATGTATATTATTATAGACACCATATTATATAAAATTAGGAGTACGTACCCCACAAAAGTGCCTACCCAATCTCCTTAACGGAAAATTAATTTGTTATAATTAATGGAAAATTAAATATCTATAAAACTATCATTTTTGAATCCAGATTTTTCATCCCCTGTACTCTTTAGATATTTTAAATCTTTGTATATGAAATCTCGAGTATTGTTCTGAAAAACACAGTACATTATTTATACGGGTAATATTATAGGGCAAAATAAGTTCATTTATGGAGAAAATCTACATAATTTAGATAATCTAAAGTAATATTAACGTTTAAAAACACATGTGTACAATAGTTTTTCGTAAAAAATTAGTTCGCGCAAAGTTATTAACTGACCTTGACATTTACACTCGCAGTCTTCGAATTGGTCTGAAACAGTGCCCTCGGTAGCTTCTGCTGGCGCACTCGCTGTACTCATCATTTGTTGACCGTGTCTACTTTTTTTGTGTCAAAAACTGTTATTCGACCACACGCGTCTAGCGTGAACCCATGAACGCTACGTTTTATAGTTTTTGTAATTATATAAATGAACCGTTGATTAAATATAATTTACAATCACGTACTGTGGGTCTATATCACAGTGATGACCGAAACGGTTCTTTTCTAACGTGTATTCCTGTTCTTCGAAATAGTCTTTTGGTGTATTCCTATGAAGAAAATCTATGAAATAGAAGTATTTCAGTAATTAGGAAGTTCTTCATATATTTTTTTACTCTTAAAGACCGCGCACACTATACCCGCACGGACTAGAAAAGCCTGCTCGTGAGTTTACTAATGTTATTCAACGGAGTGATGCACATTAGACCGCCACCAGCAACTATTAACGACCGTCACAGCAAATCGTGACAGTTGGAGTATAATTCTGGCCTGCAATTTCGATGTCTGGTCGTGCTGGACCGACTTAATCATGGGTTTTGGTACTGTAAGTTAGGAGGGTTTTAGCTTTTGAACTTATTTTTTATTTGTTTTTAACTTGCTCACCCCTGAGACCAAAATTCAAAAATAAATGTAGCCTATGTTAACCGAGCCATAATAACGAATCGATTGAGACCTTATTTATCAAAATCGGATGAATAATTTAGGCGTTACGGTGGAACATCCGTAAATACAAATATACATACATCATAGACTGCTAAACTCATAACCCTTCCTTTTGGCTTCGTCGCAGTCGGGTAAAAAGTAATTAAACATACTATGCCAGTGATTACCATAAAAAAAATATATTTAGACCTGTTGTCCATTTCAATGGTTATAGGATTTTCCAAAGTTCTGTAAATGTTAAATTTAGTTTTTCACTGAATATACCTTAATTACACCCTAAATAATTCCAACACCCTAAAAAATAGTTTGTGTTTCAAAAATATAAAATTCAGGTCCGAAGAGGTTAATTCGGAATTAATTCGAGGAAAGCTGAAAATTGTCTTAATCCTTTCAGTTTAGGTCTGAACGTACTTACTAAGTTTTCCCCCCTCTTTTAAGGTGAGCCTTAGCCGCTGCGTGCAGATTGATACTCAAAAAACACGTGTTTTCTATGAAAATAATAATATCTCAAAAATAACCAAAGGGATGACCAAATTGTCTATACATAAGTGGGTATAGGTTGAAACTTTTTAGTAAAATGAGTAAATACTTCCTAAAATAACTCAAAATATATTAATAATTATAATTTTCCATTCCAAGTTTATAAAAAAATAGGTATATGTTTTTTGTTGAAAAAATTCAACGATTTCCAATACATTAATTCCATAGATGAATTCCTGAAATCCACGATATAATACAATAATACAGAGTGTTCACTGTCCAATCAACCTTCCACAAAATTTTAACGGGTGATACGTCTGGCCACATGTAAATTTTAAAAAACTAGAAAATCATGAATACATAATATTGTTGCGCGCTCCCTGTTGGGACAACTATGCTTTCTGTGGATTATTCTCGCAACAACAAAATGGAAAGCAGGTAGTCAAAACGCGACCTTCATCAAGTTGCCTGAAAAAGGCGATACATGTAAAGGAAGGATCTCGGTGCTTCTAGAAAATTCTACCACGCGGGGGACGAAGCTATAAAAGGCGAGCGGAGTGGTTGGCAAGTCAGTCAGTCAGTTGGTTAGTACAGTGGATTACAGACAACTGTGAAATAAATTGTTCAGTGTCGTTACAGCAAGACCGAGGTAGCTGCTAAGATAGAAGATAAATGTACTGTGTAAAACCATTGAGTGCAATTATATAAATCTGGTTCTACATAAATAGCTTCTGTGTTGCAAATAATCGTGCGAATATAGTTAATAGACAAGTGTACTAGATAAACTTCAGTGTGTTTGTGTGTTGTAAATATTTTGTGTACATAATTAGGACTTTATATTCTTCTGTTACTTAGTCTTCTATTTTATAATATTGAAACTATTGGTTTTGTTTCTGTTAACGTTACTATTTTCTGTTAAGTTAAAAAAGTACGCTTTCGTTTGTGTGAACTGTTTTGCTAAACGTTTATTATTGTAAATAAATTATTTCACCACGGACTACAACAGTTTTGTTACAATATTTTACGATGAATTGCCTCGCGAGAAATTGTTGTAGTGATGAATTGTAATTGACAACGTCTGTGGGTTGTCGTGCCATGAATCGACGGGATACCTGTTGACAAACGTTGAATGACGACACAAGACCGTCACATAATGTTGCTCCAACTGTACAGAAGGTTCACTGTACACCCTGTATATTTAGGTATTAGATAATATTTGCTTTCGTAAATGAGACGGGCAATATTTTAAAAATATGCATAGTACTGGAAATATGAAGGTATAGAGAAGTTGTTTGCAGCGTAATATCAGATATTTATTTATTCATACAAAACGAGATGAAAATCAATTTCATCGCTGTATAGTTACGGAAATTTGTTTTTTTTTACGTTTACCCTGCAGTGTGTTGGATCACTCAATCGGCTCTGATAAGCTAAGCTCACAATTTGATAAGCAATATTTTTTGTTACGCATACGTCCAGTGGATTTGCAGTCTTAGCCGCCCTATAGGCCCCAAGCCATGTACCAGCCGCCCCTTTCTTAGCACCCATCATATAGATTAAGTACATAATGAATTTACTTTATTGCCAACTTTTATCGAAACCGACTCAGAAATTTAGTTACTTAACTATAATAACTGCCAGTTTTTAATATTTTCCGAGGTTTCAGGGATGATTGCACATTTAAATAAAACATTTAATATACGCTATGAGAAACAAGTTTGAAATAAGCTTTACTTTATTTTAACTTGCATTGAGGCCCTGATGATGAAAATATATATATTAGATATCGTGTCCATCGAGATAATTAATTAGAAAAATCGCAGGATTGTGGACAAAAAGTTATTTATTTAGTGTACGACGTTTCGTTTATATATTTAGACTTTTTCAATATATAGACAAAACGTCCTACACTAAATAAATAATGTTTTGTCCACAATCCTGCGATGTTTCTAATTGATGAAAATATATTTTTCGAAACGTTGGCCGCAAGCGATACTCTGGTAAAGTTTATTTCAAACTTGTTCCTCAACCAATCAAATCTCCTTCAATACATATTTTTGGAACAAAATTTCTACTAACTATATTATATAGGTATATATATACACTCTCACGAACTCATTTTTGAACTTAGGCGTTGCGCTATTAACAAAGCTGACGTAAAATCATCTTAGAAGAGCGTTATGTGACCTAAACTCAAATTAATATAAAAAAAATCCTCGACAATAGCTCAACATTGTTGGTTATAATAAGTTGTCTGTTTTAAATGCATTTAAAAAAAACTCAACTGTCCATAATATTGATCTAAATTAGATATTCCGATCTGAATGTACATCAATGCAGTATACTTCATGTTCTCATTTTGTTGGTAGATGTCACTAAAATAGTCACTGTTACAATAAATTGACTCGTGTTACAATTGATCCGTGTTACAATTGACCCCGTCCTCCCCTACGTACATTGCGACACGTCCGATACATTTTCAAACCCTTGAATCAATCTAACCCTACCGTGCCAAAATAAGTTTTACTTATAATTTTTTAGCGTTTACTTTAGAAAATTAATTTGTACGATCGGTGTGTTGTCAGCCATAAAGTGTCCGTGTTATATGTATATATATAGTACAGGACTCTATCTGTATGCATACAGTTTACCTATATGTATAATATCACAAAAAACGTTTATACGATACCTATTACGCACATCAAACAAAAATGTTAAACAACCAGAAAAGAAATTTGGAACGCGTGTTTACCCGAAACGTGCACCATATATCTCCGCGTGTATAAACAGATCGTTTATACACAGAGAAAAGTCACGTTACGTACTAAAAAATGTGCGTATACAGGTGTCCTGTGAACGATCGTAAACGGAGAACCATCGGTATAGTCTGACGGAAAGGAGTCTCAAAAAATTAAACTGGATTTCTGAAAGAACTGTCATAAAATTTAAGGGGTGTACATACTTTTGTTTCTATGCCGACGGCGCAGTAAATTCTGAACAAAGTAAAGGCCGCTGCAAACGAAGCTGGGTACAAGGCTGGAAATGACGTCACTGCGGGCTCGCCCGCTAGCTCACAACATAGATTTTAAAATTAGAACAGGGACTATTTTTCTTGCTATGTCCTCTGCTTGTTTTGAGCAAGAACCAATCAGGAAACAGTATTTGGTCACTTGAGAGACATGAACAAACGCCCACAAACCAACATGGCGTCATTCTGCTCAGAGTGAAACTACATACACGTTTTGCTCTGTGTATTTAAGCAAAGAATGTTTCCAATAGAATACTCGAACTTAGATCTAATTTGTACAGCCCTATCAATCGGTATGTTTTATATTGTAGGTACATCATTTTTGCACTATGTGGAAAGGTTTTTATTTACCTATAAGTATGTGTATTTTGGAAGAATTTTCTTTTGATGTTCAAATTTTCGATTTCCAAAGAGGCGTGAACGTTCTAAAATGTTATAACTTTTTGTGGGTATTATGTTTATAATATCTGAAAATGTTTTGTACTTTGAAAAGTAAATCATCAAATTGTATTATGTTTTCTATTGGAACAACATTCACGGCTGTATTGCTTAAAAATGTTGGTATTTTCCACTTGCACATACTTTATTTAATTTGAAACGAAAAACGTGGGGTGCATGCGATAGTTATATAAGAAGTGTAGAGAGAGTAGCTATCAGTGAAAAAATCTATTTATGAGATAAAACGAAGAATGCGCACCACGTTTTTCGTTTCAAATCCTACAAATTAAAAATCTGTAAAGAAATTATTTTATAGTTTTTAGTTATTTCAGACGTTGATTAAATGGAACAGTCAGAACTAGTACTGTTCGTTCAGAAAGATACAGAACCAGTTTTGTGCAATTGAAAGTGTGCAAAACTAGTTTAACTCAATTATTAACACTCAATTACCCGATTAAATGTAAGATTTCGGTTTTGAGAAATATTCGTCGCTCAAAACTAGTTTTGTGCATTTACTTCGGGCAATGTCCGAATTCAAATATTTCACATGGCTATTTGTGTTCGCTATTGGGTTTTTGCTGTATTTGGCAAAATATATGACGTTCAAGGCAAACATGCAAATAGAGGCAAATACGACCATCCACACATAGCAGTCAATAACAAACACACAAACATTTAGCAGCAGAGAGTCAAAATTCCAGGAATTTTAGCACTGTTTCATTGTCCCAATTCATTTTCAATAGTAATTGTTCCAGTTCTCGCTCATAGCACAAACACAAAAATACTGCACGTCCTTACAGATTCACGGCGCGTGCGCTTCTGAATATGGCCATTGTGTGGACGGTTTATTTGCGTATTTGACTCCTTTGATGTGCCTCGAAAAACCGACAAACGCACGGTAACGCGTATTTGGTATTGGCCTTATTTGTCAAATAGGCAAATAAGGCCAACACTTTGTCAAATAGACTGTCCACACATGGTAATTGTTTGCCAAATATGCCAAATTCACAAATACAAATATCCATCTGAAGTGCCGGTATAACATAATATCTACTGGCAGATAAACACACATACAGTACATTGAATAGATTGAGTGCTTGCTAGTTTTATTGGTAGTCTGAACACTGATGTATGTGATGCGCATTTAGCTTTTACACTAATTAATACGTTATCAGGCGGCACTATCAGTAAATACAAAACCGCAATTTCGGTCAAATGAGGACTGGACTCCATCTGACTCTGACGCTATTGTACTTTGTTATTAGACAAGGAGAACACGTTTTATTTAACCGCAGTTGGAATCAATTCGCATTTCACAACAGCAGTTCTGTTTCAGCATTCTGTGAACCAAACCTTTGTTAGGTCAACTCGGTTTCACGTCATCGTTGCTGGCGCGCACTTTTAACATTTTGTATTAAGATGTTTGGATGAAGAACTTCTTCGTATAGCATAGAATCAAAAACTATTTTATCAGAGTGAGAGTCAACAGTCAATATTATAAAAGGAACAATGATATTGAAGGAGATTTATTTGGTTGAGGAACAATTGAAAAATAAGCTTTACCAGAGTATCGCTTGTGGCCAACGTTTCCCAGTGGATGAAAATATGACTTTCGAAATGTTGGCCACAAACGATACTCTGATAAAGCTTATTTTTTAATTGTTCCTCAACCAAATAAATTTCCTTCAATACATATTTTTGGAACAAAATTACTACTAACAAATAGTGATATTGTAACATTTTACATCTTATTTATAATCTTGTATTATTTTCTATTTATAAAAGTTGACAAAAATACTATTTTTAACCGCACTTGAGCTCCGAAAATGACAAAAATAATTGTCGAAACGTCAACACAACATAGTATTGCTTTTGTTGTTGATCCTATGCTACAAAGAAATTCTTCATCCAAACATAATAATCAATCAAGAATCACTGTTGTAGGTTTTGCAAAATCAAAGAACGACTTTCTTTTTCAAAACGTTTTAATACAATATCATTTCAACCAAAAAATACAATAATTTTATATTAACAGAAAGAATTTGTTACTTAATAAATGAACAATTATGCAACATACAAAATTGAATTTAAGACAGTCTCTGTCACAAATAAGAGGCTTTTACATTCAACAATCACAGTCTTCTCGTCTGCTCTTCTTTGAGATAAGTTGTCTTCATTTTGTATTAAGATGAAGTTCCAGACATTCTGACATAAAATTTCAATTAAAAATGAGAATAGTCTGACCTTGAAATGGATGTTGAGTGTCGAATGCGCGATCATTTCCAATGCTGGCGTTGGAAAGCATTCGGGGTGTTAATGCTTTTTTTTTGACGACTCAACTTTGAACTCTGTTCTCATCACCGTTCGTGACTCGCTCACACAATACTTCAGACTTTGGAAACTGTTAGCCATCCGACCACAATTATCGTAACTGTTTCAACAACACCAGCTGCTCCTCTAGCATGGATATGCATTGTTTATTCAGTGTTGACTTGGCTCTAAAATTGTAGCCAATGTTGAACATACACAGTGCCTACAAATAGGGGACTGATATAAATGGAACCAAATTTCGGGCCAAGGTTGGACCGGAAATCAGTTACAAACGTACAAGTAGCTAACTAAGACAATTATTGAAGCCAAACAACATTGGATCCAAGACTGGACACATATAGTTGTGACTACGGCTTACCATATCACACACCCGAAAATATAATTACAGCGAGATCCTGCGTAATTTGGGAGCCTTTTATTTAAAGAACAGGAGTCGGCTTATCACCGGGAACACCGCAGGCTGTAGGGCTTATTGTGCTATCTTTCAATCTCGATCTAGTACCCTCGTTCCTTGCACTAGCTTGTGCAGTCCGTGGACTGAGTGATCTTCTGGGCTCATTCTACATTGTCCATGTTTTATTTCTTTCTACGATCCAAAGTATCGCATTACAGAATATGATATACTGTTTCCGTCTCCTTATTGCAATTTGGGAGATACGTTCCAATAAACTCCAGCGCTTAACGAAACAGCTTTAAACGATATAGACTTATTTATTGCTAATATCATTTTTTAATTATAAAACAATTATGAAAACAGAAAAGTTCGAGTAAATAAATTATGTTTGTGAAGAGGAAGATTCTTCTTCGTTTGACATTCTTTTTTTTTTTTGTTAAAGTGGTCTAAACGTCGTTTGCCATTTCCTTGATACGTTCAGCAAGCAGTAAGTTTAAGACACCAAGACATCGCATCAATGACACTTCGTCTTGCCTTTGAACGTCTATCAAAGTTTAAATCATTTTGTATAAATTGATCCATAGCTTCCGTTATTGTGGCTAAACTTTTTTTAGGAACGCGTAATACTGAACCAGGCGTTAAGCGTGGTCTTACTGTACTTTGAGTGCGGTCGGTACGCAAAATAAAATTAAAGTGAATTGACTATAGTCTATACTAGAGAATAGAAATAGAATGCGGGGACCTTTTTTTTTTGCTCTCCACATGCGGAAAAATAGAATGTGAGGACCTTTTTTTTTCATGTCAGCGGGAAAAAAAATTGAGAGTCCATGAAATGAAAATGGGGGTCAACGATAGTGAATTTCCTAACAAAAAAAGAAACAAACTGGACATCCAAACCGAAGAGATTTATGATTAAATCTAACTAAATTGATGCCAAATGTTGAAAATTTATTATTAAAGCATCAGGTTCATCCCTCACACTAAAAGCATTTATTTATTTTATGTAACAGAAAATAAATTTTAATTTGATTCGTTTAATTTGAATCTAATTAATAAATGCATAAAACTAAAGATTTCACACTACATTTCACTACCGTTATTTGAAATTAATGAATTTGCAAAAAATCAATATCAGATAAACAGGGGGTCTACCCAAAACCGAAAAACATGGCAAGTGGTCTACGAGACAAAAAAGTTTGGGGACCTCTGGTCTATACGAACATTTGTTCGTATTCCTTAAAACATATCACAAAACGAAATTTGGTGATACCTTTGGCCTATTGGCTTTTAAGGTGTTTGGGAGCCGCAATCCCAAGTCAAATAAATGACTTTTTTTTGTTCCTCAAATAATTACCCAAATCGTGCTATAATAATGAATAGAAATTCACATAAAAATTGATTTGATTTAATTTAATGCGAATTATAATTAAATAATTATAGTAATGTAATTAATAAAATATTAATTGATTAGTACTTAGCTGTCACTAGTCACTGTCACTACAACGACAGAGATAAACAACAGAGATAGAGGCCACATGCCAGTATTAAAAAATTAATAAAATCAAAAGTACGTGGTAAATGATTCTGAAATGTTTGCAGTGTGTATTTCAGACATCGTTCTATCCATTAAAAAGATTTTTTGTGGGGTCAAGTTTGTCAATTTTTTACAAACCCTCAATTCGGAGTTATTGAACAAGAACACGCATAAGGGCTCTGTATTTTTGCATAACTTTCATTAATTATATCTCTTAAACGGTGTGGTAAAAAAATGTGATTCTTTTTCTGTAGGTGTCTTTAATTATAATCTTTTGAATAAATATAAAAAAAATGTAGGGTCAAGTTTAAGTCATTTGACTACCAAACTACCTTAATAATCAATTAATATCAAAACTTGAAACACCTCCCAGAATGCCCAGTCATCAAACTAACAAAGAAAACACAATATTGTGAAATCTACTCGCTCTGAACAATGAAGATTAATTTGACCAGCTCCCTCAATTTATTATGATAATTACTGCATGCCTGTCTTCGTAAATTATTATAATGGATTGTTTTTAATTTATTCGCGATTCGTCTTCTGCATTAAATTAAGCGATATCTCCATCTGTTCAATAGCAAAGTGTAGTTTTATTCGTGTGTTAGATTCAAGACATTATTTATAAGTACGTACAGTACATGATTAAAATGTTCTCAATTATCAATCGGCATGATTTTTATCAATCAAACATCTGCACCAAATTATATATACGCCCTTCAATAACTAATTCACTATCCGTAAACTAGCGTTTTCATAAATGTCCAGACTTATTCGATCGATTTTGACAAACCCACTAACGCTAATAAATTACTAGCATTTCAATACACATACAGTACCTATGTAAACGCGTAAGGTGCACATAGGGAAATTAGCATTGGGAAAAAATACTTGGATCAGAGTTAGCCATGACTGCATTAATTGTTATTTCTATTGAATTATCGTGGTAATCTTGAGGATTTCTATTTTATTTTGATTTATTTTTATTTTACTTGGCTTATTTAATAATAAAAACCTCTTATAAATCATTATTTTAATTTTTTTGTACAAAAATAAAACAAAAAAAAAAAACCGGTCAAGTGTGAGTCGGACTCGCACACGAAGGGTTCCGTACACTATGTACTTTTTAAATACTTTTGTAAAAGAAACAAGAGAGGCGCTATAACAATATGTAACCAGTGGGAGTATGCAAGTAGTTCAAGAATTTCAAGGCGTGAAATTTTACATAATACACCCCGGCGTTTTTATATTATAAACACTTTTTTTACAAAAATTTCTTGTAGAATAAAATAATATAAATTTTTCAAGTAAATAAAATTGTCGACCAATTTTTCTCAGACCATACGATATATTGACAAAAATAATAAAAATACAAATCAATATAACACAAGATGACGTTTCGATCCGGATTTGAAGAGTTCTATTCAGACGTTAATCAAAGATTTGTAAAATAATATAAAGTTTCGATAAATATACCATTATATCAAATAACAACGTTATGGCAAATATCTCTGTTGCGCATACGCCGATTTCCCCAAAAAAAAAAATACAAAACTTTAGAATATTAAACCATTATGAAAAATATACCATTATTATATAAAAACAATGTTATAGCACATATCTCTTCTGCGCATGCGCCGCCTTTCCCCCTAAAACTTTTTACAAAACTTTCTTTTAAACCATTATGAAATATATACTATTATTATATAAAACAACTTTATTGCATATATTTCTTTTGCGCATGCGCCAATTTTTCCCAAAAAATTTACAAAACTTTTGTAAACATAGATAGAATAATAAACCGTTATGAAAAGTATGCCGTTATTATATAAAAACCAGCCTTATAGTATATATTTCTTCTACGCATGCGCCGATTTTTTTCAAAAATTTATTTTACAAAACTCCTGTAAAACAAAATAATAAGCCGTTATGAAAAGTATACTATTATCTTATAAAAACAACATTATAATATATATTTCTTTTGCGCTTGCGCCGACGTCTCTCAAAAACAATAGGCCTCTTCATATTTGCATATCAAATATCCTCCCAAAATTTGGTTTCATTCCGCTCATCCATGGTGTTGGAATGGTAAAAAATGTCAAAAATGACGTTTGCATCTGTCAAAGCAATATGTTCTAATAATTAAAATTAGTTATTCAAATCGTTAACTCAGAAGGCTAAGACTAATGTCAAAAGATTTGAAATGACATTCGTTTTTGAACAAATGCAATCTTTTTTTTTAAGACAAAACATACGCAATTTTTAAATTCCCATAGTACAGTATGCAACAAACGAAGACAGACGATCCCCGTGTATGCTATGGATTAGACAAAATTGAATTTATACATTTTATTTCTATATAAAGCTGTATAAAAAAAGTGTTTCGATGAATTCTGTTATACAAAATCTATGTAAAATTTTCTGCTCTTTCGTTTAAGACAGGTCTCGAAACGATCTGATTTAAATTGAGCGACTTATAAGCAAAAAACTGAATTTGCTCCTCTTTGGGGAGTTTTGGGGGTTTTTTAATTATTTGTTGTTCTAGCGGCAATAGAAATACATACTCTGTGAAAATTTCAACTCTCTACCTATTACGGTTCTTGAGATACAGCCCGCTGACAGACAGACAGACAGACGGACAGACAGACAGACGGACAGCGGAGGCTTAGTAATAGGGTCCCGTTTGACCTTCGGGTACGGAACCCTAAAAAAACAACTCCATCTGTTTGGAAACATTTCATTCAAAAATTGTCTGACTGGCATGACGTATGCGCGTTGGTAAATCAGTGACCCCATGTCTTTAGGTTTAACACGAATAGGCGGGGATATTTGATCTCGCACTTTTTTGGGAATTTAATGTCCCATTAATAAAAAAAGTCCGATTATGTTGCAATCATTTGAATATTTTCTTCGATAGTATACACATTCATTTTGCAAAAGAATATTATGTGTCAAATTGAAAAACAAGATTTCAAGGCTCACTCTGATCCAGTCGTTTTTCCCAATGTTAATTCCCCTATGTGCACCTTCGTGTTTACATACTGTATATACGGATCGACTTATACGAGTAATTTAAAAAAAAGATGACAAGCAGTAGTTTATGTGTCTAGATTGTAATGCAATATTTTAGTGCGAGTTGTGACCATAGAGATATAAGTAACTAGAGTACGCTAGCGGGTATGCTTGCCATAAGTGAAAGTGTCTGCAGTTCAGAGAGAGAACGCTGCAAACGTTCCGTATCATTATATATGTTTACTCAAATCAGCATTGTTTTGTATCATTAGTTACCATAGAGGTAAGGAACTTTTCTCTGTCTGAATTGCAGACTTTCACGACCCACTAGCGTACTCTAGTATAATATCTCTATGGTTGTGACACAAGCCATACAAGCATTACATTCGATATTAATTATTCCACATTTTTGTGCGTACCTTCTATAGAATAGCTGGGTTAGAGTATGATAACTCGATGTACAAAATAGTCATTTGAAACACAATTATTATTTTAAATAACATATAACAGTATTATTAGCCCTTTTAAGTGCGGAAAATTGATTTTTATAATTTTTTTTTTTGCGCAGTGAAAAAGGGGAGGCGTTTGGGAGGAGTTCTTTAAAAAACAATTACGGGGGCGTGTATACAAAGTATTACAGTAATTCTATACATCAGTTGCTGTGACGTGTATATGCAATTTCTGATTGGTTAGATTCAAAAAATGATTAGCGACGAAAAGTTTTTACGTATTTTTGAGGAAATTTGTGAATAATCCGCAAAGTTTTTTTTTTTTTTGAACGTCAAAATTTAGCGTTTTTATGACTTCTATGACTCAAAATTTGGGCACATCGAGTTATCGTACTGGACCCAAATAGCTGATTTTCATTTCATAAAAACAGCTGTCAAATTCTGTGTGCGCAGCCACATTGCATTTCATTTGGGTTGTTTACAAAAACTACACTGCTTTGTGTCGGTTTGCTATCTCTGTCCATCTTATAGACGGTAAGTGACAGATCGCTTTTGGAATTACTGTTGACTATCGTTATACATCAGTTACATTCGACGAAAAAAGTCGCAACTACTTAATTTGTCTATCTACTCGTATCAGTGCCGAATTAATCTTTAAGCAAAGTAAGCAATTGCTTAGGGCATCACGTCTCAGGAGGCACCAAGAAGCACAACTCAGAAATGAAAAGTACCTCACTGAATCGTGTCAACAATTTTTTTTCTTTTTGTCATGTTATCAAAAATTTCATCTACTAATATGTCTAAAAGTTAAAAATAAAATTGATTGTAAAATTCAATTTTTTTCCCTAAAAATATATGCTTCTTAACTTTTTTCTATCAATTTGAATTTTTCTTATAAACTGAACATATTAGAGATTGGGGCCTATAAACAAGAAATGCTTAGGGCTTAATCCGGCACTAACTCGTATTATAATAGGCAATCTACAAATCTGGACAAAGTCGGACCGGACTGCTAGTATTAAGATATTATCATTTTTTTAATAAAAACTACTAAAACATCTTATGGAGTTTCAACCATAATCCATTTTTTTATATCGCCAACAGACAACAGCTCGGATTATTTGAACCTAATACCAGTTTATAATAAATTGAAAATTCAGTTGATACTTTCATCAGTTCTCAGATTATACCTTAAGAAATGGGATCTTGTAATAGATAACAACTATATAAACGAAAACATCTCTACTCGCTCGGCTTAAGTCCTGTATTCTTATAATTTTAATTGTTCTGTGAAATTTTTTCTCCCAATAAATCAAGCAATTTATAATTGAAACGAGATACATAAAATATTTGAAGAAATAAAGTGCGGGTATCTGTGGGTCAGGTCATTCACTCCGGTGAGATTCTGTCAACCTGCAGTCGATGGAAACAGGGCGGGAGTTTCTCCCGGCGTCTGGAGCAACAAAGGCATGTTGTCGGGACAGCACGGCATTCAACACGTTCAATATGTGTCAGTCAGATGTTTTATTATAACAATGGCCAGATAAAAACCTGTAGACATATTCTGAACCCCAGGTTTTGTTAGGTAAAGTAAGGTGCAGTAAAAATAAACGGTCAGACGGAATTCGGACTAACTGACCCGTATAGGAGGAAGCTATACAGACATCGTCACTCCCACAACTTCTATTTCTGCATTTTCTTGGAAGAACCAAGTCTGAACTATAACGTCATTTTTTTTAATTTTAATTAACGAGAGTCGGCTTGTCACCGGGAACATCGCAGCTTCTAGTGCTATCTCCCAATCTCTTATATCACTCGATCCAGTATCCTCGTTCCTTGCACTAGCTTGTGCAGTCCGTGGACTGGGTGATTGATATAATATTCTGGACTCATTCTGCATTGTCTATAAATTATTTGTCTTCTACGATCCAAAGCCTCGCATTCACACAGAATATGATACGCTATGTCGGTCTCCTTACTGCACTTTAAGTCTTCGTTAAACAGTCCGATTCTTTGGAGGTGTCCTTTCAGGGCACAATGTCCTGTCAGGAGGACTACCACGAGACGAAGATTGTTCTTACTGAGTTGTAGTAGTTCTTTATTCATCTTTCGGGATGGCCATTTGATAAGTCCTGCCATGTTGCTTTGATTCCAGTATGTCTTGTGCTGATTTTTTATTCATTCCCTTATTTGACTCCGTACTGTGCTTTTGGACACTCCCAGGCTCGGTTATGGGCCAATGTATGGAGTTGACGATCCTTTCCTCGCCAGCTCATCAGCTTCTTCGTTGCCTTCGATTATAAGGTGTCCCGGCACCCACAGTAAAGTTACTTTGTTGTGTTCTGCCAGAACTCGAAGTTCTATTATGCATTCCCAAACCAGCTTTGATGTCACATATAAGTTAGCAATGGCCTTCAGTGACCCCTGACTGATGCAATATGGATCCGTTTATTTTTGTATTTTCTCATATTATAATAATAATATTTATTTACTCCGTGGTACATCAAATAGATGAGAGTTTGTCAAAAAAAAATACAAAATTTCATATTCACATTGCAATATAAGACGCCAATTGGTTAATAGAATTTTTAACTTCCCGCTTTAAAAAAAATAAAAAAAATTTTTTTTTTTTTTCAAAAATCGGGAAGTTATTGGTTTCACCCCGATTTTCGAAAATCGAGTTTTCGCCAGATCTCGACGTTTTGAGGTCCTAGGAAGCTATTAAAACTATTTTGGCGATGATGTCCGTAGGGCTGTATGTATGTGTGTGTGTGTGTGTGTGTGTGTGTGTGTGTATGTATGTATGTAAACCTTTTATATCTTTTGAACGGAGTGTCCGACTGAAACGCGGTTTGCGGCATCTGACGTGATCTTGGTGAACTTAGACTTCCTGAAAATTTGAAACGATTCGGCCCAAAAAATTTTGAGAAATCTTAAAAAAACAAGTTTCAAAAATTTTTAAAAATTTGTTTTTGTAAAATATTTTCTAAACTACTAAACCGAATAATTCCAAAATCTAATCAGCTCTTCTCCTTAACAAACTGCGTCGATTTCCGCAAACCGCATCAAAATCGGTTCATTTGTTCACGAGATACCGTGAACGAAAAAATCGTAAAAAAGTGTTTTTTTAAAATGATTCTTAAAATTGTTATCAGATCGATTTTTTTGTAATAAATTACTTTCTTAGGCTAAAAAAACTGCGTCGATCGCCGCAAACCAGATCAAAATTGGTTCATTTGTTCATGAGATAACGTGAACGAAAAATTAGGAGAAAAGTAATTTTTTATAATTACTCGTAAAATTCTTATCAAATCGATTTTTTTGTAATAATTTACTTTCTTAGGTTAAAAAAACTGCGTCGATCGCCGCAAACCAGATCAAAATTGGTTCATTTGTTCATGAGATAACGTGAACGAAAAATTAGGAAAAAAGTAATTTTTTATAATTACTCGTAAAATTCTTATCAAATCGATTTTTTTGTGATAATTTACTTTTTTAAGTTAAAAAAACTGCGTCGATCGCCGCAAACCAGATCAAAATTGGTTCATTTGTTCATGAGATAACGTGAACGAAAAATTAGGAAAAAAGTAATTTTTTATAATTACTCGTAAAATTCTTATCAAATCGATTTTTTTGTAATAATTTACTTTTTTAAGTTAAAAAAACTGCGTCGATCGCCGCAAACCAGATCAAAATTGGTTCATTTGTTCATGAGATATCGTGAACGAAAAATTTGTAAAAAAGTGTTTTTTTTAAATTGCTCGTAAAATTCCTATGAGATCGATTTTTCTGTAATAAATTACTTTTTAAGGATAAAAAATTGAGTCGACTGCCGCAAATCGCATCAAAATCGGTTCATTTGTTCATGAGATATAGTGAACGAAAATTTCGTAACAAATTGTTTTTTTTTTGAGCTCGAAGAGCTAAAAAATAAACTTCTTGCCATATTTTATATATTTTTGAGCGTTTTGAACTCGAAAATAGCGGGAAGTTACAGGGATGGCCTGCAGGGTCAAACTTCTTTTCAAATTTTTTTTTAATAAATCTGTCAATAAAATGTATGGGAAATTTGATTTATTGTACAAACAGAAAATTCTAATTAGAAGCACAATAAGCTGATGTATTGATTTATTAAGAACGCATGAAAACGAGCGTTTCAAGAAGTTGTCCCTGAAAAGGCTAACGCACTGTACTGTTTTGTGGAACAGCCTTTATTGCTTCGCGCAGCTCGTGTCAGAGGGTCGTTACATCAATTGACCGAAGGTTAAGATTATATGCTATTAAGATGTGAACACAACGTGCCGAATACTCCGAATACTTATACTGTTGATTGGTTTAAAGATAGCGCGCAAATGTGGCGCTACTCCGTTGCGTTGGCTACATTTCTCTGTAGTCGATAATTTTTGACGTCAGCAAGTATTTGAATATCGTGTGGATTGTGTCAACTCATTTTATTTTACCATTCTTCATATTTGCATATCAAATGTCCTCCCAAAATTTCAATCCGCTCCATTCGTTTGACCTGTATCGTGCTCACAAACAGGCGCAGAGACTATTTCCAAAAACATGTTTTTTTGGATTCGTGTAACCCAAAACCAAATAGTATTGTAAAATTTTGAAAAGTGAAGTTTTACCTAAAATAGTACAATTCCCCACATATTGTGTTGGAATAGTACTTTCCCTAGGACCTTATTATAAAAATTTGATTTTTTGTTAATAATTTTTTCAGCTGATAGCACGTCTTTAATTTTTGAGGAATGATAATTGCGTGATAAAAGCAGAATATCAAAAATTTTATCTAATATCAAGTCTTATACATGAACGTTCTTAACCTGTACAAAGGATTGCAGTGCTATCTATATCGGTTTTTCTTCGAATATTGTTAACATACATCTATAAACGTCGCGGTCAGTTTGCCAACTAAGCGTGTAAATGCAATGAGTTCAGATGGAAGTGTATTGTACCTCGTGGCTATATCTAAATAGCCTAGTGGTCGTACCGTGTTGTATAAACGCACAGGTTTTGTGATGTAACTACAAATTTATGGTTTTCGGATTTTCCTCTTTACTTGTGCTATAAGACATTAGTTCTTGCCAAATTTCATGATTCTAGGTCAAAGGCAAGTACCCTATAGGTTTTGATTCCCTGGAATCTTGACAGACATACAGACGGACAACAAAGTGATCCTATAAGGGTTCCTTTTAGAGATGGGATAAACGGGTCTTTTTAGTGATCTGCATATTTGCATCTGAATCCCGTATGTGAGCCGGCTCCCTGAATCGGTTCAAAAAGAGCCGAGTTCTGAATATGTTATTCAAGTCAACTGAGCCACTGAGTTAGTTGAGTCAATCATATCACGTAATATTATGCCAGTGACTGACTCACATCTTATAAGGCGGGGTTTTACAGGTTGCTACTTGCTATGTTACAGAAAGCATATTACAATATGCAATACAATACCTTAAATAGTTGTGACTTAAGTAAAACACTGTAATAACTGTACCGCCTGTGCGTAGTGTGTAGTACACTGTATAGTGTTGTTGATTGTACATACATATGATGGACATATGATGCATGAGTCATTTGAGCTGACAGATAGTTATTGCTTCTGTGTGTTAAGTGTTTCACTGAGTTATGCGGATCCGTTGATCCGTCGGCTCCTAAAAAAGTGAGTCGGCTCTCAGATCTTCTGTCGGAGCCGGCTCTTTGAACCGGTTCAGATCTGAGTTACCCAACCCTAGTTTCTTTTTTCCTTTTGAGGTACGAAACCCTAAAAACGGAGGGAACACTAAAAACACGGTCGATGCACCGCTTAAACTAGCAACACTGACCATACAACTGTTTTGGTGATCCGAATGTGTTTAGTGGCCCAAGTATTCGTTTACTAGCGTCAATGTTCGTAGTAAAATCTTGTATCTAATATCGACACTCCCTGATAATATTCTCTAATAATATTTCATCTAATCGCTGTTCCGTTGTACAATGTACATATTGTTCTTCGTATACACTGTTCTATTTTGCAACACGGTTATAATCTTTGCTATCGTGTCTCCTCATCACAGCTTCTGCATATATCCTAAAAAATGAAGATGAATTCATTATTCAATATTGCTGTTGTCGATTCTATCATATTAGACGATGTTATTATATAATAGTTTTTTTTCTCAGTGTACAAATCCCTCGATGGTTTGAGTCGGCAGTAATTGCAAACACGAGACCTGAACGTGGTCAACTTGTGGCTATACTGTGTGATTTTACAGAGTGGCTCAGGATGCTTCTTTCCTTTTATTAACATTTAGTCCAAGAGCTGGCTGCAAAAAAGCTGGCCCATCGAGTAACAGCATGAAATGATTTTTAAAAGTTAGTACTTACATAGACTATCCATAAAATCTTTTTCTACCTGGGCGGAACTTGTGCAGAAATTTGCCATGTCCTCTCTCCTGAATATTTTTTGGATAGAAACTGTACCCATCGAGTAACAGCTTCAAATTACTCTTAAAATGTAGCTTTTATAAAGTTAAGAAAGAAAAAAAATTCTGCCTTGTTAAATCTTGTGCTAATGTCTTGGCAGAAAACTTTTTTTAATTTTTTTTTTGGCACGTTGCTGTATCTATCGAGTAACAGCTTCAAACTATAACCAAATTAAAGTTTGAACATTACTCTATAAGAAAAAACATTTCTGCCTTGTTAAATCCTGTACTAATGTCTTGGCAGAATACTTTCTCTTTCTCAAAATTAGAAATGTATATCCGAACTTAATGATTTATGTCAGGCGACCGAACACTGTACGTTAACAATAAACCGTCATAACTATGTCTGACCTGTGAACTGCAGGCGCGGTCTATTTATATGCGTGGGGCTGTTCCCATTCTAGCTTTTTCTCGAACGTTCGAAACTCTTTTCTACGTGCTTGTAACAAAAACTCTTCTATCTGCGTTTACTAATACCCGTGGCGGATGGCATGCGTAACAATGCTATACATAGTCCGGGAGCTAAGGGGAAAATATTGCTTGAACCTTGCACTTTGTGATTAGAAAATGCCCTTTCGTACACACGTTGCTGATACCCTTAGCTAAAATTTAAGGGCTGGACACATCCGATTAGCTCACGTGGAGCCAAGTTATGAGGTGTTGCCTACCTAGTGCGGATCAACGAAAATCGCCTTAAAACGGTGTTGTGGCGAAAAAAAGCCAGCGTTGTCGCTAATTTTTTTTTAAAACACTGTTACGTTTATCCTTTACTAATTTAGGTAATATTTAGAGTATATATTTATTTATTTATAATATTAAAACGCCCAAAATGCCCGTTACCTGGTCTTTGCCGAGACCAAAGGCGCTGCGAAGCTTCAAGAACTAAAAAATGACTGTACGTTATTTAGTAGACTTTACATAGCTTGCCAAAGCAGAGGAAGTGACTTAGGGGAGTTTTTTACGTACGTGAATCAGCCAAGTCCCCCTTCTTTATCGCTGTTAGGCCAGATCCGGAGCTGCACCAAGTCGGACATCATACAATGCCTTACAAACACCACAGACGAAGCTGTAGTGTCAGCCAATGCCCCACTGCCAGCCTTCGACGCAAAATTCTTCGATGGTGCTGCACTGGTGCATATGCTGTCACCTGGAGCTTCGAAGACGTTTCATGACTATGTGAATCTTGTTTTCCTTCCCAGGTTTTTATCCGAGAACTGCCGAAAGTAACAATTAGATTTTCGATTTATTATTAAGAACATTAAATCTGGCTATTGACCACCTTAAACAAATCTGTTTTAAGATCATGTTCAATAAGGCGTAATATTTTTTAAGTGCTAGATAGAGATTTTTGAGATTTTGAATCGTTCTGTATATTTTAACATGTCCGCGTTGTGTGTGTTGGTGTGTGTGTGTGTGTGTGGCAAACTGTCGATTGGCGATTAATCTCGCCTAACTCGATGCTGTTGACACCGGCTCCTAGCGTTCAAGTCCAATGATTGAACACTCGCAGTGGCGTGCCAATTCGTCAAAGTTAACAGCACACACTCCGGAAACTCCCCGAACTGTTCGTCACAAACTATTTCCTCCGCCAATTGGGTCGTCTCGTCTCTCAAAATTTGATGATTTTGAACAGTGCACATTATTCCTTATACATAAACAAATAATGTAAACCCAATTTTTCATTCTTCTACCCTACCTCTTAATTGCAAACAAGATTTAAAAAAAATATATTCCTTTCAAAAAGCTGAGTTTAGGCGCCATACGATGACGTTAAAGCTCCTAAGGCCTCTTGATAACGACGATTTTTATGACGGGCCGACGCGCAGTGTTCAATAGGTTAGTGTGGGTGTTTGTTAACGCGACAGACATGTAACCCTTGCAATAAAACTCAACGGATACCCGCACGTCGCCTCTCGGCGCAACGTAGGTCGGTCCGATGCAGTGGACAACGTCATTTCATAGAAGTCTGTTGGCGACGACAGATGTGCGCGCACGTTTTTACCTATACCTACCTACAATTGTGAATATGAAGTTTAAAATTGATATTGATATGGATTTATTAATTAGCCTTATTCACAATAGGCCAGTGTTGGGACAAGACTAGAAGAACACAAAAATAAACAAGCAAGACATAATGTACTTGCACTTCTTCGCCCTTCAAGTATAGAACTGATATCGATAACGTATATGCGGATCGTGTACAAAGGTAACCGTTTCGCGTCGGCCCGTTACCCGTTGACTAAAACGCTCGTTAAGAAGAGTCCAAACAAGCACATCACTTTCACGGAGATAAGGAAATATGTCTGTATCAAGGTCGCATGATACAAGTCTAAAGAACTAGTGGACGTGATTCAACTACAGGCAGCCAATCAGATGAATGAGTCTAGCGATGACGTGTCGGAATTGTCTAGCGATGACGTGTCGGAATTATTCTATGTTTTATATTACATTGAAAAATACGCATTTTTGGATTTTTTTCTTGTAGATACGTATAGTATGTATATCTGGATTGTAAATATTGTAATGCTTTTATGACACATGTGACTGTTAAAACTCGCTAATCTCTCGTTATTAACACAATGTCACAACTCGTCATAAAACAATGCATTACAAACATAAACTACTATTTATGTCACTCATAAAGTTTTACATACAATCGTTATAAATTTTTAATATAATTTCTAGAGATGGGATATTTCGAGTGAAAATTGTCGAACTATTCAATTATTAAAGTATCTCGAGATGTTACCCAAAATTATTCGAATTATTTTTATACCTACGAGTTATGACTTATGATACAATCTCCGGTAATAACTTATTATACTACGTGCTTGCTTTACTCTTTAAAACACTGCATGTAGCTGTCTCTCTCACATTGCATTTTACAGTATTGAATATGATTACTTACGTCTTTTGTTTGTCTCTGTTCTATGAAGCACTGAATGCAAGCGGCTCTTAAATCTCGTAATCGAGAACTAGCCCCAAATTCATTCGTTATAAGACTCATATCGAATGCATAGATAGATAGATTGAATTGTGCTTTCACTCGCGTAGTTTCACGCGAGATACTAAGGCATTGCACAGTTTTGAATACGATTGCTTACGTCTTTTAGTTGCATCTGTACATGAAGTACTGTATCAAGACTGGTAATCGAAATCGGAGCAAATTCGTTCGAAAGTTGAAACATTCGTACCTTCATTATTATCATCATACATCTTGCGAAGGAATCACTTCGAATTGATCGTTCGATTATATCAAAAGCATTCGGATAGCAACATTTGGATTATTAAAATCAACTATTCCCAACTCTAATAATTCATTGTTAAAATTATAGATTCATGACGCGGATACACACACTACGAATGCCAATACATCGAAAGACATAACACATATAACATGCGCAGAACAATCTGATATGAAGTACTTTGATCCCTCAAATCTGACGACCGTATTGAAACTAAAGGTTCTCTTTTTACCGTTTTGTACCAAATCAATTCCGGCAGATCTTTGATGATGTCGCGTTTCAAACAATCACCGCAGCAGTTCGTGTGTTGCTCTGTGAACTGCGTACTCTTTGGAATCAATAGATATTTAGTATACGGGTGTTCGTTTTAAAGTGACCGGGGTTGTTTAACACCAAGGGGCGGCAATCGCGAGAAAAATGTTTCGAATAAAAGTTTCACAGAATCACGAGGGAAAGCCGATGATGAGAATATTTTTTAAAGTAAAATTTCTTTACGCACGCTTGACTTGGGGAGTAACCTGGTAAATGCGTGACGAAAGATTTACGGAAACTGTGATCGGGCGAGGCGAACGGAAATTGAGAGGGAGATATAAGTTAGTGAAGATAGAAAGAGAGAGAGAGTTACGTTTCGTATATTACATCAAAAATAGCTTCTATTCAGGTGAAATTCTATAACTACATATATCAATATTAGGTCGTACATTCACAAGCCCGGCTAGGTCAGTCGGTAGAGTATGCGACTGTTAATATCAGGGTCGTGGGTACGAGCCCCACGTTGGGCGAATATATATATTTTTTTTTAATTTTCCACATTGCTTTCTTCTAAGGTTTACATTTAAATTTATTTTAATTTTATTTACGACTAATTAAAATTAAATAAATAATAGCTCATTTGAAAACCGTTATAACTATAGGTACCTATATAAAAATAATTATCCTACAGTGTTTTCAATTAAATATTTATTATATTGAACGAACGGAAGTTTTACTTCAGTCGTGTGGTCTAAAGCACACTCGTTTTTTTTTCTTCATACCTCGATCGAAAGTACATACTTTCGGCATCAATTGCAAGGCAGAAATTCTAACATTTACGCATTGCTGGGATTACACGCACCGGAACGGGAAGTACGTACGTTCAGGCGGCAGTAATGAAAAAATCACCTATCATTTGTTGTTGAGATGTCGTTTTCATAGCAACCCTATTACATTTTAGCTAATAGTCGCGAACAGCTGTCATTCATGTTTTACGTATAACCTCAAAGCTTATTGTTTGTAATGCATCTGTGTGTTTATATTGTAGTTAAGTAATTAATTAATGTATTTAATAAGCGTAATTACAACCGAGGTATGAAGAAAAATTGTATATTATACCACAAGGGCCGAAAGTTTGATATTCTTGCACTGCGCGTCAGGATGCCCTCGGCCAAACTTTCGGCCCTATTGATTTGGTGGAGGTGCCACGTTCCATATTCGCAAATGGGAATCTCTATTTTTCTTTGCACATTCGTATTGTCTGAATAAAATTAGACTTATACTTTTATCATAATTTTTTTCTGAAAATGTCACTTTTTAGAGTTATCCGGCGAGGGAAATTCGAAAGTTTATAATTTTTTTCTCCAAACTTTTTTCCGGTAAAAAAATTTAAAAGCGCCGAAATTTTTATTTTTCCTCTATAAATAACTAAAAAAAGTGGCATTTTCAGAAAAAATATTTGTGATAAAAGTAGTCTATTTTTAGTCAGAAAATCGGAATGTGCGAAGAAAAATAGTTTCCCATTTGAAAATATGAAGTAGACCTTGAAAAAACGTGGCACCTCCACCAAACTAAAAACTATTTGCATCATCGGCTTTCCCCTTTGAATCCCTGAAACTTTTATTCGAAAATTTTTTTTCGCGGATGCTCACCCTTCGTGTTATAATCGAACACCACGTATACGTTCCATGAACCGTTCAATAAAATATTGGGTGTATGACGCAACAGTCACGAATATATGCGTGATGGAAACGGCCTTTTGTACAAAGACGGCTTCACACAACATACTCTTTGTTTTTGAAATTTTAGAATCGCAATACAATTGTAAAGTCTGATCCACACTGTAGCTATAAGTACGATTGTGTTCTTAGTTGCGGTTCGATTACGGTGCGGTCAAATATTCTTCAATTCATTTAAACGGAAACATACATACTTGTCGTTCCACGCTCCGTCAATTTTTTACAAGCTTTTATTCAGTTTCACCTGTCCCGGTGTCTGTCTGCCAAGTTAAATTTGACCCACTTCCCGGTTTCCGATTGAGGTGAAATTTTGAATACATATGTAGTTCCGATGACAATACAATATTATAAGAACTAACTGACCGTTCCAATTTTTGCCCGGTTGCAAATCGCACTTTTAACTACTTCCCGTTATCCGATTGAGTTGAAATTTTGAATATGTATGTAGTTCCGATGACAATACAATATTGTTATAACTAAATGGCCGACCCGGCTTTCGCCCAGTTGCAAATTGCACTTTTAATAAAGCACTCTAAAAACTTAAAAACAAATAAAAGAATATTAAAAAAAAAAACTAGCTTTTGTTAGTTGTTTATAAAAAAGAACTAAAAAGTTAAAAATAATTTTATTCTGATTAGTAATAAGCCGTTTTATATGTACCATAGTCTCAATTTTCAAATAAAAGTTTGTTACATTTTAATAGCAAGACAGAAAAAAGAGGGTGTAACACGATATTATTAATTGAAAATAATGAGACTGTGATAAGTACTACGTACCTATAAAACGGCATATTTCTAATTAGAATAAAATTATTTTTAACTTTTTAGTTAACAACTAATAAAAGCTTGTTTTTTAAATATTTTTTTCATTTATTTATTCATATGAAAATCCCTTTTTTATTAAAGTTAATGCCTATTTTGGTTGCTTGTGACTTTTTATTATGTAAAGCAGTTTAGTCCTGAGATATTTGTTTGCGAAATTAAAAATGTGTTAATGAGTTGCAAAAAGTCTCTGACCCCTAAAACACCGAACAAATAAACTAAATCGAAATTTAACTTTGAAATAGATGCTGCTTAAAAGTTAGTACTTCTAAAATTGAAGCAATATCGATCAAAAAGAGTCAACCTTATTTATTATTGTGTTATTTGGTGCAGACGTTGAGATTATTTATGTACCTACTTAATTTTCTTTGGGACTGCAACAAAAGTTTTTTCTAATCGATTGCGAAAAGAAAGCCTATTCCAAATTAGTCAGTTCTACCATTTTATTTATCGTGTAGACTAGTGCCTCGGTTCGGCAACCGTTTTTTCGTTGACTTACGTTGCAAAATTGGTCTCCACGAAAAACGTTTTTATTTTAACACGATAATATATAGCCTATGTCCATTCTGAAGGTTTATTCTAAATATTGGTAAAGAGTAGTTTACCTCTTGCATCCAAACTTACAACCTTTACCTATTTATAATATTAGTATAGATTAACAGCTAAGATCATTTGCGTCTAATTACTTCAAATTAAATAAAACGACAGCACAAAATATCTCTGAGCAGGGGTGACATTCGAACCCACGACAGTTTGATCCAAAGTCCAGCACGCTAACCGCTACACAAAGCTCTCCTCTATTGATGTCGTGATTTTAACATCCGGAAAACCATCTGTTGGCTTAAAAGTTTCTGAAGAGTATTTAAACTAAAAAAAAAAATGAAAAAATGTCTGTCTTAACTTACAGTTCGCTGTGATAATATTAAAATCTTAAATTTAAAATGCAGTGCACAGCCACACATGTTGAAACTGGTGATAAAAACTTCTTGGAAACAGTGTAAAGTGTGGAAACTAGTTTGTAATTATGAAACTTCGGACTTTAAACTTAGATTAAAATAAGTCCGCGGTGAAATTCGACAATAGACAAACTCTTTTATTTGCTCTAAAACAAAGAAAACGAGAAATTTTTAAAGTTTAATCTAGTTTCTTTCAGTCGATTTAGAGATGTAATCGAAGTAATCGGTCTTGAGAATCGCCGAAGCATGAATGGTTAAACCTCAAGAGATGAATTTTTATGTCGGGAAATATTACAATTCATCACTCAAATAAATAAACACTGACACAATCGATTACCGCTTATATAAAGGTCAGTTCACATTATCGTCGGTAAAATTTGTTCAGATGGCTCAGCATTAGTGAGAATACGCTATGGCAGGTATTGTTTTTTTGAAAACGATAGTTCATCCAAGTTTTCGGAAGGATAATTTTCGCATTATCGAATAATTACTAAAAAACAACTCCAAAACCAATATACAGAAACGTCATTGAAAAATTAAATAACAAAACAACAACAAAACACTACTACTACTAACTTCTACTAACTTTAAACACAACACTGCTTTAAATTGTTTCATTGCTTCGCCGATCCAATAGGGCCCAGGGGTGGCAAACCTTTCCACACCTACGTGCCAATTTTTTTCAAAAATGTTTACTGTAATCATGGCGTGCCGACAAGCAACAAAAGAAATTTAGCTGTCAAAAAAATAGAGAAAAATAATAATTTGAATAATACATTGAGCGCCATGAAACTTTTTCAAATTATTGTTTTCGGCATCTAGTATACTTTTAATTATTTCGATTTTGCACCTCAGTCAATACCATGCCAACAATAATCTGTCGCGTGCCATAGGTTCGCCACCCATGCGTTAGGCAAACCGTACTGACTATTATTTAAGAACCGCAGTATAGCTCCGACAGTATGAATTAACCTTTATCCATGCATTCTAAAAGTTCTTTCAGATCCCTGACAAATCCCTTGAGTGTATCTGACAATAATAATTTAGGTGTAATATTGCACACGATTAAATTTGTTGCAGGTACATTTTTACCCACGACGGAACGACGAAGGTATATGCGTTTAGCCTGAGAGATTGTTTGTTTATTTATTTGTTTGTTAGTTTGCTTGTTTGTGCACCAAATGTCGCCATTTATCTGGAAAACAGTTTTATCAATTCAGATGCGTTTTTCTGTAAAGGGTTTTTAGATAGATATTAATCGTTACAGTAAATAATTCGCTCACGAAAAAAAAGTAATATTATGTTTTTTGTAGGCAATTTTTCAAACTACAAATTTGATAACCACTTTTTTTTCATAAAAGTCACCGCTAACGGCGTTAACGAGGTTTTCGCGAAAAATAGTTTTTTGTGACCTTCCCGTGTAAAATTTGTAACGGAACATGTATCGGTTGGGACTTTTGGTATATTGTTTAGAACAGGCCTGAGCAAATGACGGCCCGCAGCATAATTTTGTCCGGCCCGCAAAAGTATTTTATAAATTTTAGTAAAATAGTAAAGCAATAGCAAGGGCCAAAAAGGACCTAAGGAGCGGAAATAGAATGTGAGGACCTTTTTTTTTGGCTCTCCAAATGCGAGAATAGAATGTGAGGACTTCTTTTTTTGCTCTGCAAGTTTTTGGCACGCGGTCAAAGTTTCATCAGCTATGTGGCCCGGCGATCAAAAGATTTGCCCGCCCCTGGTTTAAAACCACGAAAGGAAGGTTGACGCAAAAATTCCCAATTTTCTACTCTGAATTCCCTGTACATATTAACATACTTACGTATGTAAGTACATTTTTTCTTGCAGACATTCTGAAAAACATTAATAAAAAGATGAAATTATTAGTTGAGAAAGGGGACGTTATTTCATACTAGCCATTACATTACAATTTCAATATTTTATGTAACCTTTTGCCCAACGCTTCGTAGGAACGGAACAAATGTGGCACACATTACGCTACTCATTTTCATGGAATATTCTACGCTACTATATAATACATTTATGCAAACACCAGTTCGGGTTTCTCGTCAGACATTCTCAAACAGCGGCCATTATTATCAGCATGTTTGTAGGCGCATCTAAATATACAGGGTGACCGGGGGAAGAAACTTTGACTAATTTGGAATGATTTAACCTCTATCACTTGGGGGTCGGAAATGCGTCATTTTCAAGAAAATCTACTTTGGTTTTCTTTTTACAAAAATCCGTTTTTTTGGGAGTTAAAAATTGAAAAAAAGTATATTCTCACTTTTTGGCCTGAATTTTTTCATGATCTGATAGCTTACTAATTGGCCAATCTTCCTTAAGCTAAAAATCACGAAATTTACTGTTAGGTTTTATGTTGTCTGTTAAAACTTGCAATAAATAAAAAAAAAAAAATAATTCTTTCTTCTTCTAGCATATGAGAGTGATATATGCTTATTTGCACTAATGTGCTGACGGTAAGTGCAGTTCAAAGCCAATTTCAATAATGCGCTATAACTTGTGGGTTAGGAGTGGCACGGTGTACACCGGGGCTATCTGATGATGACGTTTCATGTGCTGCTTCAGAGCGCAGAACAGCACCTGAATGCAAGCAAGAGTGCCACACAAAACACACGAATTTTGTGATCTGCCAGTGGCTGTTGAACTTAAGCGTTCATGGTGTAAAACTATTACACTATTTCCTAACATTAAATATTGGTCAAATATGATAACTTATTCTAAAATAATGAAGTGCGTAAAGTTTTTGTTGTTCTGCGCAGCTCTACAGCGCTCATAGAGGAACCGCTATAATATAATGTTATAATATGAAAATACGGAAGCACAATACAGATGATGTACCTGTGAGAAAGGTTAGAGAAATCATGTGCTCTCGATACAATAAATTCTTAGCGGAACAGATTTAGAGCCGCTGTAATACTTAAAATCTACTCTATCGTAGGAACGGTCGAAATGAAATTAAATTATGAGCACCATTTACTTCTATTGTTTTCCCAGTACTGTTAATGCATAGTGAAGTACATTGATAGTAGAAGAATACGCATGCATATAAACATACGACTACGAAAAAGTAGAAAATAAGATTCCAATATGAAAAGTAGTCAGGCAAATTTACAGGGTGGCCACGAACCTGAAAAACCTGGAAATATCAGGGAATTTTACAAAGTATCAGCGAAAAATAGCATTTTGGAGTTTAAAATTACTAGTTTGAATTTTTTTCGTTGTTTTAAAACTACCTTCAGATTCGAAAAAAAGTTTTTCCAAGCTTTATGGATACCTGGCCATTGAGCCTGGTGTTCAAGCTTCAATTTGGTGTTTTTTTCTTTGCTATGCGACTATTTATAGCTGAGATATCGGCGATTAAGTAAAAAGTAACCTTTGGCTTTTTACCATCGATATTTCTAACTAATGATCGTACAGTAAAAAGAAGGTACTGTGCCATCATTAGTTTAAGATATAAAGTTTTGTATACTTGAAAAAATGCGAGAAAATTATTCTGATGCTCAATTTCGACTTGAAAAAGTAAAAAAAAATGACTTTAATAAAAACTTTAAATATCTCGATCATACAAATAAGATATTCAAATCATGAAATAGTATAATCAATTCCCTGGAAAACCTGGAATTATCATGGAAATTTGAAATAATTTTTCTGTGGCCTTAAAAATAACTATATGATTAAAGTGTAAAAAGTTCCGAATCGATTAAAATCTATTGGTATCAACGTCTTTTTTTTTTTTTTGAGAAAACAGCGCATTTGCATACTGAATCATTTCTCTTTCATAGAAAACGATAAGCTTGCATAAATACATGGATTTCAGGCGTCTTAGGATCACTAAAACGTCACGCTCCCAAATAATGTGATAGGGAGATTTATCTTCATAACTACACTTCCTGCACACACTTCCGATTAATCCAATTGTGAATGCTTTAAAACTTAAAAAAACGAAAAAATGCATCATATATATTGTTGAATTCGTGCTTCAGTAAGCTTTTATTTGACACGGTGCCTTTTAGTGATGAGCAAAATCAGTTCTGGTCTTGCAGTCTTGGTCTTGCTTTTTCGCAAGACCAAGATCTACACTAGCAAGACTGCAAGACCAGAACCGATTTTGCTCATCACTAAAAGACACCGTGTCAATAAAATCTTACTGAAGCACGAATTCAACAATATATATGATGCATTTTTGTCATTTTTTTAAAGATCAGGACCAAATGCGCAAGACTAAACTAATAATTATAACTTCCGTTGGTAATATGAGTTAGAATATTTGTCATAACTTTATTATCTGCTTTTGCCGGAACAAAACGTTTTGTATTTGAAATTATTAAAAAGTAAAGTAGGTAACAGGTTAAATGAGCAAGACCAAGCCTAAATACGTAAGACCAAGACTGAGTAAACAAGACCAAGTCTTAAATAAATACCTAAATAAAATAAAAACACAAAAAAATTACTAAGGCTCTATAATACAAAAATATTGACTTTATCTAACTACACTATATCAACATTGTACTTACCTTATTACTATACTTACCTTCTATTAACTACTGTACTTACCCTTTACTACTATATTATCTACTATTTATTAATGTCTATACTTACCCTCTAGCATTGTAACTTTATACTTACCTAAATACCTTATAATATTATAATATTTTGTATTCCATAACATATTTTGTAACCTATTTTTATATTATGTGCTAATGACCTGAGTAGTCGAAGCGCATTTCTTTTTTTTTCTCTAAATAAAAAAAAAAAGACCAAGACTAGAAGTATTTGACAAGAACAAGACCAAGGCCGAATAAGCAAGACCAAGACCGATACCAAGACTATCCCAGTGTTGATCTTGATCTTGCTTTGTTCATCATTAGTGCCCTTAAAAAAAGTTTTTTTTCCATCTCCCAATTTACTTCCTGAAATTAAATTCAACTTTTTATACTTTACGTCTGTATTGGAGCCACCACACTGTATCTCTGTGCCAAATTTTAAACTGTAACTTTACTAGTTTCAGGAAAACTCGTCTGTGACAGACGGAAATCGAAGTGATTCCATAAGTGTTCCATTTAACAAAGTAACCACAAAACACCAAAACATCGACACTTTTTTCTCAATGTATTATGGCTTATTATGGTTACTGTTTTAGTCTTCAGTGCCTTCAAGTTTCTTTCCTCTTCAAGAAATTCATTGAAATTGCTCTTACAAATATGTTATGGTTCTACAAAGTTTTTTGTTCTATTTTAGTAGTTTCCTTGCAGACCTCTAAATTATTAGCTGTGAGGATGTTAATTATAATAATTGTCGGTATCTATTTATGATGACCAGTTGATAGTCAACCCATAAATTATGTACCTAGTTAGTTCCTTAACCATTCTATAGATTGGTGCACTTGTCTATGTCCGAACAGCTTGCGCTATGTGCGTACTTCAGACGTAAAAGCGACACCAGATTGATAGGTTGGCATTATGAAACTGTTGTTAAGGACTCCGGAACTGCTCAAATAGATTTGCTAAGAGCACTTCAACATATCCGACACGAACTTTGTATATTCAACAAAACCTTTAGTTTTAAGCTATTACTGTTTATTTATTTAGGTCAAACAATCCTATCAACATTAAATATTTTTTATTTGAAATTTCAATTGAAATTCCGATTAATTATTATTGACACGTCTTTAGAAAGTAATATACAGGAGTGTCAGACTGATTTTTCTAACGGGCCATTTATAAGACTTTAGATTAAAAACTAAAACACATACTAAATTAAAATCTTTATTTATTTAGTTTAAATCAATTTTCATATAAAGTAATAAAAAGGGTAAATTATTTTGAGCTTGAGGATCCAGCAATTTTAAAAATACTTAGTTGCATCGACTGCCGTTTAAAATCCTCACTGGATAGATTCTGGTTGCGGGCCGTCTTGAGATGGCTTGAGGGCCGGATGCGGCTCGCGGGCCGTATCTTTGACATCACTGACCTAGAAGGTTCCAATTGAGGAAAATGTTAATAAAAACGGCCTGGTCTGGCTTCGCCCGAATTTGTAGAATGCCACCCTTTTTTTTCGTCGACTTAGGTACGTTGTAAAATTAATCTACACGAAAAGTGATTTTATTTCAACGCGATAATGAGTAGATACGGAGATTACTACCTACATCCGAACTTACTTATTTATAATATTAGTATAGATGGTAATCGTGATAATAGAGATATAATAACTTCAAAAATGCTTAACAAAGTATTTTGATATCTTTAAATTCAACAGAAATCTTCAATTTTTACACGCTTTATATTAACTTAACTTGTAAGTTTGTATGTATGCATGTGTGTATGTATGTATGTATGTATGTATGTATGTATGTATGTTTGTAACTTTCATTTGGACTAACAGCAAGTGGTTTATATAGCGGTATAATATGCCAGCACAGTAAGTACACTGGCAGCCGTGCGGTCTAAGGCACGGGTCTTCGCTGACGTCAACTCTCGGGATCACGAGTCGTGGGTTCTAATCCCGTCCACGCCGAAAAAAAAATTGTTTTATTTTTCGGCAAATTTTTGACAATAAATCGAACTAAGAAGTGGAAAATAAATATAGTTTAAAAAAAAACTAAAAAACACGCTTTATATCAAACTAAAAAGTGAAAAATAAATATAGTTTAAAAAAAACTAAAAAACACGCTTTATATCGAACTAAAAAGTAAAAAATAATTTTTTAAAATAAGCTTAAAAAGCGTGGGGCGCTCGATGTACGAAAATGTGGAACAAAGCGCCCCACGCTTTTTAAGCTTATTTAAAAAAAATATTTTTTACTTTTTAGTTCGATATAAAGCGTGTTTTTTAGTTTTTTTTTAAGTATATTTATTTGTAAGTAAGACCGCAAACGAGACTAGCCGAGGTGGTCTGGTCGACCATTATGCCGTCTTATTTACTAACTATAATAAGTAATAATATGATCGCATGGTCCATGCACCTTTTTGTTGTATTTGTGTGTTAATAAAAAAAAAAAAGTAATAATATAAGTCGTGAATTAAAGATATCTTCAGATATATCAAACTTCCGAACTGAAATGACGTGAATTTTTACATCTATTTGACTGTTAATTCTCTGTTGCCTTCATGACTTGCTATATTATTAGTTATTTTAAATATGACGCTTGTGCCGCGTAATGTTACACGCTTTGAGAAGGGCGTAGCGCGGAGTATTGCCAAATTTAAACTTTAAAGTAGCATAACTTTGTTATTTTTAAAGTAATTACAAAAATTATTTCGCCATTAATTTTGCTATTTTTAGGACTATTTTGGTTCGTGTGATTGTTAAAACTCGCTATTGTTCGCAACCTAGATACATAATATTATAACAGCTTTATTATATAACCTAAGTTTCTAAGTTATGTAACCTAAGTTTATTTACTGATTTAACAATAATAATCCACATATCTTCGTTGGTTCTGTAATAGCTCTTATGTGCATAATTGGCATATTTTACGTGTCTTAAATGAAAAGATTCAGGAAACGGAGCTCTATACATTAGTAATACGTCCAAATTAATTTTACAGTAACACAAGGGGAAGTAACTCTTATGTGAAAAGCTGTATCAAATAATTCCTCCCATGTGCCAATAAATCCGAAATTAACGTTAAATATTTTTTAAGAAAATACTTCGTATTAATTAAACACGTAGGTATAGTGAAGATAAATATGAATTAGTAATATACCTCTGAAATTGCTAGTTCTTACCATCCATTGCTGAAAAAAAAACACTTTTTGGCCTTTCCTGCAAATTTTATTTTTTGCACATAAGAGGTATTACAGAACCAACGACGATATATTAGACTAGTTGCTCTCCGCGGCTCCGCACGCGATTGTAATGAAAGTAGTGGAGCTTTCGGCTATATAATGTATCGTTGGAGGGGGAAGCGGTGAGTGGAAGTTTCGGGTTAAAGTACCGAGAGTAACGTTGTTGGAAAGTAAATTTTTCTTATACAGTACTAGCGGTCCCGCCCGGTTTTACTCGGGTGCAAAAGAACGCACATTCATCTTAGTTTACCGAGATGAATGTCGAGTCCAAATTTCATGATGATTTACCGTTCAAAAATTTTTGTCAGACGGATAAATTTTTAGTTTTTGCAACATTTTTCATTGATGCTCCGCCCTATTGGTCGTAGCGTGATACTGTATAGCCTATAGCCTTCTTAGATAAATGGGCTATCCAACAAAAAAAATGTTTCAATTCGAACCAGTAGTTCCTGAGATTAGCGCGTTCAAACAAACAAACTCTTCAGCTTTATATGTATATTATGTATGTTAGTATATAGATACTCGAATATAATGTCGTTCTTATTTGAGCTAAACTGCCATCAAAATATATTTATAATTAAATTCTTGTCCTACTATTAAATATTTTGTACAAAATTACGGTATTTTCTAAAAAAATCGGTTAGTTTGCCGCTGAACTAATATTAGTTCAGAAGCAAACAAACAAAACTGTTTTAATACCAAATAGCGACATCTGTTAGAACTCGCAATTTGCTCAAAGCTGTTAGTTCAGAAGCAAATATGATAGCTACAATAAATTCCCCGTCATGTGTTTAGTTTTTTGTGTATCATTATTAATATTGGATCGTGCTTAATTACCAATCTCGAAAAGTCTTTGCAAATCAATTTTAACTCTTAACCAAACTCCGTTTTCTCAATCCTGTAGGTTTTTAGATTGGAAAAAACTTTCTTTTTTATTATCGACCATTAATTTTACTGAATTACATGATTTATTATAATAGTAATTTTACGGTTTATAAGTGAGCCACAGAAACGCGAGACCTGGTCTGCTATTTAATTCGTCGAGTGGCCCACGCTATTAAACGTTACCTATAGTAATGTTATAAAGACGTAAAGTTTGTAAATTTGGATGTTGGAGGTAATCTCCGTAACTACACACACGATTTCAAAAATTGTCCACCAATATTTAAAATGGTTCTTTAGGACGGACACAGGCTATATATTATCGCGGTAAGAAAAAAGCGCTTTTCGTGGAAACCAATTTTGCAACGTAAATCAACGAACAGATGGTAACAATCCGCAAATCCGCTAGTAATGAATCCATGATGAAATGTCAAACAATACTGAACAAAAATACTATGACAGTTTGATAGACGCATGCGTGATCTGTCCGTACTGAAAAAAAATACCTCTAAAGTCTAAATGAATCGCCTTTTATATGTTGTAAATTGTCTGAAACAATAATAAAAATGGCAATAACACAAACGACAATAAAAACTCATCAATTTGATTAACGTTTTACGTACCATCTTCAAAAATATCTTCCCGCAAGTGCGATTATTTTGAATAATATTTCGACGAGAACCAGCACAAGAAATTTCCATTTGAAACGAATAATGCCGAAGATTTTCTTTTTAAAACCCGCAACACAAAAAGCAACGAGCGTTCTATTGCAGCCATATAGAGAGCTCTACATTTATTGTGGATTTTACGAACGGTGATTAATACTCTACTTACACCAGGATTATTATTATTACTTGCTTGTATCCATCTCTTTCAAAGAAGCTCGATGCATATATAGAGTATGCAGTGTGTAAAGATACAATCTGTGTGCATATGACAACACAATAAAGATGGGACAAACGGGTCTTTTTAGTGATCTGCATATTTGCATCTGGATCCCGAGCGAGCTCCCTGAACCGGTTCAAAAAGAGCCGAGTTCTGAATATGTTATTCGAGTCAACTGAGCCACTGAGTTAGTTGAGTCAATCATATCACGTAATATAATGCCAGTGACTTGACTCACATATTATAAGGCGAGGTTTTACAGGTTGCTACTTGCTATGTTACAGAAAGCATTTTGCAATATGCAATACAATACCTTAAATAGTTGTCACTTAAGTAACTGTAAAACACTGTAATAACTGTACCGCCCGTGCGTAGTGTATACACTGTATAGTTGTTGATTGTATAATATATGCCTGTATAGAATGCATAGCCAGACATATGATGCATGAGTCATTTGAGTTGACAGATACTTATTGCTTCTGTGTGTTAAGTGTTTCACTGAGTTATGCGGATCCGTTGATCCGTCGGCTCATAAAAAAGTGAGTTGGCTCTCACGGATCTTCTGTCGGAGTCGGCTCTTTGAACCGGTTCAGATCTGAGTTACCCAACACTACAACAAGTATGGGTAATAATATTATGATGATCATCCTAGTGCAACGGCGCAGCGCCTGATGCATACACACACATACGTGTAACATTATGTAAGACATTATACATACATATTATTCACACAGCCCTTTCTTATCCTCAGCTGCTGGCGTGATTCATCTCCTCTGGGACGTTATGTGGGACGGTTAATAAGACGTTCCGCTTCGTCTTTGGCGAGAAATGCTATTGTGGCCGCTTCGAAAATGTCGCATACTTCAAAGCACTGCAGCGTATTTTATCCAAAATTGTTGCATATTAATTAATTTATTGTTAAACAAATATTGATTTTTTCTCAATAAAAAAACTTCAATTGTTACTCAAGTGTGTGTTTTATGCATGTACAAAATGTCATGTCTTTAGGTGTTAATATGCGGTTTAAAAAAATTACCAAAAAGTTCTTTTCAGTAGAAAATGTTTGTATATTAGCTTGCGACTTTGAATTACGTTCCGAATACATATATATAATACTGTAACAAAACTGCTCTAGTTCGTAGTAGAAAATATTTATTTGCAATAGTTAAACGTTAACAAAACATATAAACAAACAACTAAAAGTACTTCTCTATAACGTAACAGAAACAAAACAACAATTCAAACCTTAGCAGGAGGAGGGGGTGACTTTTGTTTTTATGATTTTTTATTTGATGAGCGTTTTGGTAAAAAAATACGAGCCGAATTCGTTACCATGTGGAGTTTTTTCGAAAACCTGCTGATTCTTCAAACTATCAGTTATTATTATAGCGATTTGCAAAAAAACTGAAAGTTAAATTTAACAAAATTTTAGACAAAAGATGTTCATTTTCGCATATAAAAAAATCGATGATAAAAAATGGGGGTTCCCATTTGAAAAACAAAAGTTACCCCCTCCCCCTGCTAAGGGGTGACGTGGTTATTGTGTCCAAACGATTTCCCCCTCGAAACCCAACAACTTTCGTTCGAACTTTTTTTTTATTCAAATCGTTGTTTTTTAAAGAAAACTGTCTAAAGTTTTCAAAAAAACACCCGGTATATGATGACTTGAAGAAAAAACTGTGTACCCCTTTTTAAGCACATTGCGCGCACGGAGGAGTGTGAGATTTGGCATAGTTAAAGTTCATATGGAGAAAGACTAGAGAAAGATTTTTATGTAGATATAATATGTGTTAGAAACAAAAATTAAATATATACCTAAAACAAGCATTGTTTACGTTCATACACTATAAAAAAATCCAGCCAATTGGGCGACGGGACCATCCCAACTTCAAAAATGTTGACATTTGATTATAATAAAGAAAATAAAATTTCTGATATCGCGTGAGGTGACGCGGGTAATGACTAGTATTCGTAATGATATTTGCTATTCATTGCCATGGTTACCTACATAATATGTTCCACGTCATGTAAAAATTAATCAAAGCATGCCGAACTAGTTTATTTCTGACCGATCCATAAAACAAAAGAGCGGCTGATTTTTTTTCATTTTCAAAATATTTTCGAAACTATAAAGTTTACAAAAAAATTCTAACGAAACTTTCTTGAAAAAAAATAGAATAATAAGCCGTTATGAAAAGTATACCATTATTATATAAAAAACACCGTTATAGCATATATATCTTCTGCGCATGCGACGATTTTCCCCAAAAACAATAGGGCTCTTCGTATTTGCATACCAAACATCCTCCCAAAATTGGATTTCAATCCGCTCATCCGTTTGACCTGTATCGTGTTCACAGACTAACAGACGCACAGAGTTTTTCCAAAAATATGTTTTTTGGATTCGGGGGACCTCAAAACGGAAAATTATTGAAAAGTGATTTTTGACCTAAACTAGTACCATTCCCCACGTGTGGGTTGGAATGGTAAAATTATCGGAGTGAATGCGGGGTGAATTACGGCAATTCCTAGTAATTTCAAAATTCGTATGCAAAAAACCAGCAGATTTGAATGAAATACAAACGCATGCGTGCGCGATTTAATGCAGTAAGTGTTGACGCGAGTAAAATTTAATCAAATTCGCATCGCACTAAATACTTGTTCGTTTTTATCTTGAAAATCGACAAATGAAACTTGCGGCTTGTTTTTATGAATCCCGCACACACTACAATATAGTATATATAGTGGTGCAGCATAGTTACAGTGTGTCTCATTCAACGACATGGCGTGTCGTATATTAAACTAGAGACAAGAACGGAGAATATAAGAGATACAGATATACAGGACGTTTGAGGCTAGAGTTGCGATATTGATGTGAGTGGCACAGCCGTTTAATTACTATCGTAACGTTAATGACTTTTATGCTTACTTACACATTATTTATTTCTTGCTCGCTTGATATATTGCCAAGGATTTTAGTGTCTGCTCTTGCTCGTTGCACCCGTTCACAATATCAGAATACGACGGGACTCCTCCTGCCACTGTGCCCTACGGTAAACCAGTTTCATATTTTGTACTATAAATAATATTATACTAGGATTATTATACACACTAGACTGTGTCCCGGTGTCCGTTCTTTCTAGAACTCGAGAATAGCCGAGCCATAGCGAGGTCGCTCTTTCCCACTATAGGCACGTGCCCAGGGCCCCGCGATCGATAGGGGCCCCCTAGTTCCGGCTAGATCACCAAACGATGATCGATATTTATTACCGAAAACATACTTATTTCGAAAAAATCAACCGATAGTATTAAGAATCCATGACAATACAACAATTTATATAATTACTAGCGGTCCGTCTCGATTTCTCCCGGCTGCAAAAGAACGAATGGAAGAAGGGGGAAGAACATGCAAGTGCGCACGTTCATCTTAGTTTACCGAGATCGATGTTGTGTTCAAATTTTATGATGATCGAAGTTACTGTTCAAAAGTTTTTGTCGGACAGACAAATTTTGACTTTTATATATATACTAGCGGACCCGGCGAACTTCGTACCGCCTAACAGTATTATATATATATATCTATATAATTGGAACATCTATCTATCTATTTTATTTATTTTAAAATATACATGGACGTATATTATGTGTGTATGTCGAACACTCCGGCTGCGCCGTCGTGCCCGGTGCAAAAGAACGAATGGGGATATTTGAATCTTTGATTAACGTCTGATTAGTACTCTTCAATAAATAAATTATCGACCAATTTTTATAAGATCAACAACATTTTCGATATGAATAAAAAAAAGTATACTTACAACACAAAATCCGTTGTTATTGGAAGCTCGTGTCACGTGTTGAGTACTTTTGAGGTTATAAAATCACTTGAAAATTATTTAATGATGAAAAATGTTAAAAGTATATAAATCAATGTTTTTTTAATTTTTGACAGAATTTTTTCAAATCATACATAAGGCTGTTTATATTTTAAAACCATGGATACGAATTTAAAAAAAAATTCGTGTCTTTAATAATAATTATAATCAAAGGAAGAAAAAAAATTTAAGGGTGGACTACCCCTAACATTTAGGGGGATGAAAAATAGATGTTGGCCGATTCTCATAGATACCGGATAAGCACAAAAAATTTCATCAAAATCCGTCAAGCCGTTTCGGAGGAGTTTGGCAACGAAAACTGTGACACGAGAATTTTATATATTAGATATAGATTTATAAATATAATATAAATAATTAATTAACTTGAAAAATTATTGTAAGCATAGTCATTTGAGTGTTGATTTTTAGGGTTATAATATTAATTCAAATAAATAAAATTATCGACCAATTTTTTCAGACTGTAGGTAGGGGAGAGTCGGCTATATTGGACCGGCTCCTAAATTGGACCGGCCGAGTTTCTCCTATACAGCAGAAAACTAGAATCATCTCGTGGTGCCTGATCGAACTACTAATTGATACGGTTGTGATTCTCGTTGGAAATATTTCTAGTGTTTGCAGTTGTTGAAATGTCGGGTATTTTTTGAAAACATCATATTTGATGCTAATTTTACACCACTTACCGTTACCCTTAACAAATATCAGGTATGTAGATGAAAGTTTTTTAAATTCGGCATTGTTTTTCTAATGCTTTTTGTTAATTTTAATGACATAACCTCTAATTTATATTCACGTGTTCTGATAGAAATGACGTTTGATTCAAAGCAACGTAGTAGTTTCCTAAAGTGGACCGCCAAGTGGTCCATAAAATGGACCGGTCAAACTTAGTAGTTGAGAATAAAACTGAACATAAAGATGAAAGTTGGTTTTGTAATATTTGTGAGGATGAAAAAATTGAAGAGATGATACAATGCATGTCATGTAGCATGTGGAATCATGCAATAATATGTGCTCAAGTTTCGTCAAAAGTTAAAAAATATTATTGTAATGAGTGCAAAAAGTAAAACATAGCCTACTTGTTTTTTGCTATGAAACGTTTAATTTTCTCACCTATTTTTCTTTTGTTAAAAATTTATTGATACTGAAAATTGTTTGTTTGTATATTATTTTTATTTTTATTTTGTCTCTTTATATGTAATTAGTAGGCAGGTCCAATTTAAGAAACCACTGGTCCAATTAAGGTGCCTGGTTTCCTAAATTGGACTTTTGCAAGCGTTTTTATTTTGTGTTAAATAAAATATCTACAATTATTTTTGACATTTGTTGATTTTTTTGGAAGATGATCATGAACTGCACTTTGAGGCACTATAGTCAAATTATCCGGAATTTTTGTTATTTGACCCATAGAAATTCAAATTAAAAAATGGTCCAAATTAGGCGTCTCTCCCCTATAGGTATATTGACAAAAAATTATAAAATTATAATTTAATAATTTTTTGTCAATATATACAGTCTGAAAAAATTGGTCGATAATTTTATTTATTTAAAGAGTTCTATTCAGACGTTAATCCAAGATTTGTATAATATTAACACTTTGACGGACAAACCGGCTTAGACCGTCATAAACAAAACTTCAAAAGTTTGACACGACGGCTGAAGCCGTCGTATACTACGGAACTTTTTATAGTCAGATGGGTGTAGCAGTCTATTTTCCAGTGTAGAATACATACCCTGTGTGCTTTGTGTCACCGTACAAATATCTACTAAGGCAATATTGTCACAACATAACAACTTATAAAAGGAATTCAATTTCAAACATATGAAAAAAACTATAGTGTCAAAATTGGAACAAAACTGAATTTTTAAGTGTCCGTCAAAGTGTTAATTATTTTTTATTGATTTTCGAACCAATTGAATCAATTGTACACCTATAATTAAATTTATCTATACTACAGTTCCGAAATAGTATAGAATAACTCATTATAGTACGGTTCGCTTAATGGAATGGCGACGCAATGTAACAATGTAAAGCATACTCGTCCCACGCAAAATAAAACCACGCAACTTCGACTGAAAATTTTTTAAATTATTTTTCAAACCCGCTAGTTTTTTAATGCCTGGAAAGAAAAGAATTCTAGCCGCTTGTGTTTGTAATATTATGTTATGATAATTTCTGTGTTTTTGTTGTTTCAGGTGAGCATTACCATATACCGTCTAACATCCACTTTATGAACTTCATTATCGTCAGCCGACCCATTAAAGCAAAGTAAGTACGAAGTATGAACATAAATCTAAAGAATGATTTACTTACATTTATTACCGACGATATATTTTGAGCGAAATGATTTTATTAGAAAAAAGTCACTAATGTTGACTTGCAGAAAGTATTGTCCGAAAAACTTATTTCACAATGACCTTAGATTCTGATCACACATAACTTCTCCGTAAGAAAAGCATTGCAGAATTTTAAATCGATCTTGCTTAAAAATAGTTGATCAACTGAAACGACATTAACTGTGTATACAATACTTGTATTTAATATAGTTTTTTTGTACAATTTTCACTTCGAAACAACATTTTTCTACGCATAACGATCAAAATTTTTAATGAAAACGATCTATTTAAATGGATCAAGCACTCGTTTTTGTAATCTAAGTGACGGTGAGAGTTTCTCGACATTAGACTGCTCTTGCATGTATAAAAACTGTAAAACATGGTCACAATCTAAGATCATTGTCAAATCAAATTTCTTAATAATGCTTTCTAGCTAAACATCGAATATTTTAGTCGCCAAAACTATCGGTAGGGTCTTAAATATGTACTTATTGAAGTTATGCTTCTTTTGGCGCGTTATAAAAAAATGATGAGAGTGAATTTTTACGATGTAACATCAAAACAAACAGGATGGAATTGCTCGGAGAAAACAGTGCCTACATCAGAATAGAAGCTCAGTGCCCATTGACTTACACTAATCGTTGTACTTGTTTTTCGGGTCACTGGGTGAGAAGGATAGAGCATGGTAGAGATCATGTTCACATACTCGTAGCGTCTAATATCTGTATTTATGTTAATCTCACTCCAGGCCTTTTATTATTTTATTTTATTTCAATATAAGGAAATAAAAATTAGTTACATTCACAGTAATTTTTAAGTTGATTCTTCTTTTTTACCAGCGTGTAGAAATCAAATAGACGAGCAAATATTTTAAGTAACTTTTTTATCAAAACTCAAAAATGTGAGAATCGAAATGCATCTCAAATAATTCGCGGAAGGCTCTTATCGCTAATACAAGATATTTTTCAAACACACCCGTCGTGAATTTCTGATTGACAAGCGCTAAACGTGTATTTGATTCATATTAGTAGTTCAGCTACAAACAGAATTTCTATCGAATAATATAATCAAAATTTCAATAAATAAATTCTTGCAAGTGAAATGCTATTTAACGAAAATGTCCTCGGATGTATGTTTTAGAAATTCGTTCACACAACACCCTGTATACATTCATTTGCATATCAACATTTCAATCATCTCAACAGTTTAAAACGTTAAATAATGGAGCAGTACATTGCTTGAACGTCTGGTACATTTTATCGATCCAGCGTGTTGCGTGTTTTCCTTCAATTATTATTTTGACCTGTTGCGTTTATTTCCGATAAGTAAATATATTATTTTCCTGGTACTTTATAGCTTCCCTATTAGACGAAAGTCGGCAGGTAATATAGGGGGAAATGAAACGGTTATTTGCCACACTTAAATCAAGTCTTTATAATATAACAACCCGTTGAAAACTGATGTTTTGAAGCTGTGAATCTATCAATTTTCAACTATTTTTCGGTCATACTTTGGGTCATCAACAAATGAAAATTTTAATAAATTATGGTTTATAAAAACTAAAAAGCACGCTTTAATAGCAAACCGAACTAAAAGTAGAAAATAATTATTAACAAAATTCAATTATAGTAAAAAAGCGTGGGATATTTGATATTATTTCATTGGTAGCTATTTATTAAATTAGAGTTATAATGGCAATATAGTAATTGGCACCCCACGCTTTTTTACTATTATTGAATTATTTTGTTAATAATTATTTTCTACTTTTAGTTCGGTTTGCTATTAAAGCACGTTTTTTATTTATTTTTAAACTATAATTTATTTCCTTTATTTTTAGTCTCAAAGCGACTACAAAAGTAATTTTAATATAATATTCTTTTCTTAACTGTAATAATAGTATATTGTGCGACTAGTGAGAGAAGGAGAAGATTCCATGAGCGCGAAATTTGCCGCACGAGCGTAGCGAGTGCGGTAACACGCACGCGAGTGGAATATTCTCCTGCGATCAATGGTCGCACATAATATTTTATTCAACTAGCACGAGTAATATGTAATCGGGGCCCTGATAAAAGAGGGAAAAATAATAAATCACTTCATTGATTGACGTACCCAGCGCCCTTGATGCACACAAGATAGCCATGACTTTCGCTGAATTGCGATGCTGTTTTCATATATACAATACCGCCTACCACGTTCCTATTGGTATAGAAGCTGTGCAGTTTTTTTTTCATTATTGCACGCTTGGGCTTGCTACTGCGTTCCTATTGGTCCAGAAAATTCATTATCGCACAGTACGGCTCATTATTAGCACTCTACACGTCAACATGAAGTAATTTATTATTTCTCCCGAATTTAGCAGGACCCCGAAATTACATAACGCGTGTTAAATAAATAATATTATTATGAATTTATACGTTATTTAAAAGTCTTATTGATTTTCCTTTCTATATTTTCCAGATATCCCGATCCTGACTATTTTCAATTTCCTCTTGTTCAACTAGCAGTTGGTAAATAAAACAAATTATAATCTCTCTTGCAACATTAAATATCGCCAATCATTAATTCAATTATTAAATAATTGAAAATTGAAACAATGTCTGATATAAACGGTCAGTATATTGATAATGATTCAGAAAGTCTTTGCAATTACACCGACTATGAATATATTGATCAGTTTAATGATTTGGAAGTCGAGGTATTGTCTGACGATCCAATTCTAAATGGCAACAATATAGTTGATTCGCTTGTTTCATCAGATTTGCGCTCTGACAGTGACATCATTGTTGTGGAACCAGACATAGGTATGGTAACGAGTGTTAATAATAATAATTCAGTGGGAGAAAATGATCATGTTTTTTATTACACGTGTGAATATTTCGTTGAACGATTTGATAATGACAGTGTTGCTTCAATATTATCTTCCGAAGAAGAGATCGATGTAGTATCTTACGTTGGTAAAGTTGATCAAGAACGGTCGATGTATGGAGCATTGTCAACCGATGACGACGTTGTCTGTGTAAAAGAACCAATAAACATGGCCAAAAAAAGGGCTATTCGTTTGAAAAAGAAATCGGCAGCCAACGTACGTATACAGTTTCGAAATAAATCGACGAGAAAGTCTAAGAAAGTTCATTTGATGCGTCGAAAGCGGCGAGTTGGTAAATTTGCATATGAAAAATTAATGGAAAATCAAATGCAACCGGAAGTTTTGATGGAAGGGAGAGTGAGAAATGTTAAAGAACGCCGAAGAAGATTGGAATTGAACGAAGCATTTGATGAGTTGAGATCTCTGTTGCCACCGTTCAAAAATACTTCGCAACGAATTGCTCAGATTATTATTTTAAGAGAAGCTATAGACACGTGTCGTCTTTTGACTAATCGAGTTTCTAAATTGATAGCCAAAAAATCTTTGCTGATACAAACACAGGAAGAATTGCAAGCCAAACTGAAAGAACTCACACCAGAAGTACTGTAATTTTAGTTGTGTAATTTTCATGGTTAAAGAAATTTAGTGTAGATTGCAGGAAAGTTAAACATAGTAGTTGATAAAAATTACACTGATTCCGATATAAATATTATATATTTTTCATTTATACTGATGGGATGTTTGTTTTACTATTTTAATTAGTCATAAATCTTAAGTTATGTTTAGTTATATAGCTTACAGGCAACGTGTTTTATACAATAGCCATTAATTAATTATCTACCTGAAAAACTGATTCAGTTTTTGAATTTAAATGGTTCATTTTTGTTACATACGTTCAAAAACATTGGATTTGCAATGTTAAAAATAAATATATTTAATTTTAAATTTAATCATATTTTAATTTTTAAAAATGTTTTCATAAAAAAAATGTTAAGTTCCACGTTCGGTTAGCTTTAGTCAATCATGTTTGAAAATAAAGCTGACCAATTTTGAACTACTTTTTTATTCTATACTTTTTTTATTATAAACGTGGTAGCATTTGATATGGTACTTCGATTAATAAGGTATTTTATTTGACGTCATATTTCTGATTTCATTATTATTTTATACTGCCAGGGTCAACACTGCGTTGCAGAAAGCTTTGTCAAAAAATCTGTTATGACGCTGAATTACAGAATTACACATATGTCTCCATTAGAATCCTACTCGAAAAACAATCAATCGAGACGATATTATAGTTTTTTGCACAATTTCCACTCCGAAACATTTTACTACGCATTTCTATCAAAATTTAGTAACAAATAATAAAAAAAGACTTGAAAATTCTACAAAATATTTTCTCTCTCTCAACGATCATTTCGGACAATCAATCCATCTTCTGTACTCCCTGAAGATGGACTGATTGTCCGAAACGATCGTCGAGAGAGAGAAAATATTTTTTTAGAATTGTCTGCTTTTATTAATTGTTATTAATCATGTTCTACCAAGTGCCGAGTGAAAAATCAGTGCAAATTATATCAAAATTTAGTTTCAAAAGCGATCTTTATCTATGTAGATTAATCATTTGTTTTTGTGTGAGTACAATCTAATGTTCTACATGACGTGAAGTTTCACAGCGACATTATACTGCTCCAGGCTCCTGCATATACAGTATCGTTTTTTAAAAACTGAACACCTGATTTATTCCCTTAGGTTGCATTCAAAGGAATTTTACCCCCTGTAAATAATCTTCATAATTTCAGGGGGGAAATCGATTGCCGAATTTTTTTATGACCTACTCCTAGTGCATTCCGGTGCAGTGCAATGCACTTGCACTCATTTTTTTTAAATGGGGACCTCCGTTTTTTTTATGAAAAAATAAACACTTTTTGTCCCGGATTTTTAAATAAAAAACGCGAGTCTGACCGGATAACCGCTCAAAATTATGCCACGCACGAAATCGCGTTTCGACGCGTCGAATCCAAGTTTCCGGGTATTTACCTTGCCTGTGTTGTGGGAAAACAATCAAAACAATATGGAAGGAGAAATAAGGTTATGATAGAATAAGGATATGATTTGTTTATTATTGATGATTATTTCTCCTTCTTCCTTGATATTTTCATCTTGTTTCGATTGTCAAATACCCGGAAACTTGGATTCGACACATTATTACAGGGGGTAAAATTCCTTTGAATGCAACCTAAGGGAATAAATCAGGTGTTCGGTTTTTAAAAAACCATACTGTATAAAAACTGTAGTTATATTATCACAACGTAAGGTCATTGTAAAATAAAACTTTTTGGCAACCCTAACCGTGTCACATTATTTTCTAATTGAACTAACAATAAGTTACCATTATAAATAGCATACAAAGCAACTATCTTAAACGTCTTCCTGGTACAACAATTGGATTGTCTCGATCCTTTCATTGTAACTACATTCGAATTTCGCTCTATAAAGACGCGTTTTTATCTATAAGATTGCGATAACTTGATATAAATATGGCTGAGAAACGTGCCATTAAATACAATGTGGTGGAGCGCATCTGTAATCTTGAAGTTGGAGCAGCTAAAACGGCGTGTTTTATATCATCAACACTCAACAGCACCATTAAATGACTGTAAATATCACGCTTACAACCGACAGTGCCTACAATATATATCTCTATACCAGTGGCTCCTAGCCTTTTCTTGACCAGGGACCACTTTGATTTTTTTGTTGTAAATAAATGTTACTATTGAGTTTTTAATTAAAGTTTATTTTCGGATTCACTCATTTTATTTTTCTTGTACGTGGTGTACAAGAAAAATAAAATGAAAGAATCCGAAAATAAACTGTAATTAAAAACTCAATAGTAACATTTATTTACAGTATTATTTTAATAAAAAACATAACATTTTTAGTAGAAAGTTAAATAAGTCTTGAATTAAAGTGATTTTTGAGCTTGCATCTTCTGCACAAATTGGGTAATCCTAGGACTAATATTATTGCTCAAAGCTACACGCAAATCGTTACTGGCCTTGATTCCTGGCCTTGTTTTTAATTACCAACAAAGCAGAAAACCCTTGTTCGCATAAATAAGTTGTTGAGAAAACCATAAGATAACGCAAGGCGATTTCTCGAATTTTGGTATAAGAAATTGTTTTTTTACACCAAAACTTCTCAAGTGAATTAAATTCAAATGCGTTCTTATAGTCTGTATCTAGTACAATGTAGATAATAAGGTATATAATAAGGTATTATCCATGTACCACTGACCGGCTCGTGCAAGCGACAATAGGCGTGAGGACAGTATAAAAGAATCAAAGAATAAATGGTCTTAGAGAAAAATATATGTTGAGAAGATTCTAAAAAATGACTCAGTTTTAACATAAATATTAAGATTAATAAGATTTTTAATAAAATAAAAGTATAAAATACTGTAATCGGCCATGTTGACTGAAACACCAATCAGAGTGAATTACGTCACGAATGCTAGAACCAAAAAGAATATAATTCATTTGTATACACTTGAAGTAATAAATCAACGTGTATCGCTTGAATTTTTGTTAATATCATTCACTTCTGCAATATATTAGTTGATTTGTTGTTTATTTTATTCGTCTTCGTGTGATAAATATAATGGAACAAGGTTTTATTAAGGCGAATAGTTCTAATTTGCCCAAAATTGATTAGTTGATGTTGGGAGAGTTTCTTCCATAAAATAAAGATGTTTGTTCATCTGAATTTAGAAATGTAAAAACTTCATTGTAATTACATTGTTTTAATCTTTTGTGCGAGGTATAATTTAACTCACACAACCCTTTATAACACTTGTCATAGCTGTTATTTTTGAGGTTAGTTAACTCGCAGCTAAAGAAAGTCACACAGTTTTTACTACAAAGTCAAAGTAGGTACCTACTTTTAAAAAAATACAGCCATAAATACAATATCTAATTGTTTATTTTAAACTAATAAATCATCAGTTGTCAATTTTTGTATTAAATTTGTATAATAATTCAGTCAATCATAGCGCACGGAGTGCGCCGGCCAAGGTCTCGCAAAAGCAAGTTCACGGAAAGAAATATTAATTTATTTTTTTTAGACAGATTAAAATAAGGTTAGAGGATATTTGTCTGCTCTTGAATCAAATTAATTAAGTAATAACACTTTATAGGCATGCCAGAACGTGGATTCTTTGATTTTCTTTAACGTACATTCTAAAATTTTTAAATCCTGGTTTTTTACCAGCTTCTACCATCTCGCTGCAGTCAGAAGCAGATTCCATATGAAAAGATTTTGTCGATGGTGATAATTCTGCGCGAGTTACAGAGGGAGTATATTAAAAGTATCGCATTCTGATTGTTCTTTATAAGGAAGTGGTATTTTCTACTAGAACATTTCTATATTTATTTAAAAAGGAAAAAAATATAATAGGATTTTTTTTCAATTGATCATATGGGTTATTAAGGAAGTTTGGGGGGTACTTTCTAATAGTTGAACATTTATTCTATATTTATTTAAAAATAAAAAAAATACAATATAATTTTTTTCAATCGATAACATATTTTAACTGTTCTTCTCAAAGGTGATGTCATCTGTTTTATCAATTTGACTTCTGTTTGTTTAGCTTTACTTCTGAATGTTTTTGTCATATATACTTGAATTGATTTATCTATCATTTTTTATGTTACTTGCTGAGCTTCTTCAAGATTGTGCAGAACTAGAAACAGAATATAAACTAATTAAACATATAATATATGTAAACTTTTATTTTGAAACAATAATAATAATTTTATACTATTTCAATATAACTTTTATTTTATAAAAATATGAACACAATTATCTATTTCACTTTAATAGTGAGAAATTAACAATAGTTGGAATTAACGTAGAAATAAAATAACAATAATTACATAAAAGAATTTAATTATTTACTATGAGTATGATATTCAATTTTAAGCAGTTAACTCTACAACAGTTTGTGCAAGAATGTCCTAAAAACAGCATCCCTTTTTCTATCTCATCTGCCGATATTTATCTTATAACACTTAGTTATCGCAGTGAAATATACAAGGGTCTTTTACATAAACACTTATAATTTACTATAGTTTATACAATAACAAACGACAACAACAAAACAGAAATGCTAACAAATAATATAATTCAAAGAAATGCCTCATTTTTCTACTTTGTTAATCTTTATTAAAAAATATATGTGTCAATGTTTTTATTCGACGTATTGAAAAAATCAATGTTCTTATTCGATATGCATAGGAAAACATCAATGTAACGTTTCGCAGCGAAAAAAACATATTGTATTTTTTGCAGTAAAATTTAATTTTTCTCGATTAGGTACTGAGACAAATTCACTCGAGTAAAAATATGGTTCGAATCACATCACTTATAGATTTTATGAAAAGTAACAAACGTCCAAAATAAATTACCAACTTCTGTCATTATTTTGTTAATTACATAATAACATTTTAAACTCTCTTATTGCATTAAATCCTGGCATGCAATTACATACATAAATCTTAGAAAAACATGTAATACCTGAACTTCCGGAAGCAATTTCTTCAAAATCGATACATTCTGTAACCATACTACTTTCTTTTAATTGCTTTTCACATAATTCAAGAGCCATCGTTTTTCGCTTCTATGTATACCTAATCAGATATTCGTGTTGTTGGCAATTTGGCATGCAATTTTTTTGAGAATACACAGTTGGTTCATACGCACTTGTGATACCGACCCCATCAAATGATACTTCATATTATAGTTTTCATATCATTAGGCAGCTGAAAGGAGAATAATAAGTCTATAAAAATTGATACATAACAAGAATGACAACTCAGTCCAAAACAAACATAACCTCAGTAAATTTCTTATCCATTACTTTAATTATTTAATATGAAACAAAGATTTTGAGTTACAAATCTATTCTATGAATCTATAGTAATTACTAATTACTTACATCAAAGTGGTCTTCACACATATTCGAACTCGTAGCTACATCTTTTGGGTCTCGCTGCGCGAGCTTTAGCCACACATTTCTCACTTTTTTTCTTGTTTGAAACGTAAACAAACAATTTGTAGGTGTTGTTATTGTTGTGTTTTTGCACAGAGGGACCGCACAACACTATAATAACCGTTGGAATTCATTTTCAACACACAAAATATTTGTTGACTTCTTTGTTGAACATAGACACGAGGCAAGCGTATGCATTCGTGACGTCAGAAACAACGCCATGACATTTACCAGCGTTTTCGCGCGTAAGTCAAAATAGAAAGATAAAAATGCAACAATTTGGGTTAAAATTTAATTTATTGTTGAAATAATGTTTTTTTCGGAAATAGTAGACGTGTGCCTACATCATAGAACGGGATTTCAAAATCTGTCACCATGCCTATTATATAGATTGTAGACGTTGTCGATCACTTTCCCTTCCCCGAAATTTGAAATCGTTCGCGGACCACACTTTGGCTCATGCGGACCACTGGTTGGGAACCACTGCTCTATACGATATACGTATAGAGACAGTAATGTAATGATGACAGTATATAGACACCTGATATAGTTTTAAATACACACGATTCACACATTCACCGGAACTGCGCAATTCATAATCAAGGCCCTGATTTCAGGAGGAGCAACATGAACTAACATCCTTTTTACAGAACGATCACAAATTCGTTGCTCCTATAAAAAAACGTAAAAAAAATATCATATTTCGTCTATTACAATTCCCAACCTCGTAGCTTCTGATTTGGGAATAAATGGAAATGTATCGGATATTATGTTTATTATTAAAACAATTTGTTCACTCACATATTCGAGATGGTCGGATGACAAGGTAACAAAGAACTGTACAATTCATACGGATATAAAACTTCCAAAACTGTGCCAATGATTAAAAAAGGCTGGGAAAAATATTGTTCCAGAATATATTTCATGTCTGTATCGTGTTTATTCGATATAATAAAAGAGGACATAGAAGTGCAAGAGGAAGATGAGATTACGCATAATGTTACATAATAGCGTGTCATAGATAAGTTGGCACATTATTGATAGGAAATTAAATGCCATATATTGTTGACGAGATAATTAAATAATTACGAGCTACACGCCTTTTTAATTTTTGTGGAGACACTTTTAAACTGAAGGTACCTTGTCCATGTTTAATTAAACTGGAGCTATAGGGATCCTTTATATGGACTACTCTATCTGGCGACGAAACTTACAACTATAATCAGAGAAATATTATTGTCAATTTTTTTATTATAATAATAAAAAACGTTGAATAAATTAATAAATGACTTATTATGGAACCTGCGAAGTTTTCACCTCGTGCAAACACAAATAAACAGTTAGTAAAATGTAATAGTATCACGTCATTTCAATGCAGATGATTAGTTATTTTACCAAGTAAGTAGATATTCTACTTAGTCTTAATATTGAGAACTTAATTTATTAATTGAATAGTTATTATTATTAAATAGCATTAAGAATTTTGATAGAAAAAAAAAAAGTTGAAAATACATTTTGACAATTGACTATTTTTAGGTTGGGAACTTACCTGTTGCAATAAAGTAATGTTTCAATAATATTATGTTTGCAACGTTCATCAACACTGCATTGATATAATATCTCTATTTACCACTTTTATTTCATGTGGATTACTCTTTAAATCGGAAGTTTGTAAACAGAAAGCATTAAAATTCACTTTACTTGAAGGTTCTAGTTCAGTTGAATTTTTGCCTAATTTTATGTTATGGCCGGCATTATTTACATGTTCCCCTTCAAGGAAATTTATTTTTCGGTGATTTGTATCAGCCCTGTATAATATCATAAATATTACTTAAATTTTTCGTACCTAATTGAGCATTAAGACAATTTTTATAAAATGTTATATGTAACATTTCCAAAATACCTCTTTTAAATAAATTCGTTTCATTATCTAAAATTTTTATACTATCCCAATTAATTTTGTGGTCGTGTTCGAATTTATTTTTTTTTTTTTTTTTATATATTATGAGGCTTCGGCAGCAAGGCCATTAGCTCTAAGTATGAAGTAGGTTGCTGAAAAGTAACGAGGTTTAACTGTTGCTTAGATTTTGTTAAAGAGGTCGGTATCGAATTTATGTTTAGTTATAACGTTCTGTTTATATGTATCATTTAAACTTCGCCTCTATCCGAAATTATTCTAAACTTTTATATCAGATTTTTATATCGGATATCCGATAGTTTCAATTACAGTTACGGAGCTCCCTAACATCCTTAAAGGCTCCTTCACACGATGCAGGGTTTTGTGCTCGCTAGCTTGCGTGAAGTCTTGCAGACTGCCATGCATGATATCCTGCTTGGTGGTTGGTAGGGAGCGCTGCTAGTTTCGCTTCACACGCAGCTTGCTTGCTTGCTCGCTGTTTTGCTAGGTTGACACTTGACAATATATTTGAAATTTAAATATGGATGTACTGGTTGTGCAAGAAATAATTCGTCGTAGACGAATTGCTACTATGACATTAATAATGATTGAAAAGCTTCGAGAGAGAAGAGAAAAATCAATGAAAAAAGTTTGGAGTCGCGAGTGGTTGATGCGAAGAAATAAAAAACTCGGGTCGCAGTGCGAAACCCTGCCGACAATATAGTGTATTTGCTTTTATAAGCAGTGTGGCTCTATTGTATGAACTTAACTTTGTTTTTGGACAAAATAAAAAAATTACCCTTTAATACACCCCTTAAAACAACATTTTTTTACTTAATTTCAATACTACATACCAATTCAACATCTGTACCAAATTATATACACCCTTCAGTATGTAAATCCATATCAGTAAACTTGCGTTTTCATAAAATTTGTAAGTCCGGTCCTGTCGGGCCGATTTTATTTAAATTTTAGCAGCACATTTCAATAATTACTAAAGGGTTAAATTTCAAATTTGAAGTGATTCTGAAAATTTTTTCCGTATTTTTGGGCCCAAAAACATTTTTCAACCCCTAAATACCCCCCTTAAAATGGCCCGATCGGGCCCATTTTAAATAGGCTTCTTGCGATGATGGATTCCAACATGTGGACCAAATTTCGTTTAAATCGATTAAGTCTGTCGAGAGTTATCGTGGTCACACATATATATATATATATATATATATATATATAAATATATAAATATATATATATATATATATACATATATATATAAACATTTCCAAAAATGGTGCCAAACTTCTTAGAAACTTATGAAACGTCGAGAAATTTTGGTCCGGCCCCTAGGTCCCGCCATCCGACCGACGCCAATAGTGTAAGTGCCTTATGGCAAATACACTAATAATGATAGCACTTTGTGAACTATATTTAACGAATGTCAGACGATATCACGTGATAAAATACGACTCCATAGTAATAATTGGGCAAATTCTCAAACTAGCAGGCAGCGCTGCGTGAAAAATAGCGAGCAGCGGACCAATCAGTGACGTCACATCCAACAGCGTAGCGTGCAAAGCTACCTGCAAGACTCCAAGCAAGCTAGCGAGCAGAAAATCCTGCATCGTGTGAAGAGGCCTTAATACACATACTATTTATTATTGTGCCGATCTTATTGGTATTTATCTATGGCGTTAGCTATCTACTATGTTTACACGTAAAAGTGATGCGCTCTTGTGTGTGTTTCAGTTTCCCCTTTATAGACCGCGCCACCTGTTACATAAGACAGGTGTGGGCAGGTGTGTAACAGCTAAAACAGACAGCTGATCTCCGAACCCTACCTTATACAATACATTATATATTGTATATTATATGCACCAGCACGACCCACCTATAAGTAGAACGTAAATATATCACGGCTCTTGCGGGCGTAACCAATTTACTGTAATAATTGACGACGGAAAAACAGTGGGGGAGTTCTTTTTTAATACGCGCGTCATTTGTTTTTGAATCTTCACCCTGCATCTGCGATCGTTTAGACTATATTAAGATGAAAAGACTATCAGCGTAAATCGTATTTATTCTAACGTATGGGAGCAGCAGAGCCGTTACTAGCTTTTTTAAGACTTCATCGCAGGACTCATCTGCACTAAATTTTATGAATTAAATAAAGCTACTTATTTTAACAAAATAAAAAACAAGGGAGCTAAAAAATTTTTAGCAAGGTATGTTTCCACTAGTGATGTGCCGGATCGTCGAAAATGTATATCCGCGGATACGGATCTGAATACGGATTTTTGGTTTCAAGATCCGCGGATACGGATACGGATCTTAACGTTCTTGAGTACGCGGCGGTAAATATTGCACATCGACATTTGGAAAGAGGCTATCTGTTATGAAATAAAGTTATTGACCTCTTTAAGAGTTAACTCTCATAACAGATTGTCTCTTTCCAAAGATCGATGTGCAATATCTCATTATTATAAATATAATTATAAATATAGTTGATTTAGTACCTTTGAGTTATGTACTATTAGTATGGTACTCACTACGATAAATGTTTGCAATATAAAGGTGCCAAATACGATTTTAAGAAATAAAAAATAATCTGAATGGAATTTAACAGTTTTTCATTATTACCTAATCACCTATATAAATAAAATTTCATCTATGAATTGTAAATTAATAAGGTAAAAGATCCGCCAAAAAGTAACGGATACGGATACGGATCTTTTTTCTCCCTTGGATATCCGCGGATACGGATAAGGATATCCGGTACATCACTAGTTTCCACTAATTGCTTCGAACAATTTTTAAATTAACCCGTATTTTTCTTATCCATTTTACCATTCCAACCCACTAGTTGTTTTATTTAGGTAGGTATATAAAGAGTTTTTGTTTTAATAACTAAATCAGGTTTGTTTTATATGTATTTAATTCAACATTAAAAACAAGATTCAATTCAAAATCAAAAGTAAAGAGTTAACAAAATTACAACTTTCTATGTCAAGGAGAAATTGTTACATAAGCTTTATAAAATATGATCAAAAATGTAAAGCTGATGTAACACTAGTAAGGAATGGTACTAGTTTAGGTCAAAATTATCTTTTCAAAATGTTGCAATATTTCTTCGTTGTTAACACAATGTCACAACTCGTCATAAAATAATGCATTACAAACCAGATACATAAAATACTATTTTCCATTTTGTAAATTGAATCAGAGATGCTGTATGTAGTTCGGTTTTGTCTAGGGAAATTAAAAATATATGTTCTCATTCGATTTCAAGTAAAGACACGCCTATATAAATTCTGAAGTGACTGAAGAAAAGCAAGAAAAAACCTCAACGGTTGCGTAACTGTTGGAAATAGTATCTCTCGTAGCTTTACGCAACGTCCATGCGTTGGTTTAATGGCTCTTTATTTAGTCTGATTAGTAACAAAACGGGTTTTGTCGTGGAAAATCAACAGAGGATGCTATATTTGAATTAGTAACTGCAATTTCTTCTAGTTTAAACAACAAAAATTGTGCCGCAGCCGTCTTCTGTGACCTGAGTAAGGCATTTGACACCGTAGATCATAAGATACTCTTAAATAAAATTGAAAGTTATGGTATTCGAGGTACCAGCCATGTCTGGATAAAATCATTTCTGTCTAACAGAACTCAGAGAGTTTGCATTAATAATATTAAGTCAGATCCTTCGAACATCTCTTGTGGTGTACCCCAAGGTTCTGTTATTGGTCCGATTTTATTTATATTGTATATAAATGATTTGCCAACTAAAGTCCGTTCTGACAAGCTTATTATGTATGCAGATGATACTAGTTCAGTATCTGTCGCTCATAAACTCGATAATTTAGCATTATCTGTCCAAACTTCTCTTAATGATATTTTTACTTGGTGTCACGAAAATTCTTTGTTCCTGAATCCCGACAAAACTGTTTATATGTCTTTTCATACCAAACAGAATAAGAGCAATGTTGACCTTAATCTAGCTTTAAATAATAAAAATTTAAATAGACAAGCAGAAGTTAATTTTTTAGGTGTCATACTTAGTGAAACTCTTTCTTGGACTGCCCACGTTGAGAACCTAAACATTAAATTATCAAAAAGTATCTTTGCTCTCCGTGTCATAAAAAATAGCTGCACGGATTCTTCAGTAGCTTTATCCGCATATTATGCTTATTTTTACCAGCTTGTAAAATATGGAATTGTTTGTTGGGGTTGTTGTGCTGATATGCAAAAAGTATTTGTACTTCAAAAAAAAGCAATCCGCGTAATTTTTAATCTAAATTTTCGTGCCAGCTGTAAACAAATATTTACAGAAAAATGTATTTTAACTGTGCCGTCTATGTACGTCTATTTTACCTTATGTTTTATAAAACGACGTATTCATAATTATGATACGTTTCAGGCTATCCATGGACATGACACAAGGAATAATTCGAATGTTATTTTACCGAAATCTACAATGATGTTGTTTAATAAGAGCGCCGAATATAATGCATTGAAAATATTCAATAAATTGCCAGACAGTTTAAAAAATTTAAAAATTTCGAAATTCAAAAGAGTACTGAAGACTGCTCTTATTAAACAATGTCTATATAAGGTAGACGATTTTATGATTAATGAGTTGTAAATAAGATTTATCTTCGTTCGACGAATCCTATACATAATTGTATGTCTTTGGATAAATAAATTCTAATTCTAATTCTAATTCTAATTCTAATTGATTTATAAACCGTTGCTGTGCTAATATCGAATAACAGATAAAAATAAAATAGGTATAGGTATATGAATTTAAGTGGGTTATTAACTTTGTTATCGATCACTGTTTTGCATATAATTATGGCGTTGTGATTTGTGGGGTAAAGATTAAATTTCTAGCCAATCTTGCACTTGTAGATTATGAAAAAAAAAGTGTGGAAACAGTTGTAGAGTCGAAACGCTGTAAGTTAAACACCCAATCGTCATCAACCTAGTGGCAGCAAAGCTATATTTGATTATTAGAATAAAAAAAAAACTGAGCCAATTTGAGTACACTACCTGCCCCCCCCCCTGTTGCTACGCCAATGACCTTCCCATCTACATGCCCATACACAACCACCCCTTACACCCTTAGTATATGTGATGGTAGGTGAAAAAACCGTTTTAGATAGGATTTGCATAAAATCCGTTGTTGTCGAGAATACCAAGTCAATCGAGCATATAGTTTTGGAGATCTCGTGATGAGTCGTTGAATCAGTGAATAAAAATAATAATTATTTGTGGTGCCAAAAGAGGTAGATCATACAAATCATCATTGTGTAGTAGGTCCATCAAGAACTCAATCATTCATAACTTATAGAAAGTCATCCAGTTTATAGAAAGCGTTTGTTAAAACCCAAATATAGCAAGATAGCAAGCAGCGGACTAATCAGTGACGTCACAATCCAGCAGCGTAGCGTGCAAAGCTGCCTGCAAGACTTCAAGCAAGCAAGAGAGCTCGAAATCCAACATCTTGTGAAGGGGCCTTTAGTAGAAATTCTTATAAGTATTTTTGAAACTTCGATTTTTTAATATTTTGGAGAAATTTATTAAAAACAGTAATACCTAAACTATTTGGGGACATTATAGAAACATTTAAGGACGTAGTCCTATATTCAGGCTCGTTTTCAACCCTTATTTCAGAATTTTTTTTTAATAACGAAATAATGTACAATCATTTCAATTTTGTTACATGTTTTTACTGACATCGTAAGTTAAGAAAAAATTTTTTTTGCTTAATTTTACGCCATTTTATAATTGTTTTTTAACCTAAAGTAGACAACTTTAAATGGAGGTAGGTGGGTACCGCGGGTGATAACGTCACTTGGAGTCATCTGAATTATAAAAATTAAATTGGTTATTGTTTCGTAGGCTTGTGGCTCTATCCCATACTAGAAATAAACATTTTTATTGATATATAACAAACTGGCGGGTTTAAAAAAAAACAACGAGAAAATCGTGATTTAGTCGTTGAAAATCGGTTAAAAAAATAGAAATAATTTTTATAACTAAGTAATTCTAGTACCGGACGGAGCTTTTGCTGTGTAGAATACCCTGTGCCAACTTGAAAGCAATCGGTTGTATACAATTGTTTCAATCACCTGCGCCGCTTACAAAAACGTAGTTTTGAGAAAAACGCGTTTAAAGTTTTGATTTCAGATTTCTTACAAAAAAATAAAAATGAATATTTACACTAATCAGCTATGCCTGGTGTATAGTAAACTTTCCGTTTCTTCAAAGGCATCGTTTTCTGCTAATTTTTTTGCTCTACTCTGCGAGGGTATAAAGGTAACGTGATAACAATTGAGAGGAAGAGCAGGTAAGGGTCTTACCGTAAGACAGTTGCTGTTCTCGACTATATGCTATAGCTTTGTAAATATTTAATATTTCGGTCTAAAATTTTTATAGTATTTTCTCAATATATTATACTAACTAAAAATTAAAAAAAAAATCGATTTTCCGAAACCCGAACACCGGACTACGTCCTTAAGCGATTTAAAGGAAGTCTCAGTTCAGATTTTCGTATTTCGCTTATATAATAATAGTAATAATAATAATAATCTTTATTCAACACGCGTGAGTAATATGTAATTTCGGGGCCCTGCTAAACTCGGGAGAAATAATAAATTACTTCATGTTGACGCGTAGAGTGCTAATAATAAGCCGTACAGTGTAATAATGAATTTTCTGGACCAATAGAAACTCAGTAGCAAGCCCAAGCGTGAAATAATGAAAAAAAACTGCACGCAGCTTCTGGACCAATAGGAACGTGGTAGGCGGTATTGTATATATGAAAACAGCATCGCAATTCAGCGAAAGTCATGGCAATCTTGTGTGCATACACTGACGGTGTGTACGTCAATCAATGAAGTGATTTATTATTTTTCCCTCTTTTATCAGGGCCCCGATTACATATTACTCCTGCTAGTTGAATAAAGTATTATGTGCGACCATTGATCGAAGGAGAATATTCCACTCGCGTGCGTTTTACGCTCATGGAATCTTCTCCTTCTCTCACTAGTCGCACAATATACTATTATTAGTTAAAGCACTGTATGTAGATAGATGGCATGAATATCACTGTTTATATTTTATCCTGTTTGATATACGTTACAAGATGACAGCGCGCAAACATACAAACATATGCGTGTATCTTTATGGGACTAATAATGCATTACAAAATATGCTGTACTGTTATATTAATCAGATAATTTATTCTATGAGAATTCATTTTGTCTTCCTTACAAACATGTTTGCGGTTCAAGAGTGGTTGTCGTTGCGGAAAGCGTACCTTATCTCAAAACAACCCTTCTTGCTTTGCGTTGGCCAACGTGTTCTGAACGTACTAAGCGTTATGTCTACTTTACGCAATACGTAACGTTACACCAGCATTGAATTAGGAATTTTCCCATATTTTTTTTTCTACCCTTAACTAATCCTAAAAATGACAAAATTAACGACGAACAAACTTTTGTAATATCAAACTAGACAATTTAAAATTGGGTCTGTTTTGGTTTCTTCTTTTTGATTAATTCCAGTCTATTTAATAAATAATAAATAAATGTTTATTACTCTAAATGTACAAATTTAGGCAATAGGGACAGGATCAAACTAGAGTTTGATTTTCCTCCTGCCCCTGTACATAAGACTTGAGGCAGTACATTTATAAAATCACATTTACAAAAAAAAATCTAGTTGGTTAACACACACAGGCACGAAAATTGTTAGTGTTAAGTTGCCTTTTATAAACAAATTGTTTTATCAATATTTTTATTTTTGGTGGTTTCAGATTCAAAATTTTGTTTGTTATATCTGCCAAGTCACGTGATTGGGACATGTCATTTAAAAGTTTTGGGGCTACATATAAAAAGGATTTTTGAAATTGAGAGGAGAGAGGTAAAGGTAATGTAAATAAATCATAACGGGGACTATAAAGATTTGGACTGGCAGACAGTTTTCTAAGTAGATTGATAGAAATAAAAAAAAACATCATTTCGATAGAAATAATCAAAAAAGAAGAGACCAACGAATACATTAGACTATAGGCAGTAGCTTAAGGAACTAAATCATCTGTCGGAGATGTTTCCTATCTTTCCTTAGAACGCAACTCATATAGTCCGATTCTATCACGTGATCTGTCCAACAAACGGTCACAATTCCCGAAAAAACGTCTGGAATTTTCAAGTAGATTCGGCGTTTTACACTACGAAGCATATTTCTATCCATTTAGACTTTCGAACTGTGGAACGAGATCAGTCCGCAATTCGCGGGCACTCGTAATGTAATTTCTTTCCTCTAAAGCCGCCAGCAAAACAGTGGAAGGTGATGGTTCCTCGGAAACAAATCCGTTCAGCAAAGGAAACGTTCCGTGTTCATTCCGTCTTTGGAACTGTTTTGTGCAAGCCTAGAACACACCCTGCATCCATACCAATATTATAAATACGAAATGTCTTCAGTATAAAGTAGTGTTGATCCAATAGAATGTTACGATGAAGGAAGGTTTTTGGTTGAGGATCATAAGTAAATAAGCTTTACCAATGTTTCGCTAGTGGCCAACGTTTCGAAACATTTATTTTCATCTTCAGGGCCTCAAGCTTGAGGCCCTGAAGATGAAAATAAATTACATTAGTAAAGCTTATTTACTTATGATACTCAACCAAAAACCTTCCTTCATCATAAATACGAAAGTAACTCCATCTGTCTTTCTGTCTTTTGTGTTTTTATTGCCAAACCGCTGGGTCGATTATGATGAAATTTATTATGGAGATATTTTAAAGCCAGGGGAAGTACATAGGATACTTTTTTTCAAAAATTAAGCCATAGTAACAAAAAATAGGGCCGTCTTAAACTAGTCTTGCTTGGATTTTTTAATCAATTATATCAATTGTACGCACTGATTCCACGACGGACGAAGTCATGGGTAAACGCTAGTTATGATATACTAGCGGTCCCATCTGGTTTCACCCGGGTGCAAAAAAACGAATGGGGTTTACCGAGATGAATGTGATCGGAGTTACCGTTCGAAAGTTTTTGTCGGATGGACCAATTTTGAGTTATATTTTGCAACATTTTTCATTGATGCTTCGCTCCTATTGGTCGTATCGTGATCTTATATAGCCTATAGCCTTCCTCGATAAATGGAGTATCCAACAAATTTTTTTTTCAATTCGAACCAGTAGTTCCTGAGATTAGCGCGTTCAACCAAACAAACTCTTCAGCTTTATATATTAGTGTAGATTTTGTCTGGAATATGTTTACGTTCAGTCTTTAAGTTAACGGAATTGTTCACCTGCCATTAGGTGTTTAACAGTAGGATGGGAGACTGACGTAGGACGTAAACACGCGTAAGTTGTGCTTAGTCTAACGAGCTGCTTGCGGCGACCACCGCACTACGACGATGTCCTTACTGCCTTGCCTGCTCCTTATATGTTGTGTATGTACGCACAAGAGATCAGGACACACAAATAGAGCGAAATGAAGTCGCATTCTATCTCGCTTGACCCTCACATATGAATACGTGACCGGTATTATATGTGGTGCTCCGTCCAATAAAAGCGCCCGATTACAGATTTCGGTTGCGTTTAGCATTCGACAATTTGTTGCGTTCCATTTACATAAGATAATGCAAAGTGCAAACTCGCACAAAATTCAGAGTCGCTTGTATTAAACAAAATTTGGCAAGCCTAGCAGTTATCCCGATGCATAACAGGTATTATAAATTCTAGCATTACCTAAAGGTATATCTCCATTTTCCAAATAAACGGCAACGTGCAATAACCCGATTAGGATAAATGTGCAGGTACTTTACGTGAAATAACCCGATCTGAATTTATTACAGGCTGTCGTGGTTTTGAGTTTATTGAGGTTGATGAGTCTTTTGCTGACACAAAATGCCAATATGTGTTTGCTAAATTAATACGAATCAGAATTCTCAACAAAAATGATCTTTTTTGATCAGAGTCTATATAGATTAATTAGAAATAATAGATTTTATTCAGGAAAATAAGTCTTCTAGTCTAGTTCACATATCCCTTTTTGATGAAAACCAGTGCTTCTTCACCGAAAATTATGATCAGGCTGTCATTCTAATCGGAATGACATCTAGAAACTTTTTGAAAAAATTGAAGTATGGGAATTTAAAAATTGCAAAAGTTATAAACATTTCAGTAAAAGAAAAAAAAGGGTTTTGGTTTTTTGCGAATATTTTGAAAAAGCAGGAAATTTCCAACAAAAAAAGTTCCATCTCTCGGAACTCGGCCACCAATATTTCTAATTTTAATTTAGAGGTGAAAATAGGGCTAAACACTTTTTTTTTATATTTTCACGTAACCATTCCCTAATCCTGAAATAATAAAACGTTAACAAATGCTAGAATCTCAGAAGTTTCACTTCTAATAGGCGAGAGTCTCATCCGTACTTTTTTTTTTGGAGTTATTTAGTCGATCTATACTAAAAGATCTTAAACGATTTTAAAATATTGTTTGGTTTCTTTGTCATGCTTTGTTGCCTGAATAATTAAAAAAATAGAGATATCGCAAAAATTAGTGCATTATTGATCAAGAAAAATGATAAATTGGCTGTTTAATCGTTAGTAAAAAAAAAAAACTATAAACTCCCTAGAACATAAAAATTTTGAGACAGCAAATATTTCAACGATTTGTATCAACTCTCAAAATATACCTTTCTGAATGTTTTAAAAATTAAAATCGCCTGAAACTGTTATACTCACGAAAAATGTAGTGCATGTGGCATACAATGCTGAGTGAAGGTAGCTATGTTTCACCTTTCGTTCAAGATAGTTTCTACAGATGCATTTTGATGCCGCCATCTGTCAGTCGATACCTTTAAATAGCGGAAACGGATCACAAAATTGGTTTGTGTCTGTAGCCATGTTTAAACTTTTGTTCAAGATGGTGCCTACAGATGTGTTTTGATGCCGTCATCTGTCAGTCGATGCTTTTAACTAACGGAAACCGATCACAAAACGGGTTGGCGTCCGTAACTGTTTCACATTTCGTTCAAGATGGTTTCTACAGATGCGTTTTGATGCCGCCATCTGTCAGTCGATGTCTTTAAATAGCGGAAACTGCATAAACGCGTTACTTCCGTCCGAAAAAGATCTGAGTTACTCTCAAGCCGCGCCTAAGAAAGTTTTACTACGTGTAGCGTGTTTAACCTCATTTGTGTGATTGAAGATAACCATTAAATTTTAAATAGACTCCCAAACGATAAAAATGGAGTAATTTGTCTCCACACTGTGTACTCAACATCTTAGCAACCGCAGTCTGTGTGGCGTTGCCGTTCTCTCCTGTGAGAGCGGTGTAGTGTGTGGTGATGGTGCAGTGTATGGAGTGTAGAGGGAGACCGGCCTGCGGCGAGAGCACCGACCGGGGATTAAATATAAACTATCTATTAACTTTGTTCCGGAGCACCACATCACATCGAACTACACTAGTGTAGTGTATATGGTGTAGTGTCGTGTGTACTATATGTATAGTAACCCTATATATAGTCGACTAACCATAGATCAAGGATTAGCAAATTATTTTATACGAAAGCTTATTAGCTCTCTCTGTATTTTACGCTAGAATAACCGTCTTGTATCTCGTGTATTAAATCTGCGTTATGCTCTATTATGTTTATATATTGTTATATCATTGATTATTCAATGGTTTTGTGATTATTTGCGGAAAGGCTTTAATAATGTAATAATTATAGTTTTCGATGTACAGTGCGCATCAAAAGTTTCCCTTTATTTATAATTAATGCAAGGGTCTTCAATCTTTTTGAAGTCAAGGGCCGAGAATACTTTGGTTTTGGTTCGGCGGGCTGCGACACAAGGGAAACATACCTTCCTATTAAGATTCCATTATGAACTTATAGTCCAGGGAATAAAGACAAAAATAAGTAAAACTTTGTAAAAATTGGGGGAAAGCTAGATTTTCGTATAAACCTTTGGTACTAAACAATATCCCAAAATTCCCAAAATTTTCGTGAAAATCTCGTTAACGGTGATTTTTATAGAAAAATAGTGGTTAGCAAATTTGTAGCTGAGAAAATTGCTTACAAAAACATACTTTTTCCGTAAAACTAAAATTACCATTTACGTACGATGTACGATGATGTTGGTTCTCTCACCTCGCATCCATTCAATCGCTTAGTGAACCTGTCCAGTTCACGCATCCGCATGATGCCATGTGATGCATTGTATTCGTTCGTATAACCGCATCAAACGAATCGAAATGACATAAGAAACATAAACATTACAACTTTTTAAATAAAATCATATATTCAGTCGAAAATTATCGTGCTAGCACACACACACACACACATATATACCTATATAAACATTTACAAGAATGGTGCCAAACTGCTTAGGAGTCTATGAAACATCGAGAAATTACGGTCCGACCCCATGGTCCCGCCATCCGACCTACGGCAATAGTGTAGGGTTCCATACGGCAAATACACTAAAAATAGAAATCGCCGATTACATCTGATTTTAAATTTTATTAAAACTTCTAATGTCTTCAGCATAAAGTATTGTTGATCCAATAGAATGTTACGATGAAGGAAGGTTTTGGTTGAGGATCATAAATAAATAAGCTTTACCAATGTTTCGCTAGTGGCCAACGTTTCGAAAAAATTATTTTCATCTTCAGGGCCTATAAACATGTATATATATGTTTTTCGAAACGTTGGCCACTAGCGAAACATTGGTAAAGCTTATTTATTTATGATCCTCAACCAAAACCTTCCTAATCGAAAACTTCTAATGTTCAACATACTTCGTTATGTCTCATCAATTTTAATTTTACTTTTCTGTATACAGTAGGCGCTCGATAATCCGGCACCCGATTTTTTCCCTCTATGCCGGATTGTCGGAACTGCCGGATTATCGGATTTTCGCTTGCTTCTTGCCATAATAAATTTTTTTAATTATCATTTCTCTTAACTTTCTCAAATTCAGTAGAAACAGCATCATTTATTATTTCTTCATCGGTCATTACAGGGTGAGAATCCGAGTTTTCCGCAAACCATTCCTCAATATCGAGAGAAACTACTCGAACCCGCTCAGTAGTCCGGCGTTCAGCAGTGTAAAATGCCGGATTATAGAGCGGGCTACCTGAGTCCCAAAATGCCGGACTACTGAGCGTGCCGGATTGGCGAGCGCCGGATTATCGAGCGCCTACTGTATTCCAGTAGCGATATATGCACTGATTTAGTGTATTTCATGTTTTTATATCCTTTGTGATATTTTTGTGTGATACGAAACGAATTTAGAGTAAAATAAACGTAAACAAAAAAGCAGCTAAAACCTGGTAACTTCTTTTGTATTATGTACACAGAATATAATGCAAAGTTATTCATCAAAAAGTGGCAATGTGGAAAAAAATCAAGACATGATGGATTATACAATAATATGATATTATACGGAGACAGACTCGTATGCAAATTTTCTGCTTGTCCTTACAGGAAGCACACTATTGCTTTTTTACGCATTTTTAATGCTATATATATAACATAACCTATATACGATGAAGGAAGGTTTTGGTTGAGGATCATAAATAAATAAGCTTTACCAATATGTATTTTCATCTTCAGGGCCTATGAACATGTATATATGTTTGACAATACATAACAGGCAATCAGCACCGGCCATCTAGAGACAATGTTTTAATCACAAATTCATCAAAAATATCAGTCCACATAAAGTGCTTTTTGGTTATATATTTTCAGACAAATATTTCAATAAATTGTTTTACTGCGTGACATTTTATATATAAAAAATTTAATAATATTTTTTTAATGGTTTTTATAATTAAATGTTTATAATAATATGTTTTAACTCATAATAATATGATCATGTATATTGTTTTAACAATTTACCACCTTTTGATCAGCTTGAGGTATGTAATAGGATTTTCACTATTATATAGTAGCTCTAATTAAAAAACTTATTGTTTGAGCATGGTTCTTTGTACACTACAACTGTTAGATATAATATTATGATCTAAATTATAAACATATATACATGTTCATAGGCCCTGAAGATGAAAATTAATTTTTTGAAACGTTGGCCACTAGCGTAACATTGGTAAAACTTATTTATTTTATTATTTATGATCCTCAACCAAAACCTTCCTTCATCGTAACATTCTATTGGATCAACACTATTTTATATACGTACGTATTTACACACACACACACACACACCTTCAAAGTTCCAAAGTAGTGTAAAAATAGTAATAACCTTGAAATATAAAGCTACGTAAAAATGTTGAGTTCTCTTTTAGGACACTACAATAACTTCCCCTTATATTGGGAAGTTAAAATATATGACTTGAAAATATGAATTGGAACTAGCCCTTGGCTGTTGGAGGCCTGAGAGAAAGATTTATGCACTTTCCTCATTCCTTACCATAATTATGTTAGACAAGGCGAGTTATTACCTTGCATCAGATTGCATAGACGGTTTATAAATATTAAAGAACACCTGTAAGTTTGACACAGTTGTGGTGTCGACAACCTGTGAATTGTTTTCAAAGAGACAGAAGCATGCAGCACCGATCATATACACACACGCACAACTTCGTACAGGATGACAGGTGGCTTTAGTGGTCAAACAAGTGAACGCTCTTTCCGGTTTACCTCAGTGATATCGTATGTCATCTGCAACATTTACAGGGAATCCTATCTAAGACGGTGCTTCACAAACTTTTTAGTTCACTGCATCCCCATACTTGATGACCAAACTTCTATGACCCAAATAATAAAAGTCACAGTTTAGAAGTTGAATTAGAGACCAATAAGTTCGATTGTGCTCCCCTAATACTCTATTAGTTCTTGACGATGTCCATTTCCCAATCTATTCACATAGTCCAGTATCCTGGTCAAATGGGCGTCTTTAAAATTATTTGCTAGCATTGAGGTTGATCCAAAGTGAATATATCTTGTCTGTGCGACACACTTACAGAGGTTTCTTCTACTTCTTTGCATTTTGCAGAGTGCATCAGTGGAATTGGGCCACATTCCGCAGGTGTTTGTTAAGATGACAGTGTCCTATTAAAATCACAGTTACAGTTCTTAACTACTAAGCTTTAGTGCTTCTATAGTTCGTTTCCTTAAAGTCTTCAATAAATGTCTTTGATTGTGTTTGCGTTGGAATAAAGTTAAGGCTAGTAATGATTTATTTATTTCCGTTTTATTTTTAAAACTTAAAATGTTTAATTGTGCGTATACCGAATGTTAGCTGAACTTATGCCTTTTAGTCTTTTAACCAATAAATATTATTATTATTACGGGAAGGAAAAAAGTCCGTAAAGAATTCTGCATCCACAAGCACCCTAAACTTCAGTTGTCACCGTCATACAAAGGATACTTGCGAAGCAAGGTGCAACTATAATATTATTATTATTATTATGGCATAATATTTGATCAGTAAAATAACTTATTTTTCCGTTATTATTAACATTATCATTAAATAGCAAGACATTTACGTGTCCATAATTTTATATATCTCTTGGAAATCCTTAGAATGTTGAAAAGACAAGGAGAGCGAGTTTATAGTTGTGAACATTAAATTGGACAATTAAAGACGAAATTGATTCACGGCATTTTGTTCATATTTTTAGACTATTAAACTCAAAAAATATGAATAATTTATTATAGGAACACTTTTTATTAGAAACAATGTACATAATTTCGTATTTTTTTTATTATAAACTTGTTTGAAAGGATTATTATTAACAAAAAAATTGTACAATTTTTATTTCCCGCCAGCTTATCTAAAACTACAAACCCTTTTGGGAGACCACGACTCACCGGTTGAGTACTGTTCCCCTTTGTAAACACTTACTTGAAACTGGTTTGATTCGTGCACGGCACCTACGTTATATTCAAAATAAAAGACGTCTTTAATTTTATTTATTTTAGTCTTTTTTTTCTCCTATGTATTTTTATTTGTATAAATTTAAAAAAAATATATATCACTATTTGAATGAAAATGTAAATACAGATAAATAAACGAAAAAAAATATTTAAAAACAAGCTTTTATAAGTTATTAATAAAAAAGAACTAAAAAGTTAAAAATAATTTTATTCCGATTCGAAATAAGTCGTTTTATACGTACTTATTACAGTCTCAAGTTTTCAAATAAAAGCGTGTTACACCCTCTTTTTTTCTCTCTATTCGGCCTTGCATTAATTTAGCAAGAGAGAGATAAAAGAGGCTGTAACACGCTTTTATTTGAAAACTTGAGACTGTAATAAGTACGTATAAAACGACTAATCGGAATAAAATTATTTTTAACTTTTTAGTTTTTTATTAATAACTAATAAAAGTTGTTTTAAAAGTATTTTTTTTTTATTTATTTTTAGTGTGCTTTATTAAAATTGCGATTTGCAACCGGGCGAAAGACCGGTCAGTTAGTTATTATAATATTGTATTGTCATCCGAACTACATACGTATGCAAAATTTCAACTCCATAGGATAACGGAAAGTAGTTAACAGTGCGATTTGCAACCGGGAAAAAGCCGGAACGATCAGTTAATTATTATAATATTGTATTGTCATCGAAACTACATACGTATGCAAAATTTCAACTCCATCTGATAACGGAAAGTAGTTAAAAGTGCGATTTGCAACCGGGAAAACCCGGAACGATCAGTTAATTATTACTATAATATTGTATTGTCATCGAAACTACATACGTATGCAAAATTTTACCTCAATCGGAAAGCGGGAAGTGGCTCAAAATTAACTTGCAAGATTTGATTTCAGACAGACAAACAGACACCGGAACAGATAAACTAAAATAAAAGCTTGTAAAAATAGATCGCGTACTTAGAAATCAATTTAATATGCCAAAATGTGTATTTCAATGAATAGGACTGAATGAAACATACTGAGAGATGTGGCTGCGTGGGAGGACATTTTCAGCACTTCTTATTATTTAAGTAGATATTTTTAAGTAGGACATCCGTTGTTTACACGAAGCAGACTTTTTAAAATTAATTTATGAGTAACTGGCATAAACTTATGAAATAATAACTGAATCATATCTCTTTCTTATAAAACTTATAAAACAAGAATGATGTCCTACAATCCTATTAATATACAAGTATCAAAAATGACGAAACCTTTGTCAAAACCACGCGGTATTCCTTGGCCCCAAATTATATAACAACATACCTGTAAAGCTCAAAACAATTCAAAATATAAAAACATTAAAAAAAAATATTCAACTGGCTGTTCCATGACGAGGAATCAAAAACTAGGTATATACGACATCCTCAACTAATCTGACTGGACTAACTGACTGGCTAATAATTAATACTCATATTATAACATCCATAAAATGTTTAATTTACCTACTATTATTATATTTTTTTTCAGACAGCAATTAGCTCATAAGAATCCCTACATTATTGGAAATTTCGTAGGGAACTCTCATTTAGCCTATTGTACTCAGTGATAATGTAGCATTCTATTAGTGAAAGAATTTTGAAAATCGGTCTAGTACTTTTTGAGTTTATTCATTACAAACAAAAATATAAATCTTTTCTCTTTATAACATTTCGTCTCGGTTTCACCCGGGTGTGATAGATATAATTCTGCAAAATATATTTCGTTTGCGGCCCGGTGTCTAAACTAATAGCTTTGAGCAAATTCTATCAGATGTTGCTACTTGGCACTAAAACAGTTTTTTTAGAGAAAACGCCGTAATTTTATACAAAATATATAATAAAACTATTCTATAGCGTAAGTTGAACCAAACAAGACACAGTTACAAAAATTCATTGAAATCGGTTGAATGGTTTCGGAGATTAGTGCGACGAACATCGTGACACGAGATTTTTATGTAAGTATATAAAGATATCATTTAAATAAATAAAACTATCGACCAACTTTTTCAGACTATATATTAACAAAAATTTTAATATTATAATTCAATAGATGACGTTTCGGTCCCGATTTGGCACATCTTCAGAAATAATCTAAAAAATATAAAAATTAATTAGCATCTACTTATTTTCTAATAGAATTAAGTTTGAATTAATATTTCGTTAATAAAATAAATTCAAACTTAATTCTATTAGAAAATAAGTAGATGCTAATTAATTTTTATATTTTTTAGATTATTTCTGAAGAAGTGCCAAATCCGAACCGAAACGTCATCTATTGAATTATAATTTGTTTAATATAGTCTGAAAAAATTGGTCGATAATTTTATTTATTTAAAGAGTTCTATTCATACGTTAATCAAAGATTTAAAGATATCATTGTAACCGCAAAGCTGTCAAAATCCGCAAAGTCAAAGGAACCCCGGTTTACTGTAACGATTCAGTAAAAGCTTCCATTACAAATGACACAGAAGACGTTGCTTGATCAGTTAATAAATTGTAACCGTACTTTTCGCTAATCTAATCTTAATTCATAATTTGATGTTCAGAGCAAACAAGTTCCGTGCCCTCCTGACTTTATATATATTGCACATATTTCATACGCTTGTACGCAGATTCCTGTTTAATGTAATTTTTGAACGGATCAGAATATTTGAAATTAGATTATATTTGCGGAAACATAAAATGAGAGAGAAAGATGAAGAAGCATCGCCCTCTTGTTATTAATGTTCTACCTTCGAGCGTGGATTTATAGTCTTTTAACTTACTTAAAAGCGAACAAAAAGAACTGAAATTTACAGTTTTTGGTTTACTACACTGCCTTCTATTAATTAACTTTTATAAAATTCTTCGACAAACGAACGCTTTGAAGTTACATTTCTCTACTTTTAAAATTGACACAGTTATATTTTTTTTATCAGAAAAGTTATGAACGTTATTCAGTATTTGTATGAATACTTTAATAATGGAACATAAAACCTCAACTATTTACTATTACTCATAATGTTGAAGATATTAATGCACCTGTTCTATAATTTATAGTATTGTACATACCGCTAAACTATAGCGGTATGTGCTCTATTATCGCTTTGCGCGTCAAAGCTGACTTTCATTCATATAAGAAGTTATATCTAAGCTAATTGCATATAAAATCCATTCAAATTGTAACTTTTTGAAAAGATGAGATTCTATTCTATAAACCAGAGCCATTAAAAATCGATTCGAGTTCATAATTGCTACTAAAATTGTAATTGAAAATCACGAACAGCAGTTGTCGGTTGGTCTGTACCTACGTATGTACGAATGTGTATGTACGTCCGAGCTCTACAGATCGCAATTTTGGTCGGATCGCCTTGGTTTATTTTATTGTATTTTCATCCAGTGTTGACAAAAAATACCCATAGCAAAACTAGTGGCCCGGTCTGGCGTCGCTCGAATTTGTAGATTGCCTATTGGTAGACATATTCTGCATCGGAATTTCTTCTAGAATAATAGCCATTAGTGATGTGTCGACATGGTTCTTTATTGGGAGCTGACTCCGTGCGCTCCGCTCACTAAAAAGAGTCGCTCAGAGAGAGTCGTTCAAAGAAGCAACACTAGACAGTACGCACTACACAAGAGTGCAGACTGCAGAGGTGTGAACTGTCAGCATGCTCATTGCTCAGGAGTCACGAAGCATTGTAGAGCTCTGACCACATTTTAATATGATACTGATCTTATATTATTCGCATTTCGGATAAACTATAAAGTATAATAAAAGCCTTACAATAATAATGTTTATTCAACACGCGTGAGTAATATGTAATTTCGGGGCCCTGCTAAACTCGGGAGAAATAATAAATTACTTCATGTTGACGCGTAGACTGTAATAATGAATTTTCTGGACCAATAGAAACTCAGTAGCAAGCCCAAGCGTGAAATAATGAAAAAAAACCGCACGCAGCTTCTGGACCAATAGGAACGTGGTAGGCGGTATTGTATATATGAAAACAGCATCGCAATTCAGCGAAAGTCATGGCAATCTTGTGTGGGTACGTCAATCAATGAAGTGATTTATTATTTTTCCCTCTTTTATCAGGGTCCCGATTACATATTACTCCTGCTATTTGAATAAAGTATTATGTGCGACCATTGATCGAAGGAGAATATTCCACTCGCGTGCATTTTACCGCACTCGCTGCGCTCGTGCGGCAAATTTCACGCTCATGGAATCTTCTCCTTCTCTCACTAGTCGCACAATATACTATTATTCAACACGCGTGAGTAATATGTAATTTCGGGGCCCTGCTAAACTCGGGAGAAATAATAAATTACTTCATGTTGACGCGTAGAGTGTAATAATGAATTTTCTGGACCAATAGAAACTCAGTAGCAAGCCCAAGCGTGAAATAATGAAAAAAAAACCGCACGCAGCTTCTGGACCAATAGGAACGTGGTAGGCGGTATTGTATATATGAAAACAGCATCGCAATTCAGCGAAAGTCATGGCAATCTTGTGTGGGTACGTCAATCAATGAAGTGATTTATTATTTTTCCCTCTTTTATCAGGGTCCCGATTACATATTACTCCTGCTAGTTGAATAAAGTATTATGTGCGACCATTGATCGAAGGAGAATATTCCACTCGCGTACATTTTACCGCACTCGCTGCGCTCGTGCGGCAAATTTCACGCTCATGGAATCTTCTCCTTCTCTCACTAGTCGCACAATATACTATTATTCAACACGCGTGAGTAATATGTAATTTCGGGGCCCTGCTAAACTCGAGAGAAATAATAAATTACTTCATGTTGACGCGTAGAGTGTAATAATGAATTTTCTGGACCAATAGAAACTCAGTAGCAAGCCCAAGCGTGAAATAATGAAAAAAAACTGCACGCAGCTTCTGGACCAATAGGAACGTGGTAGGCGGTATTGTATATATGAAAACAGCATCGCAATTCAGCGAAAGCCATGGCAATCTTGTGTGGGTACGTCAATCAATGAAGTGATTTATTATTTTTCCCTCTTTTATCAGGGCCCCGATTACATATTACTCCTGCTAGTTGAATAAAGTATTATGTGCGACCATTGATCGAAGGAGAATATTCCACTCGCGTGCGTTTTACGCTCATGGAATCTTCTCCTTCTCTCACTAGTCGCACAATATACTATTATTGTTACAATATTATATCTTTGTCAACGACGTCAATGTGAATGGTTTAAGTCACTGTTAAGCTTAGTACTATTACACTTACAGAGTGTCATTCAACATTAAATGACTCAGCGAAAATAACTCCGTACGTGCAAAATTCACTAGTGCCTTTGTGGCCTGTATTGTGTGCGCTCTGTAAATTTGCGAATGCTACAGTACAAAATAGCTCAGCACAGAGCAATGGCGCTCGGAGTGAGTCATTCACAAAAAAAGAGCGACTCGCTCCGCTCCGAAAAGGGAGTCGTTCATTATGAACGACTCGCTCAGGAGCGACACATCACTAGTCTGTAGTTACGGTACTCTAAATCCAACTTTAGTAGAGACTTAAAGCGTGATTGTGGTTAGGGCGTTAGATGAAACATGCATGTCGCATAGCCATCGAAGAACATTGTTGTTAATGTTTATCAGACTATTACAGGTAGGCATTATTATTACGCGGGACGTCTGATTTTGAATGTCGCTTTAATAGTTATAATAATAACAGTAACTCGACATTGTACAATTAGTATACTGTTCGAACTACGAAACAAAGTTTGACTACTGTTTAATTATGTAGTTTGTTTGCACTATAGCCTGTATTTACAATATTTGCATGTTGCTGTTATCAAATATTATTATAAATGTACACATGAATTACACTGTACGTCGGTGCTACTACTTTATGGCTTTAAGAGTTTGTAATTTTTTTTTGTTGACATACATTTTATTTTATATTCAAATAATTTTATCATTTCGAAACTGACAAAACTGTTCTTTGTTAGTGGTTAAAAATATTTATTTACATAAACAAACTTAAAAGTACTCAATAATAATATAGCGCGGTCACTTCGGCGAAATAGATGACGAAAACCAATAAAGGAAATCGATTTTTTTTCCAACCGATGGAGTTCGATCCCCCCTTATTCCCTCAAAATATTTCAGGTGATCGGCGGTTGTAGGGGGGGGGGCGTATTAAATTTACCTGTAAACGGTTTTTCGAGCATATCTCAGCCGGATCTGATCCTACAAAGAAAATGTAAATGGCGAAAAATGAAGAGCTTGAAAAAACGCGTAAGCTCGTTCAAAACTGAGCCCGATATCTCAATACGTTCGCGAAATATCGCAATTTGAAATTGCGAGAAAAAAATTCAATCAGGTTTTTTTCGGAAGGGGGTACAGTTGGGACCTCAATTTTTTTGTAAGAGAAGGGTATCAGGGAGCACTTTAATGGGACAATTAGGAGGGAAGATATGGGCTTGAAACTAATTCAGCGAAAACGCTTATAACTCCGAAAGTAATTGAGCTAGAGGGCCCTAAAAGGGCTCATTTTCCTCGTTGGGATTGGCGAAAAAATTTATTAATTGCAAATGCGCGCTTGGCGCGCAAAAAAAATAAATGTCAATTTTTCATTTGCACTTTTGGGCATGATGGAGGGGGGTGGGGGAATTTTTTTTTCTCCATTACATGGCAATTTTTTTATCTCACGATTATTTTCGTTTACGTACTGCTAAGACGCGCCCATAAATGATTCACATAAAAAATCAATGATACAATCATGTAAATATGATAAATTATTGAATAAGAAATCGGAAATTATCGATTTGTATTCCCAAAAACACGAGGTTGATTTATTTCAATTTTAAAATTGCAATTTTTTAACATTTCAAAAAAAAACTGCCCGCCATGTTGGTTTGAAGTGTGACAGTGACACTGACGTCAGACTTGCAGTAAACACACATATACCTACGCGCCTCGGATAAACAATACTTAGCCTTTTTTACACATTTTTGTAAACTATAAGAATGACGTCACAGTAGGTAAACATAGCGGCATGTGTTTTCGCGCCAACCTATATATTTAAAATTTTGAGTGCAATTTTTTTAACCTATAAAACGATTACATTTAAGCGAAAATTGAAAATTTCTGTGGATTAATCCTAAGTATGAACATATTAAGATAATTTAAAAATCAGAGTCAATTAATCTAATGATAGTGGAGTACACATATTTCAAACACATTTAATGCGTTCGTTATTCTTACAATGATCATTGAACATGTGAAGATGAATGTTTAAATTATGTCCAAGTTAGTTCAATATCGGTCAATTTCAGGTTGACAAACGTATGCCAAGTCATATATAGCCGCCATTAGTTCCTGAGTATCATATTTCAAACCAAAACAAAAAGTACCTAACCTTCCCTAATGTAATTTAAAAAAACTTTTTTTTCATTTCTCGTATTTTGCTCGTGCTTATTCATCAGTTTGTGAAGTTGCATATTAAAAATACTAATATTGAATAGACATAATTTGTTATAAAATTAGAGAAGGTACCTCTGAATTTAAAAAGTTTGTTGAAGAAGTGGAGTTACATAATATAGAGAGAGGTAAAAGTTTTTTGATAGGCACAAAAGTTGTCCGTATCAACTATTCCGCAGGTAGGTAGGTAATGTTTCCCGCTTCCCTAGTTTCAAGCTAATCTGAGATTGTGTTTGACTTGCATTTGCAATATCTCTCCTAAAATAAAATTTATTCAAATAAAAAGCAGTCAAATCCGAGTGTAACTAGCGCATCGATGTTTACGTACAACTTACTAAACGAATAAATATATTTAACAAAATGAAATTACATTTCATTAAACTTTAATGACACAAATTAGTAGTGATTTAATAAAAATAAAGAATAGTTACTTCTTACCACAACAGTTAACTGTTGTGGTAAGAAGTAACTTTTCTTTATTTTTGTTCCAACCACAGTGCTCTTAATATTTTTATAGTATAGTGATTTCGTTAACCGTATAATTTAAATTTGTTGGTAATAGGTTAGTATTTTCTCCTAAAAATGTTAGTACTAGAAACTTTATCGGTGTAACTATTTTATGATTTTTTGGTGTATACAGTACGGATATAGGTGTGGGAGAACATAGTTTTAAGCGAAGGGATATAATTTTTGTTTGCCGCAGGTACCGGCTAGTACTAAATAGTGCATGTAAATCTCACGCATCTAACGTGAAATTTTATGTTTTTTATTAAGTATATAGTGTCACCTTGGTATCTTCAATGGTTCCATGTCTTTTTCCCCGACGACATTATCCCCGCGTCATTATCCTCGAACGACAATATCCCCCACGACAATATCCCCGACTTGAAAGAATTAACCCTATTTCAGTTCTATTCAAACAATTAACTATCTAATTCGCATACCCCGTTATCGTTCACTCCGAATTGTTATTTTTTAAACTCAACATTTGCCCCTTCCCGTTTCACTGCGGGACAATTCGCATACCCCTTTATCGTTCACCCCGGAATTACAATTCGCATACCCGTTTATCGTTCACCCCGGAATTGTTTTTTTAAAAACTCCACATTTGCCCCTTCCCGTTTCACTGCGAGACAATTCGCATACCCCTTTATCGTTCACCCCGGAACTACAATTCGCATACCCGTTTATCGTTCACCCCGGAATTATTTTTTAAACTCAACATTTGCCCCTTCCCGTTTCACTGCGGGACAATTCGCATACCCCTTTATCGTTCACCCCGGAACTACAATTCGCATACCCGTTTATCGTTAACTTCGGAATTGTTTTTTTTAAAAACTCCACATTTGCCCCTTCCCGTTTCACTGCGAGACAATTCGCATACCCCTTTATCAAAAAAAGCGGTGTTTTCATACAGTAGTCGTACGAATAATTATAAAATCGGGGATATTGTCATCGGGGATAATGTCGTTCGGGGATATTGTCGTCGGGGATACGGATAATGTCGTTCGGGGATTAAAATCGGGGATATTGTCGTCGGGGATAATGGTTCGGGGAAAGTGTCATGTCACCATCTTCAATGAATTCAAAATACAGGAATTGACACGAAAAAAAACAATTTTTATTTGCTTATACTTTATTGATCAATAAAGTAAGCCAATAAAAATTGTTTTCTTTTTGGCCTCAATTCCTGTATTTTGAATTCAGTTAAATTTTATGGACAAATATTTATAAGCAAAAAATATTTATAGGGGGCGTGTCTATTAAATTTACCTCTTAACGTGTTCGTATCTTCCAGCCAATCGGGTCCTCTTTCCCGCTAGCTGCCCATTTCCTGACTATCGTTTTTTTTTCCGTTACAGTCTTGAACAAAGTACTCTCATGGCAGCTAAAGAAGTTTCACTGTATAAAGGCCGCTGCAAACGAAACTTATTTTGCCGTTAAATTTGGCTGCTAGGTTTCAAGCATGCTGTGGCGCTGGGTTTCGTGATGGCTTTCATATGTTTGCAGTATGCGTGTATTAAAGCTTGCTTTATAGACGGGTTGTATTTTACTCGAAATCTCAACCGTCTATAGGTCGAAATAATCAGTGAGTCCCTAAACTCTAAAAAATAAATTGGACCTCTATATCTTGAACATAGCAACTCAAAATTAGTTAGATTGAATCTTAACCTCTACAAGTCGAATATTTCCTTGCAAAATCCTTCATAAGTCAAAACTCTATAACTCGAATTTTTTGGCGCTCTCTTGAAGTTCGACTTACAGAGGTTCTACTGTATAAAAATTAAAATAAATGGATATTTATTTACATTATGGTATAAATATTAAAATAATATAATGGTATTGAAACAAACGCTAAATTATGAAAAAATTCTAGAATCAATCAAACAGCGCACAATTAAAATTTAAATAATTTAAGTTGTTATAATATTTTTAGAGTGACTTTAACTGTTGAAATAATCACATACTGTTAAAAAAATAACCATTTGAATAATCATTAAGTCATTAGATTAGATTATAGATCTGGCTCTAGCTTGGTTTAAAAGCTATCTTTCTAACAGAACACAGTTTGTTGACTTGAATGGTATGAGATCGAATGAACTGTCTTTAAATAAGGGTGTACCACAAGGATGTGTTCTAGGACCATTACTTTTTTTGATATATATTAATGATATGCCTTTATTAAATACAATCAAATTTGCTGACGATACATCTATATTAGTTAGTGCTAATAAAGTTTCTGACATCTCGATTACTGCTAATCGCGATTTACTTACTTTACAGAGATGGTTCATTGATAATGATCTGTTTTTAAATTCTAAAAAATCAAATTTTATTAGATTCAATTTATCAAATACAAATTATTATGATCACAGCTTACTGGTAAGAGCTTATAATTGTAGCATTACTCAGGTATCTCACACTAAATTTCTTGGTGTCATAATTGATCAGAAATGTAGCTGGACTTATCATATTGACAACTTATGTAATAAACTTGCATCATTCTGTTATGTCTTAAAGCAGTTGAGACATGAAGTTAGTTTTGACATTCTTAAAATGTACTACTTTGCACATTTCCAATCAAATTTAGCATATGGTATAGTTACTTGGGGAAATGCTTGTGGGATACAAAGAGTTTTTAAAATGCAAAAAAGGGCTGTACGCTTTATGCTTGGACTTAGTTGTGATACTAGCTGTAGAGCTTATTTTAAAAAATATGAGATCCTAACTCTACCAAGTTTATATATATTAAATCTGTGCCTATATACCAAGGATAACATTAAAGATTTTGAAACATTGCAGCAACCTCATAATTACAGCACAAGGAGCATATCAGTATTGTCAATTCCTAAACATAAACACTCTTTTTATAAAAGAGGTATTCATTATTTAGGCACAATAGCTTACAACAAACTCCCTGCTGAGTACAAAACCATACAACAAAGAAATTCAAGAAATGTTTTAAAAAAATTTTAGTTGATAAAGCATATTATTCTTTTAAAGAATTTTTAAATGATTTTAATTAATTTCAATTCAAATGTTATATTTTCTGTAATTTGACTTTGGCTACACATTAAGTTTTATGTCTAACGGCCTCAATAAAATTATTATTATTATTATTATTAACTATGTATCACAATAATTATTGTGAATTTAATATTTAATGCCACTTTAAAATCGTTCGTGTTTGCCTACATTCCACACAATTCATACGTGTGCTATAAATCGGTTATCCTCAGATTAGAATATTTTCTTGTTTCATACTTTTCAGTAGTCGGGTTTTAGTTTTTGAAATTAATTTTTATTTAAATTATTTTTTGTAACTTATTTTTTTTTTTCAATTTGCTCACCCCTGAGACCAATTTTCAAAATTAAATGTAGCCTGTGTTACCCATACCATAGTCGGGTTTTAGTTTTTGAAATTATTTTTTTATTTAAATTATTTTTTTTGAATTTATTTTTTTATTTACTTCCAAATTGCTCATCCCTGTGACCAAAATTAAAAAATAAATGTAGCTCATGTTACCCAAACCATAATAACGAATCGATTGACACATTTATCAAAATCGAATGAATAGTTTAGGCGCTACGTAAATACAGACTTTGATAGACTGCTAGACTTATAACCCTTCCTTTTTAACTGCGCCACAGTCGGGTAAAAATAAACCTGTAAACATTGTTTCCAAGGTGATTCTGTTAGCGATTTTCTGGTTAAAATAATGGTAACATTTCAGTGAATGGGCTCCAACAATTGTGGCGACTTTAGAAACGCACGAAACTGTCCATTGCTAGAGGACAGTTGAAGAAGTAATTTCCCTTTGATTCACACTTTTTTTCAAGAAAATAAAACTGTACAAACGCCCGATATTAATAGCACGAAATACTGTACTTACAAGTCATTTTTAATACCGTGTAGCCCATCTTATTAGTTACTTTCGGTATGGCCAATATCTAGAAAATTCCCAACATTTAAGATTCCAATTACGGGGTCGTGTCAATGCGATGGCGTTTTTTTGGGCAATGAAAAGGGAAGGTCGTTTGAGGGGAGTTCTTAAAAAAACAATTACGGGGTCGTGTAGTTTCATAAAATATTATTAGTGTGGTCACACTGTTAAGTGAAATTCAATATGGTGTCTAAATCTTCATTATTTTGACGTTTGTGTGTGAATTTCTTTAATTTCTGACGTTTTTAGTTTTTTTTTCCATGAACAAACGTATGTTTCAAAGGGAAATGCCTTCTTCAACTGTCCTATAGCAATGGACAGTTTCGTGCGTTTCTAAGTTCGCAAAAATCGCTGGAGCCTATTTACTGAAAATTTACCAAAATAATTAACTTTCACTGTACTTCCATATTGATGTGTGAAAGTCAAGCTTTCTACCTGTGTTTTTGAATGAACTAACACAACTGAATGAGGAAGAGCAAGTTTGTGCAAAGCGACACAGGTTTACTTTGTTCCGACTGTCTCTGAACTGCGAAACTTCTCATCTTACTTTATACTCTGTAATACAATGCAATAATCAGAGTTGGAATTTGTTCAACCATGTAGGAGAGCTGTCTAGCAGCAAGGCAGCAGTAAACGAATGAGAATTGTCTGCGCTTTAACACTCACACCTTAAAACTATTCAATTCGTCTCTATATCTGTCTATTCCATGTCTAGTTTCTAGTCTTGTACCATCCAATTTTAACAACTTATCGATTTTATTTTATAGCATCCCAGCCGTGTTTATCCGGCATTACCCGGGAATGTCAGCCAAAAATCTGTCTAATTTCTAGTCTTGTACCATCAAATTTTAACAACTTATTGATTTTATTTTATAGCATTATAGTCGTGTTTATCCGGCGTTGTCCTGGAAAGACAGTCCAAATTCGCTCGTTCTTTCGAATTAAATGATTTTTTTCAATTCTAAAAACGTGTTTTGTATGTATTACCGCATTTATCTACTGTTATTATCACTAATATATAAAATATATTTAGCATTATCTTAGTACCTACTTATATAAAACAAAGTCGGGTTATTTACACCATTTATAACTCAAAAACGGGTTTACCGCTCAATTTAAATCAGATCGGTTCGAAACTTGTCTTAAACGAAAGAGGAGAAAATTTTACATAGATTTCGAACAACAGACTGCCCAAACAGTTTTTTTTATACTCATTCAAGCTGTATGAATTGAATTGAATTTGATATTACTGATGGAAAACATATTTCGGTTTTCTCTATCTGTTGCACAGTGTGCTATGGAAAGATTGCGTATGTTCAGTCTTAATCTAAATACCCGCATAACACAAAGTCGGGTTAGTTACACAATTTATAACTCAAGAACGGCTGAACCGATTTTAATGATCTCTGATTTGTTGGATTCGTCTCAGCCCTGAATATCAGAATAACTATTAAAATATGGAAAAAAATTCACGGAAAAAATTATACAGAAAATTGATTTTTAAATAAATTAGGTTTGGATAATAATAATAATCTATCAGCTGTTGTTTAGATGTCGTTGCCATAGCAACTCTATTACATTTTAGCTAATAGTCGCGAACAACTGTTTTTACGTATAACCTAAAAACTGCTTGCTCAGAATGTATCTGTATTTTTATTATGTAATAAATTTGGTAAAATTTTACTGGATTAACGCTTCCGATTTTAGATTTTCGGAGGACTTTCTTATAACGGGGTGGTGTCGATGCGATGGCGTTTTTTTTTGTGCAGTCAAAAGGGGAGGGCATTTCGGGGGAAATCCTTAAGAAAACGATAACGGGGTGTTTTTTGCGTTTTAAAATTGGCCAAAATCGGAAGCGTTAATTCAGTAAACTGTTACCAATACATTTTTGTATTCATTTCATTACATTAATAAAATCCTAAAGTAAGTTTAGCTAAAAGTTAACACGACATTCATTGACTCTTAGGCGGTACGAAGTTCGCCGGGTCTGCTAGTAATATATAGATTGATAAAATGCATAAAAGAACACACAAAGATGAAAGACAACCAGACTCTCAAATAGGGAACACTTATACAGGGATTGCTAATATTACGTAGACACTTAAGAAAATCCGTCGCTGTCTTTTAGACTACAAGTAATCATGGGTCTAAACCCTACCCCCCAAGTCGTTCAGCCGCCAATGACTAGTGCATGTACTTATTATAGTTGAGCGCTGTATTAAAAGAAGGAAAAAAACAACGGATCGGTTGCAAAGGATTGGTTCAACATAAGTATGTACACATTTTCCTGAAATGAGTATTACTCTGTTATAAATAGAAGATGAACTTGGCATTGTGCAATTGAATGATTTATTTATTGCTTATTGAAACAGTATTTCTTCTTGATTTGAACTTTGACGTGGTGCTATAAAACTTGTAAATTTTGTAACTATGCTCGCAGATTGCTCTTTTTTCTTAAGATGAGGACTCTTGAACACGGTGATTTAGTACAAAGAAAACTTGCAACTGCAGTTCGCCTTCATAAATTGTTCTTTCAGATAGAATTCTGTTGAGTGCTTTACTTTATATTTCTTGTATAAAACGTCTGTATTTATGCTGTGTCATTTTCAGCACCCTATTACCTATACAAATATTAATTCTTTGTGCAACTAAAGAAAGAACCGCCATCTGTTAGATGTTTTGTGAAGTTTAATCCTTTGCAGTCAGTAAAAACATTTGGTAAGAAATCAATATTACTTAATATAGAACCGATACCTATAACCTATCAAGGCACCGACTTAAAATACAATAAATTGTGAAAATGTCTAAAAAAATGAGCATTAAAAAAATATAAATATAAAATAACCTCATTAATGTTGCACAAAAGATTGTCAGATTTGACTATGACCTTAGATTGTGATCATATAACACAGTTTCCATTCATCAGGAGCAGTCTAATGTCGTATTCAAACTCCCTGTCATCTAGCACATTAGATTGTACTCACACAAAAGCAAAAGATTGTTCTACATAGAAAAAAACAGCTTTTCAAACTAAATTTTGATCAAAAGGCGTAGAAAAACGTTGTTTCGAAAAAAAATATCGTTTCAATCGAGCAAATATTTTTTGAGAAAGATTGATTTAAAATTCTACTATGCTTTTCATATTCACAATCTAAAGGCCATTGTCAAATCATATTTTTTGACAATCATTTCTGTAACCCAGCAGAAGTGTTCTCCATTTTAAAATCTGTACATTTGGCAGCCTTTCTCTCTTGCGTCTTAAGTGCAGAACGATAGAAATTAGATAGGTAAATATATAAATTTTTCGTGTAATAAAGTACGATACTTGTAAAATCTAACAACTTTATTCAATTTTCTTTCTTAAATAACATCATAGGTATTCTCATAGAGCTTCTTTTTCTTTTTTAAATCGTCTGATTAAATACGTATTATAAAATTATTAAATTTTCGAGATAAATGCTATTTGATTTTTAGTCCAGACAGCAGATTAATTTGATTGAGGAACAATTGAAAAATAAGCTTTATAGTGCCTGCGGTGAGAGTTGAAACCAAGCACATCATCAATAATATTGCAGTGAACGCCCACTTGTCCGCAGAGAGTGGCGTGTGGAATAAATTCGACATCCATTTATAGCGGTAGATATAACGCACATGGATCTCCGAAACACCCAATAGCAAGCTAGAAGGCGGGCGCAATGCGTTCACGTCACTATGACGCGGTGGCTTCATCTTTCACAGGAGCTATTCTACCAGAGTATCGCTTGTGGCCAAATATATTTTTCGTAACGTTGGCCACAAGCGATACTCTGGTAGAATAGCTGCGGTTAAAGATGAAGCCACCGCGCCATAGTGACGTGAACGCTTATTTTTCAATTGTTCCTCAACCAAATAAATCTCCTTCAATACATAATTTTGGAACAAAACTTCTACTTTGTGAAATTGTGTTCAGGAATAATAAAACACGCATAATAAAAATGTATGTTACAATATATACATACATACATAGATACACTCAAAAAACATTACTATCCTTCTGGCTAAGTCGGGTAAAAACATGTAAGTATTTAGTGCTATTTTGTAGCAGCCTGCATAAATGGCATTCAATTTGATAGATTCGAATAAATGACAATAATTGAAGTGTACAGATTAATAACTTCGGTGTTAATTACCTTCAATCGTCATTTAGATATAAACTTTAGTTCACAGTTGACAACTAAAACTAACTGTACAGTACATATAAAAAGCGAAGCGTGAAATGCGATTGATTGTCTTTAAATTGGACTGTACTATGCAAACTCATTCAACAGTGAATTTGGACATTTAAGGGTGTACAGTGAAATCTCGCCATAAAGTCACTCGGAGCAAATTATTGTATTGTTGCTTGCTCCGTGTTGGGACGACTATGCTTTCTGTGGAATATTCTCGCAAAAACAACAATGGAAAGCAGGTAGTCAAAACCCGACCTTCATAAAGTTGCCTAAAGAAGGCGATACGTGTAAAGGAAAGATCTCGGTGCTTCTAGAACATTCTACCAGGGGGGACAAAGCTATAAAATGCGAGCGGAGTGGTTGGCAAGTCAGTCAGTCAGTTGGTTAGTTGCAGCGTACGTACAGTGGATTACTGACAACTGTGAAATAAATTGTTCAGTCGGTACAGCAAGACCGAGGCAACTACTGAGATAGAAGATAAATGAGCTGTGTAAACAATTGAGTGCAATTATATAAATCTGGTTTTACATAAATAACTTTTTGTAAAGAATCGTGTGAATATAGTTAAAAGACAAGTGTGAATAAGTGCACCAGATAAACTTTGTTGTGTTTGTGTGTTGTAAATATTTTGTGTACATAATTTAGTGACTCTATATTCTCTGTTACGTAGTCTTTTATTTTATTATTTAGAACTGTCGTTATTTTGTTTCTGTTAACGTTATTATTACTGTTAAGTTAAAGAAGTACGCTTTCATTGTGTTTTGTTAAACATTTATTATTGTAAATAAATAATTTCCACCACGGATTAGAGCAGTTTTGTTACAGTATTAATTCATTAAACGTGGATGGAAAGTTGGTATCCTGAGACTGAAGATCTTGAAAAAAAATACTTGGTAGCCATGAACAAATTTTCTCGACACAGTTAGATAGTTCTGCTAATCCCTACATGGAAATTTTATATTTAATGAGCACCATTCTTACCAGAAAACTCTACCTCTAGTGTTTCCATTTTAGTCACTATCTTAAAAAAGTTGCTCTGTAAGGTGGCCGCGAACAAAATTGTCAATTTGTTCTACACATAGATATTGCAATAGAGTACGCGAGAGAGCAGTGAAAGTGCCTGCAATTAAGAGAGAGAGAACAGATCCTTATCTTTGTGGTAACTAATGATGCAAAACAATGCTGATTTGAGTAAACAAATTTCTGGTTATCTGCAGCGTTCTGTCTCTTAACTGAGGACACGTTCACCTAAAGCAAGCATACGCACTAGCGTACCTTAATTACTTATATTTCTGTGGTCAATAAGACGCCAAAACTCTCTTAATTGTATTAACTTTAGTTTTCTCAGAAAAAAATCGCGAAATTAGATATCAAAATAGGCTTCTACACTAGAAATTCCCCTTAAAGTGAATTCCATTTTTTTTTTGTCACTATTGCGAATATTCCGAACGCGTCAGAATTCAGCCCGGGATATGTCCGGAAAAATCCGGACGCACGGCAACCTTAAATGGAGATGTCATCGAAATTCGAAAATTCACTGTACCTACACTTTTGCATATCTGAATACTATTATTGTATGTAGTTTGATGCCAGTTCAGTGCATCTGCATTCGATTGTGAATGGAAATTATTTTATCATTGAATGGAGATAATTACGTACCGAGTACTTCTTTTATTCCAGTTAAATTGCTTTTTGTGTACATATATAAAATTCAATTTAAAATCATATTGACTTTTTATGAGTGTTTTGTTATTTTCCAAAACTGTTAATTTAATATTTAATTTTGGAAAATATATAGTGATTACTGAAATGTAAATAAAAAATTCGACTGAAATCAGAATAGTATTCTATAATTTATATTTTATAATTAATTTTCATTCCACAGACTGTTTAATTTGTGGGCACGTACACGGCACGAACGGTTAAATGAAGGAGAGTGAGCGTCAGGGCCGGATTAACCCTGTCCGGGCCCCTAGGCAATGCAATCAGATCTTTTCAAGCTGATGAAGGGATGTGAGTAACTTCCAGATGATCGGCTCCAGGCATCCTGTTACTTCAATGTCTTATGTGATATTGTAACAACATGATTACTTTGACTTCGCCTTACCTGACTGGTTAGCTTTATTCAAATGGCCTTAATGAATAGGTTATATAGATAATTGATGATCCAGGTTTTCTGATGGGTCAGGAAAGAGAAATGAGACGTGACGTAGTTATTTTCAATTTTATCTTGTTAAATGCAATAAATTACAATAAACACCGAAAGAAAATAATATTGTTGTTGGAAAATTTCATACAAATTTTAAAATAAAATATTTGTTCAATGAAAAGTTTTTTTTCTTGGTGAGTGCACGGGCCCCTAGTCGATGCGGGGCCCCTAAGCAGTTGCCTACTTTGTCTAATGATTAATCCGGCTCTGGTGAGCGTTTCCTAAACTTATTTGTCTACGAATCTCAGATTTTAAAAAAATAGTCGAAATCCATCATTAGTATAAAACGGAATTATTTATTTATTTATTTTAAATGTCAACTTATGACATTTAGGTGTAGATTTTAAGCAAGTTTCACTTCTGTATTGTGTAGTGTAATAAGCATATATATTATCACTGCGAACGGCGCTCATGTAGTTGAGCCTTTGCCGGCCAAATTGTATGACTTTGCCCGCACTTACAAACTTGCGTTTCAGATCGCTGCCTCCCTCAACAGCGAAAACAATAGTGAAGTCTTTGCCTACACCGTATTGCAATACCACTTTAAAACACAATGTTTATACACTGATTTTTTTTGCCAGAATTTTGAAAACATGCCCCATTTTACCGCCTTGAGAGATGACTGAAAAGCGCTGAAACATGTAGCTATTTATTTCTTACCAAATGCTTAAATATGAATTTTTATATCTCTGAGTTGATGCAAACTTTCAACCACTTCAGGTTTTTTTTTGGGACGAAAGGTAGCCTATGTTCTTCCTCAGGGTGCAGTCTATCTCCTTACCAAATTTTATTGAAATCTGGTCAGCGGCTTAGGCGTGAAAACGTAACAAACTGCAGATTTGCTTTCGCATTTATAATATTAGTAAGTATAGATGTGTAAATAATTATAATATGCTATTTATATTTGTGTAAAGTACTTGTAAATACGGATATATTCAACAAAAAATCCTGCCAATTGGACGACGGGACCATTCCATCTTCAAAATGTTGACACATGATATAGTATAATAAAGACAATAAAATTTCTGATATCGCGTGAGGTGACGCGGGTAATGGCTAATATTCAATATGACATTTGTTATTCGCTGCCATGGTTACCTATATAATTTATTCCACGTCTTCTAAAAATTAATCAAACCATGCTTAACTAGTTTATTTCTGACAGAGCTACAAAACAAGAGAACAGCTGATTTTTTTTTCAAAACTATTTTTTTAGAATTTTTTTTAACGAAACTTCCTTGAAAAAATAAAGAGAATAATAAGCCGTTATAAAAAGTATACCATTATAATATAAAAATAACGTTATAGTAGTACGAGATCCCACTGCAAAATAGTGTACTCATCGAGTATATGCTAAAAACCTAATTTTTACGCATATTTATCATCAGGAGAATATATATCTAGGTACTAGGTTGCCTATCAAAATGTGGCCGCTAGTATTTTTAATTAAATTATTTTTAATTAATTTTTCGCAAAAAATTTCATTGACTTGTTTTTAAAATAAAATATCGTCCACTTCACGCCAATATATATAAAGATTCTGAAAAATCACGGTTGCCCTTGCGCACTTGGCCGCACCTCTTCGCAGCCAGGTGTAAACAGGTATGATTTTGATACATTTTTACGTTCATAACGTACATTTATTATTTATATATCAAATTAAAGCTAATTTTTTTCTCGTTATTATGATATAAGGGTGCCTAATTAAATTTGGACGAAAATAAGGGTTGCTGGCTGCTAAAGATGATAAATATTAAAAATAGAGTGAAAGAGAGCTAGCGCGTAACATCACCAGTCAGACGAGAACAGCGATTGCCAGCTGTACGACGTTTTTAAAATTTTCTTTTACGTACGTAACCTTGGTTTTATTTTTCATCAATATTAATTTTTTATTATAATTTTTAAATTTGTAATTTTGAAAGAAAGACATTTTTTGGAATATCGCTGCCCTCGTCTAACTGGTGATGTTACGCGCTAGCGCTCTTTCACTCTACTTTTAATATTTACCATCTTTAGCAGCCAGCAACCCTTATTTTCGGCCAAATTTAATTAGGCACCCTTACATCATAATAACGAGAAAAAAATTAGCTTTAATTTGATATATAAATAATAAATGTACGTTATGAACGTAAAAATGTATCACAATCATACCTGTTTACACCTGGCTGCGAAGAGGTGCGGCCAAGTGCACAACGGCAACCGTGATTTTTCAGAATCTTTATATATATTGGCGTGAAGTGGACGATATTTTATTTTAAAAACAAGTCAATGAAATTTTTTGCGAAAAATTAATTAAAAATACTAGCGGCCACATTTTGATAGGCAACCTAGTAGATATTATATATTCTACTGATGATAAATATGCGTAAAAATTAAGTTTTTAGCATATACTCGATGAGTACACTATTTTGCAGTGGGATCTTAGGCTATAGCATATGTCTCTTCTGCGCATGCGCCGATTTTCCCCAAAAACAATATTTTTATACCAAACATCCTCTCAAAATTTGGTTTCAATCGATTTGAGCAGTATATTGTGCTCACACACTAACAGACAAACAGATGCACAGTTTTTCCAAAAATACTGTTTTTTGGAATCGGGGGACTTCAAAGCGAAAACATATTGTAAAATTTTGAAGAGTCAATTTTGACCTAAACTTGTACCCCCCACTTGTGTGTTGGAATGGTATAGCATAATGTATCTATTTTTAATAGGCAATCTACATTCCGGGCGAAGCCGGACCGGTCTACAAGTCTTTAACATGTAATCGTTTTCTATTATCCTTTCCGATAAAACACGGTAACACCGCAAATATGGAACAATGTGTTATTTATAATTGTGCAGAGTAAATTGTTATACCTACTACGTGTGTACCACATCAGACGGATGAATGTGAAATAATATCCCAAGTCTTGCCGTGTTCGTAACCACACGCTTCATAGTTAACTAACTGACTACGAACAATTCGAAGCATTAAATTGTAATCGTTTGAATTTGCGTCAATGTTCACGAGCGTACAGCACGTCGCGTGCCGCCAGAGTGAGAAGAGTGTAAGAATGTCGATGACGTAATAGATTGTTTATTCTTACTTATTAATATTACGCAGTAAACAAAAATATTGTTTTGTTCTATTTCTTTTACCAATTTTGACAAATAAAATTAATTAACAATTCCTGTACCGGTCATTATTGTATAATTTTAGGTATATAATACTAGCGGTCCCACCCGGTTTCACTCAGGTGCAAAAGGACGAATGTGGGGGAAGGACATGATTTAATTTACCGAGATGAATGTTGTGTCCTTTGATGATGATCGGAGTAACCGTCCAAAAGTTTTTGTCGGACGGACAAATTTTCAATTACATTTTTCATTGATGTTCCGCTCCTATTGGTCGTAGCGTGATATTATATAGCCTATGCCCTATAACCTTCCTCGATAAATGGACTATCCAACAAACATTTTTTTTTTTCAATTCGAGCCAGTAGTTCTCGAGATTAGCGCGTTCGCCGTTCAAACAAACAACCAAACAAACAAACTCTTCAGATTTATATTTTAGTATACATAGAAGATAGGTATGTACAAAAAAATGTAAACAGGAAAAAGTGATGAAAACTGAAAATTCGCGCTAGGAATCTTTAAAACTGTTCAATTACAGACTAAGTTACGATTTTATTTATTTGAATTAATTGAGCTAGCGTTTGTATAACTCATTAAAAAAACAACTCTCGCAGTATGTAGATTTTGTAATCCGTTACTATATATACAGACACTGGACAACTATACCATATTATATGTAAAATATATTATAAACAAACTCTTCAGCTTTATATATTAGTATAGAGTATAGATATCTATACCCGAATTCGGTCAATGACCGAAATAAATACGCAAAACTAGTTTTGACCAACGAATATTGCCCAAACCCGTAATCTTACATTTAAACGGGTATTGACTGTTATAAAATGAGCACTAGTTTTGCGCATTTTCAGTTGGACAAAACTAGTTCTGTCTATTTCTGAACGAACAATACTAGTTCTGCTTGTTTCACTCAGTCAACGGCCGAACCCGAATAAAAGTAGGATTATGTTCTTGTTTACCTATTGAATTATTCTCCTGAATGTTATAATTTATATAATGGTGGGATATTCAGTGTAATAATTAAGTAAAAATGCAAGGTGAATTCGAGTCTCAACTAGTTCGGCTATTGGAGGCTTCTGAAACATAATTTTATGACGAAACATAATTACCCTACTACTCTAAGTGTGGTTAAGAAAGGAAATTTATTGAACGCTGAATTAAAACCTCTGTCTGCTAAACAATACAGACGAATGAATCAATTTGATATAATAAGTATCGTTGCTGTGGAAAAGTTAATTAAAAAACGCAAAGAAGATTCCGATGCCATACTAGTATTGTCCGTGCAGAAATGGAAAGAACTAGTTTTGTCCAATTGAAAGAGCGCAAAACTAGTTTTGCTCATTTTATAACACTCAATACCCGTTTGAATGTAAGATTTCGGGTTTGGGCAATATTCGTTGGTCATTTACCGAATTCGGGTATAGACCGTAACATATATAATACATAGAACATAGATTGATTATTGTGATCTATATATATATTGTACATGTTTTGACTTTAAACTTAGATGAACGTAATTAACAATCAATTGATATACCCCAAACTGATTAAATTATGCACGTACGTATTGGCCAACGCCCCAGTAAACACGGCACCACCGCTGAGGGATCGCTTGTCCATGTAATTGCATATAAACTGAAACCGACGGCTTAGACGCTTTAGATTTCAGATCGTACCTACATATATAACTAACTATCCAGACAAACGTAATTAAACGCTAGGTAAAGGCGACATAAAATTAGTATAGATTCTCGAAACAGTAAACATATTATAACGTCTAATCAAATCTGTCTGTTGACAAATACTGTCGGCAATGATTTCTTGAGTTAATAGAATATTATCTTCCATTATTGAATTATAGTCAGTGCCCGTCGGCAAAAATTTTACTGACACATACTCTCCCCAAACTTTGTATATGGCTTCATTAGGCCTAGTCTGACACCTATTTCCTCTATGACTTTTCTTGATTTTGGGGCGTTTTCCCTCTATATTTTCCGAAAGAAAATAACATGAACTATTTAAAATGTCTGACACCTCGAATATGTTCGAACATATTTGAGGTGTCAGACATTTTAAATGGTTCATGTTATTTGTCAGAGAACATTATTTTACCGTTTTGGTTGAAGTTTTTAAGCTATCCAATTAAAAAAAAAACAAACAGTATCTATACATTTTTACATGTTGTCAAAACGACATCTTTCGTAAAATGTAAAGGGAAAACGCCCCAAAATCAAGAAAAGTCACAGAGAAAATAGGTGTCAGACCAGGCCTAATGAAACCATATACAAAGTTTGGGGAGAGTATGTGTCAATAAAATTTTTGCCGACGGGCACTCTGACTATTACGAGTGCAATGCAAGCAAAATATGAAAAATCTAACATCGATAAGGCACATTTTTTTATTGATATCATTTAACACACGTTCATCATAAGAGCTACAAGGGTCTGTAAAATAGTGTCGGGTCTTTTTGAGACAGCATAATACTGTTCATTGACGACAAAGACGTTGTTTTGTTTTGAGTTTCTATTAGCTACGCTGAAGAAACAAATACTTAGTGGAATTTACTCAAAGGGTTTAGACGCCAGGCCGCAAACGAAATACATTTTGCAGAATTATATCTAATCTCCGAAACCACTGCACCTTTTAATGAAAAGTAAATGTGTTTTGCCTGGTACAACTTAAGCTATAAGATAGTTTTTATTAAGTATTTTGTACAAAATTACGGTGTTTTATGAAAAAAAATAGTTTTAGTAACATGTAACGACATCTGATAGAATTTACTCAAAGCTATTAGTTCAGAAGCAAACAAAAAAAAGACGTGTTGCACTCCGGGAGTGCCGGCAGAAGTGAAAATTTGAACATTAACGTCTTACGAATTTTCGATCAGGTCAAGTGTCCTGACGCGAGTTTAACATTTTTTACCCATTACAAAAAAAGTGTACAAAAGTTTTTGTCTTACGAATTTTCGATCAGGTCTTACGCATTTTCGATCAGGTCTTACGAATTTTCGATCTGACGCGAGTTTAACATTTTTTACCCATTACAAAAAAAGTGTACAACGCCGCTAAAGAAGTTTTCACTTCAAAAACTGTCTTAGTACCAAGTAGCGACATCTGTTTGAATTCGCTCAAAGCTATTAGTTCAGAAGCAAATCTGGTAGAATTTACTCAAAGCTATTAGTTCAGAAGCAAATCTGGTAGAATTTACTCAAAGCTATTATCAGACGCCGGGCCGCAAACGAAATACATATTGCAATTATATCTATCGCACCCGGGTGAAACCGGGACGAACCGCTAGTAGTACATAATTCTCGCAAGTATATGAACCATGAAGAGAATGGACATTCGACAATATGAACAATGTAATGATTTATAGCCTACTATAAAACTTTGCAATTCAAATCAATACTCATCTAAAAAGAAACTTTCATAAATTTTCCAATAAATTAAGAAAACTTAAACATTAATGCATCTTTGTATCAAGTTTACTGTATGCTGTCACGCCTTTGAATAAACTTTTATTATTAAGATTAGCAATAAAAGCCATGTACGTATAATATATTTCCGTATATTATACTTGAGCGAAAGTTTTGTACAACAAATTTGTTTGGCTATAGTATATAATTATGTGCAGTAACAACGATTGGAACTTGGAACTGCGATGAACTATGTAAACATATTTCTAGTTTCCAGGGCAGACCTATAAATAGAAAAGAAAAAAAAAACTTGGTTTGCTAGTAAATAAAAAGTTGTATCTTATTATCTGGATGGTTATACTTAACATATATCTCATGAAACGTAGCTCTTTGGACTTGATTTTTATTTGGGCACACGAGGTATCACAATCAGACCTGAAGAATATTTTGTATTTTAAATAGGTACTTATTTTTTTTTTTTTTAATTATAACACGCTCAGCTGCTATGGCTATATGCGTGGAATGTTGTATTACTGTCTTATTATTATTATGGTTCAATTAGTAGAGTCAGGTAAATATGTTGGTGGGCACCATATTTTATTGTCAGGTAAGTAGACACATCACTCTGATTTATTTATTTATTTATGGTACTTATTTCTATAAGATATTTTTTATTGTAAGAAAATGTATTCGAAAATAAACAATAGTATATTGTGCGACTAGTGAGAGAAGGAGAAGATTCCATGAGCGTAAAACACACGCGAGTGGAATATTCTCCTTCGATCAATAGTCGCACATAATACTTTATTCAACTAGCAGGAGTAATATGTAATCGGGGCCCTGATAAAAGAGGGAAAAATAATAAATCACTTCATTGATTGACGTACCACCGTCAGTGTATACACAAGATTGCCATGATTTCGCTGAATTGCGATGCTGTTTTCATATAAGTATACAATACCGCCTACCACGTTCCTATTGGTCCAGAAGCTACTTGCAGTTTTTTTCATTATTTAGCGCTTGGGCTTGCTACTGAGTTTCTATTGGTCCAGAAAATTCATTATTACACTAGTGAAGTAATACATTATTTCTCCCACGCCAGAAAATTCATTATTACACTAGTGAAGTAATATATTATTTCTCCCACGTTTAGCAGGGCCCCGAAATTACATATTACTCACGCGTGTTGAATAAAATATATTTTTACACACCCCCTATAAAAGAGTTGCTTTTCATGCCAGTATAGCGGTAGTAAATTGAGCCTTTTTTACCCTAGTGCGTTAAGCGAAACAAAAGCAATGCAATCCAATAATTGTACCAAATTTTATGTCGATTTCATGAGAAAATCGACTATGACAAACAGGCAGACAACGGAGTTTCGATTTTACTATTTTGGTACGAGCAGGACTACATTATGGATAATTTTTAACACTTCCATGCAGTTTTTTTTTTTTTTGGTAAAGTTATGATTTTGACAATTTGAAGATATCATTATTTTTCGAATGAATAATAGCCAATTAATTACTTAACAATTTGTGATCTATCATACACAAGGTCTATGAGTAGAGATGGGTTGTTTCGAGTGAAAATATTCGAATTAATCGATTATTAATATATGTCTAGATATATAATATTATGTCAAGAGGTTATTCAAAATCATTCGAACGATTTTTATACTTATGAGTTACGACTTATAATACAATCTCCAATAATAAATTATTACGCTATGTTCCTTGAAACACAGTTTGTGTCTCTCTCAAATTCTCATCAGCTGGGATTACACAATATTCAATATGTTTACTTACGTCTTTTATCTGCCTCTGTTTTATGAAGAACGGAACGCAGGCTGATAAATGAAAACGAGAGCTAAATTCATTCGAGAGTTGAAACATGCATTCAGTCACGCATAGTACCAATACAATTCTTTTAATAGGCATGATGACAATAGTATAAAAGAATTAAAGAAGAAATGGTTTTAGAGAAAAATATTCTAAAAAATGACCCAATGTTAATATAAACATTGTGATTAATAAGATTTTTAATAAAGTAAAAGTACATATAAAATACTGCAATCGGCTATGTTGACTGAAACACCGAATGACGTCACGCCTTTTTAAATGAAAGAGAATATAAACAATTGAAGTAAATAATCACCGTGTCGCTAAAATTTTTGTTACGATCATTCACCTCTGCATCATTTAATTAGTTGATGTGTTGTTTATTCGTTTTTCTGTGATATTTTATAACACGTATGTCATAGGTTATTTTTGAGGAAAACCGTACTATTTTTACTACTAAGTACCTACTTTTAAGAAAATACTTCATATAAATCATATCACTAAGTAAATGTACATACCTTTCGACGAAATACCTCTGCACGACAACTCTACACCCATAATAATATTAGCTGTCACTAAGGCGTGACGTCACAAGCGTTTTCGCGGTTACTTAAAAATAGAAAGATAAAAACACAATAATTTGCGTTAAAATTTAATTTATTGCCGTAATAATGTTTTTTATCTTTCTATTTTGAAGTAATCGCGAAAAAGCTTGTGACGTGACACCTTAGTGACAGCTGACATTAGATGTTGTATTTATGGGTGTAGAGTTGTCGTGCAGAGGTATTTCGTAAAAAGGTAACTAAATTTACTTAATGATATGATTATAGAACTGGATTTAAAAATCTGTTGTCATGCCTATTATATATATATTCATATGAAGGAATCATGTGGAATGAATATTTCGATTATTGTCTATCTTTGAGAGTAGATTTTAAGTAGTATTGGTATTTTCTATCAGCACGACGGCGGCGGCAGCATCAGCGGACACCGCCACATCCCGGCTGTCAGTGCGCATGCTCGAACCGCAACTCCTGCAGACCTCGGCGCGACCGGAGACCGTCGTTGTCCCGAGACCGTTTGTTATGATTTGCTACGGATTTCTGTAATAAACCTCGACCGTCTTGTAAACACCCCCAGCGTGTGCGGACGATCTATGTTTACCAGTTCAGGGGAGAATTTTTTTTTCTCTCCTCACCGTTCGCCCTGTGAAATTTATTTGTATAAGAATTTATGTATATGAACACGCCTATATACTTCTTCGAAAGAGGTCAGTGCTGGAATATATCTCCGTGTATCTGAAAACGAGATTAGAAAATTATATTTTTATCTTGATGTATTGCAGTTTCACTCTTATTGCAAATAAAGATATGTTTCACTTACGAAACGACGTTCAATTTTTCTATACAATATGTTGTACTATTGGGATCCTTTTTTTGGACTACTCTGGCGGCGAAACTTAAAACTATAATCAAATAAACATGATTATGAATCCTACTACCTGACTATGAATCGTACTGTTAATCGTGTTTTACCATTCCAACCCACAAGTGGGGAATGGTACTAGTTTAGGTCAAAAATCACTTTTCAAAAATTTTATAATATCTTTCCGTTTTGAGGTCCCCCGAATCCAAAAAACATATTTTTGAAAAAACTCTGTGCGTCTGTTAGTCTGTTTGTCTGTTAGTCTGTTAGTCCGTTAGTCTGTTTGTCTGTGAACACGATACAGGCCAAACGGATGAGCGGATTGAAACCAAATTTTGGGAGGATGTTTGGTATGTAAATATGAAGAGCCCTATTGTTTTTGGGGAAAATCGGCGCATGCGCAGAAGATATGCTATAACGGTGTTTTTTATATAATAATGGTATGCTTTTCATAACGCATTATTATTATATTTATTTTTTCAAGAAAGTTTTGTTAAAAAAAATGTTTTCTAAACTTTATAATTTCGGTAATATTTTGAAAATAAAAAAAAAATAAGCCGCTCTTTTGTTTTATGGATCTGTCAGAAATAAACTAGTTCAGCATGCTTTGATTAATTTTTACATGTCGTGGAACATATTATGTAGGTAACCATGGCAACGAATAGCAAATATCATATTGAATACTAGCCATTACCCGCGTCACCTTACACGATATCAAAAATTTTATATTCTTTATAATAATCAAATGTCAATATTTTTGAAGTTGGAATGGTCCCGTCGCCCAATTGGCTGGAATTTTTTTTTTATTATAAAGCCGGGACCGCACATTGGGACCAATGTTGGTGCCAACAACGCTCGGCCAAAATATCACCCCTCTATTCTTCATTAGGCCTTACAGATTTTTGACACAATTCTCTACGACTAACCGTTTTCGAAAAAAAAAACAATTGATACGGGTGGTCTGACTCATCTTGTATATAAAAAAAGTTTCTTTTTTTAAGTCGGTTAAAAACGAATGAACCAATTTTTGAAAAATTATAAGGTATAAATCGGTAAATATTCTGTACAAAATGTCGTCAAAATTGGTTGATCACTTGAAAAGTTAAGGTTGACATAAAAAATGACACACGCGTCGAATATAGGACCTTCTTCTTTTTGAAGTCGATTAGGTTCCTTATTACTCGAATGATTTGAACCGAAAAGTGTGAAAAATTATCGTAGTTTTGGACAGCTTAAAAAAAAACATCATAGTCTATAACAGTGCCAAGCTTATCTACAGTTGTATGCACACAAAAAACAACGATCTAATATTTCATTTCGTTGTTATATTGTTCACAAGATGAATAGGTGTTACGGTGTATGAAAGTTTCAGTGGACTACCGACATTAGATACGGGGGAAACGAAATGAACGAATTCGTTTTGATTTATTAGTTAGAATGATCGCCGCTGTAGAGTAGACTGGATTCGCAATCTCGTCACTATTAACGAACAATATATCATCGCCGTGTCAGTTTTGCCAATATCAGCAAATTGAATTTAATTATATATGGATGTAAATACCGAATTACTGTGCAGCTGAGAATATATGAGAATATATTATGGCATAAACTGGATTATTTAACCTATTCATAACCAGACATAAAAAAAGTAAGTTCAAAAACTTAAACGCGACTAACTCGCTCTAAAAATTCCAGCCAATTGGGCGACGGGACCATTCCAACTTCAAAAATGTTGACATTTGATTATAATAAAGAAAATAAAATTTCTTATATTGTGTGAGGTGACTCGGGTAATGGCTAGTATTCAATATGATATTTGCTATTCGTTGCCATGGTTACCTACATAACATTAATCAAAGCATGCCGAACTAGTTTATTTCTGACAGATCCATAAAACAAAAGTGCGGCTGATTTTTTTTATTTTAAAAATATTTCTGAAACTATAAAGTTTAGAAAAAAATGTTGTAACAAAATTTTCTTGAAAAAATAAATAGAAGAATAAGCCGTTATGAAAAGTATACCATTATTATATAAAAAACACCGTTGTAGCATATATCTCTTCTGCACATGCGCCGATTTTCCCCAAAAACAATAGGGGTCTTCATATTTGCATGCCACACATCCTCCCAAAATTTGGTTTCAATCCGCTCATCCGTTTGACCTGTATCGTGTTCAAAGACTAACAGACGCACATAGTTTTTTCAAAAATATGTTTTTTGGATCGGAGGACCTCAAAACGGAAAGATATTGTAAAATTTTTGAAAAGTGATTATTGACCTAAACTAGTAAGTACCATTCCCCACTTGTGGGTTGAAATGGTAAATAAAATATACATGTATTATTATTATTATTGTTATGTTTTATTTTTATCTTTTTACATTTAGTCTAAAACGCAACAGCATACTGACATCAAAAATAATTACAATCTAAGAACATTCTCAAATCAGATTTTCTGACAATGCTTTCTGGAACAGAACACTAAAGCGCCCACTGTATATTAAAATGATTTGTTATGATTAATGTAAATATTTTTAAACTCGCTCCCCACCCTCCAAATATATAGATGACATAAAATTGATGACTAAACATCGATGTGACGAAAAACCGAACGGATATACGTCAAGTAAAAGCTAGCACATACGTCATATATTCTTGAAACATACACACAAAAGATGTTTACAAGTACTATGAGTGTACTAGCTGGACACACACATGTCTCTTTAATTCCTAAGCTAATCTAAATTCATACTGTCTACTATTTAGTAACAAAAGGCTTGAAACCACGATGGATCTGACGCATTTATTTTCATGTCATGAAATAAACAGACACTGGGTAGACAGACATAAAACAATGTAATGTGCAAGTTTTAATTGGTAATTATTATCTATCCACAGAATCAAACAATAATTTTAATTACTAGTTATGTCTATAGCACTGCACTGCATAGCAATTGGTGGCGACTAAACGCGATTAAATAAATCTAAAACGACAGTTTATCGATTTTCCAAATATCAAGTATTAAATATTTTAGATGTCTACAGTGTTGTGATAAGCAGCCATAAGACCCCCAAGCTCGTTGTGGTTCACGTAAACATTTTTCTCGGGCCTTCTGAGTAGTCATGTGGGGAGGATAATTTTCAATGCAAAAGCAATGTTTTAGTAATTTTTTTATAGGACATAATTGAACTTTCCATACTCTGTTTTATTAGTCAATTTCTGTACCATTTATACAAAAACCACAGGTTATAATTCTAATTTTGTAATCCACATGAATAAAATTAAGTTTAACTCTGTTTTCTTTAAGATTTTTCATATTATTTATTTTACAACTCACAGCAAATCAATTCATTCTATTTCATAATAAAAGAGCACACCCATTTCTCTTGAAGATGGCACCACTGTACTGCCTGCTACAGTTACAAAGGGAATTCCCCTCATGTAAACAGCACTAGATTATTGTTTTTGTTAGAAGGGAAAAACTCAAAAGAGCATTACATCCACAGCTGATGAAAATACTCGTTTTGTTTACTTGTAGCCTCTAGTGGATGAGAGTTTAATTTTACAATACCTTAATTTAGTGGCTTAGAAAAATTTCTGGAAAATCCACAACTCTACATCTCAGATTATAAATTTTTTTATAAAGTTTAAGTTCTGATCCCCGTTTGAAGTTATACAAAGAAATTTCAAAACAAGTACAACGAGTTGTTTCACGTCATGTAAAAATTAATCAAAGTACGCTTAACTAGGTTATTTCTGACAGATCTACAAAACAAAAGAACAGCAGATTTTTTTTTATTTTCAAAATATTTCCGAAACTAAAGTTTAGAAAAAAAAATGTGTAACGAAACTTTCTTGAAAAAATAAATAGAATAATAAGCCGTTATGAAAAGTATACTATTATTATATAAATAACACCATTATAGCATATAAATGTCTTCTCCCCAAAAACAATATGGCTCTTCATATTTGCATACCAAACAATCTACCAAAATTTGGTTCAATCCGCTCATCCGTTTGACCTGCATCGTACTCACAGACAAACAGACTTACAGTTTTTCCAAAAATATGTTTTTTGGATTCGGGGGACGTTTTCAAAACGAAAAGATATTGTGAAATTTATAAAAGTGATTTTTGATCTAAACTAGTGTGTTGGAATGGTAAAAGCTAACTTCACTTAATAAAGTCACACTGCCTGTATTAACAAATACACTATATTATATTGACAACGGAGCTTGGCACTACGACCCGACTTTTTTAATTAATTTGAATCAAGCGTCTAGTGAAATTGCGCCTACGCAAACACATACAAATCTGATAGCAATCTTAGTATTATAATTGATATATTATATATCATAAAGTTTGGGGTTTACATCCTTAATAGTTCTGGAGCAGTAGACCGTCAAATTAAGGTCTACCAGTGTGTGCTGGCTTGTTTCCGTGGTGAAGTCTGTACAAAAGGTTCATATTTTCATGTAAATACAATTGTCCCAATGGAATACTACTAATAACGTATAGTCATAGGCCACGTTCCAGAATGACTCGCTTGTAAACGACTGTATACCGTATTTGCTTGTAAATTGCAAGCATATTATAGGCGTATATGCGAGACACTTCGGTCTATAGACACGTTAATAAAGCAGAAAATTCTGAGCAAAATAACACTTATGCTGGGTGTCAAAAAAATCTGACCTGATAATGGCCATAGATTGTGACCTCATAATTAAAGTTTTTTTTATACATGCAGCAACAGTTTGTCATGTGGAGCCTATTTAAAATGAGCCTTATCTGGCCATTTTAAGGGTAGTATTTAGGGGTTGAAAAATGTTTTTGAGCACAAAAATACCGAAAAAATTCTCAGAATAGTTTCAAATTTGAAATGTATCCCTTTAGTAGTTATGAAAATCTGCTGCTAAAAATTTTAATTAAATCGGTCCGACAGGACCGGACTTACAAATTTTATGAAAACACAAATTTACTGATATGGATTTATTTACTGAAGGGTATATATAATTTGGTACAGATGTTGAATTGATAATATTATTGAAATTACGAAAAAAATATTGTTTTAAGGGGTGTATTAAGGGGTATAATTATTAATTTTGTTCAAAAACAAAGTTAAGTTTATATAATGGAGTCACACTCACTGCCTTAGCAAATACACTATATTATCGGCAGGGTTTCGCACTGCAACCCGAGTTCTATGAGACAAATATATTATTTATATTCTGTTCTATTTAACGCATATATTTAACTGAGACAGCAAATTACTGTTTCTATCTCTTTCTTTTTACTTGACTCGTGCGCAAGTGTCGCGTCTGTAGAGAAATAGAGCAAGCCATTTTCTTTTCACAGCATAGTTCCATGTGCAAACTCTATAACTCTCTACAAACATTCATGGGCATGCGCATGAGACTCAGCCTATAATAAATGAGACAGACGTATAAATGTCTACACCGTAGTGTTTAAGTCTTTCTCCCGATCTTTGCTAGCAATATAGAGGGTATTAAATATATGATTTAACGCACTTGTAAATAAACCAGTGAGTGAACGGCTCACTGAATAGGTATACAATTATTATTGAGTACTGAGGTGATCTTATGGTAACTATACAGGCACGTATGTGTTTGCACTTTGAACGTTTTGAGTGAACGTCAGCATTCCAATTTATGTCTGATTGTTGTAAGTTTGATTAACCATCAGACAAACAAACTAATCTCTGGATGGATATGCAAATGACATTAAGCTTTCGTTTGCAAAGCGTCGTCCCATCACCGAACTGTAATTTGCTTACATTGTGTGTAATCCGTCTCTAAAAGTTACGCTTTCAGATTACCTCCATGACTACATAACCTATAAATATTATATAATCAATATATGAATAATTTCATGTACATATATTACTGAATAACTTGTAGATTGTGTTAACCTCGTGGCTCGTGTGTGATTTTAATGTTCAAGTGAAACAAATGAAACGAAAATATGCAATCAGAATAATCTTTAACTTAACAATATTATTATTATTATAAAAATTCTACAAAATTATTTATTTGCATTCCAATTTTAAAAATGTAGACATCTGACTTATAATAAATAAAATTAAACTGTTAATGCGAACGTTGACACGGGTAACGGCTAGTAATAAATAATATATATTTAATTTTCGTTTGCCTGATTAAATCGTATGGTTTCACAGGTGAAAATCAACCACAGCATGCTTGTCAGTTACCTATACCTTATTTTTGACATCTTCAGAACAAAAAAATAGTCATTTTTTTTTATTTTCACAATATTTACGAACCTATAAGAGCTTATAAAAACATTTCTTACGAATTATTCTTGCAAAAATAAATGAAAAAATAAATCGTGATATAAAGTAGGTATACCATTATAATGGAAAGCAACGTTATAGTAAAATTCTTCTAGGATGACGTGCATAACCCCTAATTTATTGATTCATTCAACGTTATAACACATATCTCTTCTGCACATGTCTGTTTTCCCCCAAAACAAAGGCTCTCCCTTTTGAACAGACGAACAAACTTTTTCCTTGAAAAGTGAAATAGTACATGCCCCCCCACTTGTGAAATTGGAAAGGTAAAATGCACTTTTATTTACTAAACTTTAGTTATTAATTTTTGTCCGCAGTCTCAATCGAGGGAATATGTTTGTATATTATTTAGTATACTAGCGGTCCCGCCCGGTTTCACCCGGGTGCAAAAGAATGAATGGGGAAGGAAGGGACATGAGTACACACATTCATCTTAGTTTACCAAGATGAATGTTGTGTCCAAATTTCATGATGATCGGAGTTACCGTTCAAAAGTTTTTGTCGATAAAGAGCAGTATTTAAACTTTTTTTAACTAATATTTTTTTTTTAAATGAATTAAATAAAATTAAAATAAATTTAAATGTAAGCCTTAGAAGAAAGCAATGTAAAAAATTAAAAAAAAAATAAAAATATATTCACCCAACGTGGGGCTCGAACCCACGACCCTGATATTGACAGTCGCATGCGCTACCGATTGATCTACCTGACGTTGTGTTCTTTCACCACTTATATGAGTATATCTAGTTAGTGCATTTCACATGAATAGAAGCTTATTTTTGAGATACTTTTTGCAACATTTTTCATTAAAGCTCCGCTCCTAATGGTCGTAGCGTAATATTATATAGCCTATAGCCTTCCTCGGTAAATGGGCTATCCAACAAAAAAAAATTTATTCAATTTGAACCAGTAGTTCCTGAGATTAGCGCGTTCAAACAAACAAACAAACTACTCAGCTTTATATATTAGTATAGATATTTGTATGAAGCAGACATCGTAACCGAATAAAAAGTACCTGGGCACCTTGGAATTCCAGTTATATTTTGTACTAGGGTTCCATAAAATTGCTCCAGTCGTTCACAAACCAGAATTGATTCTGTAAAAGTGTAAATAAATTTGGAAATATTCTATTAAAATTTATTTTACTTACTAAATTTTATTGATATATTGATGTGTAGGTACTACTTGAAAATATTTTATTAACATTAAATTTCTTATGAAATCCTAGATAAATTTTTTACTCGCTATAGAAGTTTATTCCAGCGAACGTATAAAAAAGCGTATTTTTTTCTCAAAAACTCGTAGATATTTGCATCTTTGATTGCTTATAACTTACACAGTTTTCAAGACGTAGATATTGATGAAACTCATGAAACTCATACTCTTTATACTTAAAAAAACTGAAATATCAATTTAAAATTCAGAAAAGAATGCAATAAATTCAACGCTCGAAAATGCTTCTACATTGTGGTCCAATCACACATGTGAAATATAAAAAAAATGAATTTTATTTCTGGAAGATAATTTCAGAGGGTGAAATGAGAAATGGAAAAAAAACTTTTTTCAAGGCCATCGCGAAGGCTGGCAAATGAAATCGTATGGAAGCACAAATGCATTTATTGTATTTTTCTTTTTTTATTTTTTAATAATAAGAAAAACGTTTAAAATAACTGTCCCCTACCAACATCGCCTAAACAACAGCTCTGAAAAATCTGAAAAAAATCATGAACATTGAAAATGAAAAATATCACAATTGAAAAATTCTAGTGCGATTAATTGTTATGAGCAATTTAATTATTTATTTCTTTATAATTGCCGAACCAAAATAGCACACAAGTAGCGGGCTGATGGCACGGAACACTAATTATTGTGCAAGTGTAGATTTTTAGGACTATGATTTATGCCCATATTCACCGAATACTAATAAACATAGAAGTTACTAATATTCGAACATTCGTTAGAATAAAATTTACTTTCAATTCACCAAACAAATTGTCAGGTAGAAAAGTTAGTTAAAGAATAAAAAAATCTTGCTCTTTTTGTTGAATATTTTGACGTTCACCCAAAAATCCGACCGATTGCGTTAGTGTAAACGTCAAAAAAAAAATCACAAAATAATAATGTTTTATAACCCAATTGCACACAAAACACTATAATGTTTTACAACTATACACTTCACAAAAGGTTAATAAACAATACATAAATAAATTCACACGAGCAAACTGTAAATATAATACTCCAACTCCACGTTTATAGATTTGGTATTATGATCTATGTGGCCGTTGTTATTATTTTATCAATCAATAAATATTTATACCCTGGAAGTAAGACAGAATACAATTATGGTTGCTGAATTTAATTATCGCTATTTATTCGGAAAAATATTTACCTGAAGAACAAATGAACCGAATAAATAACTGCCTACGTTCAGTGAATATGGCCATAAGAGTAAAAAATATGATAAACCAGAGATATTTATATTATTAAATATCTCTGTGATAAACATCCTAACTGACTGTCAAATGGCAGATCTTCAGTACACGGTGTGAAGGTAAGATTTACTCGTGTAATACAAATCTCAGTTTTTTGGATACGTAAAGAAGCATTGAAAATAAAAAAAAAATGTATATAAATCTGATATTGTTTAACAGTCGTGCTTTGAGTTCTCAAACACTCGCGTCTGCTGTGCAAAGTAAAAACAAAAACAGTGTAAGTTAAAGTAAACAGCGATGGGTGCGCTTTGATATGTTGTGGAAATACAACTGGAATAATAATAACGCCAGAATAAACAAAGTGCTCTGCCTCCTGCAACATACCTCTAACATATTATTATACCAGGTGCTTCCGTCGATTCCAGGTTATGTGTTTACTTTCGTCTCGCGTAAAAGAGACTGTTGAATTGTTTTTAGGATTTTCTTATTTTTTCGATCGACAAGAACAATAAGTGTTCGTAGCTGGTTTACTGCGACGAGTTCTTTTGTTTGATTGAACGGGTCGCTTCAAACTATAGGTGAAAGAAAAATAAAAAAAAAATATTAATTTTTATTAGACATTTAATTAGAAATTGTTTGTCATTCTATGTGGAAGTTTTTTCGATATTGTGACTAGTGATGTGCCGGATCGTTAAAAATGTATATCCGCGGATACGGATCTGAATACGGATATTTGGTTTCAAGATCCGCGAATACGGATACGGATCTTAACTTTCTTAGAGTACGCGGCGGTAAATATTGCACATCGACCTTTGGAAAGAGACTATCTATTATGGGAAAAAGTTATTGAATTCTTTAAGAGTTAATTCTCATAACAGATTGTCTCTTTCCAAAGATCTATGTGCAATATCTCATTATCTTTGAGTTATGTACTATTGGTATGGTACTCACTACGATAAATGTTTGCAATATAAAGGTGCCAAATACGATTATAGGAAATAAAAAATAATCTGAATGGAATTTTCGTTATTACCTAATCACCTATATAATATATGTATATAAAATTTCATCTATGAATTGAAAATTAATAAGGTAAAAGATCCGTAAAAGATCCGCCATAAAACTAACGGATACGGATACGGATCTTTCTTCTCCCTCGGATACCCGCGGATACGGATATCCGGCACATCACTAATTGTGACGCACGCCGCTACCACTGCGCGCAGGTATAGAGTTTTGTAGAAGCAGGTAGCAAAATCCCGAACTTTCTAAAATTGCGTAGAAGAATATCGACGCAGGTAGATTTTTTCCAGAATGTTCGATCACGCGCCAGCGTATATAAGACACAGGGGAGATGATGTGGACGCACTTGGACAGTGTGTGTAATCGAGTTCACAGCATTTATCTTCGCACATTTCTGTAAATATTTATATCTGCACTTAATGGTCTAATAACCACCGATATATTTATTTATTTCGTAATAATCCACGTCTTCACTACACCGTGTCCAAATGGCGTCTCCTCTCCTCACTGTAGGCGCATTCTATTTATATCTTTCCGCCGCGTGGGTCAAACATTACCGGCCGCGATATATTTTCCGCGCAATTTCGCCGGTTTCCTTTGTGTTGCAAACCCGCCGTTGTCGGCATCTAGTTCTTCAGGCAATACAAAGAAGTTTGGCTTCCTGCTTATACAACAAAGTCTCATGCCGGCGTTCTGTGCGCTATTGTTAGCCCGACACCGAAACGGAAGCCAAGGTCGGGAAGCGTATGTTACAATTAGTGATGTGCCGGATATCCGTATCCGTATCCGCGGATATCCGAGGGAGAAGAAAGATCCGTATCCGTTAGTTTTTGGCGGATCTTTTACCTTATTAATTTTCAATTATTAGATGTAATTTTATATATATATGTGATTAGGTAATAATGAAAAACTGTTAAATTCCATTCAGATTATTTTTTATTTTTTAAAATCGTATTTGGCACCTTTATATTGCAAACATTTATCGTAGTGAGTACCATACCAATAGTATATAACTCAAAGGTACTAAAAAACTATCTTTATAATGCGATATGGCACATCGATCTTTGGAAAGAGACAATCTGTTATGAGAGTTAACTCTTAAAGAGGTCAATAACTTTTTCCCATAACAGATAGTCTCTTTCCAAAGGTCAATGTGCAATATTTACCGCCGCGTACTCTAAGAAAGTTAAGATCTGTATCCGTATCCGCGGAACTTGAAACCAAATATCCGTATTCAGATCCGTATCCGCGGATATACATTTTTAACGATCCGGCACATCACTAGTTACAATATATAGCCAGGCAGCTTCGATTCTATGTCAAGGTATCAAGAGGTAGCGAAATCTCAGCCCTAAAAATATTATGCAGTCGGTAATGCGCTGTGTGGCACATGAAGGATATCACCCACTTACAGCAAACAGTCAACGCGGTGCGCGGGAGTCGCGGACGGTGGAAAAGAAAGATTTTGTGAACGGTGTCTTGTGTGTATCTTATTTCACGCCGCGATGAAAGGAAACGAGACATTTCGTAGTTGGGAATGATTTTCTCACTCTGCTGCACACTTTGTTAAGATTAAATTGTTTTTAGTGGATTCTGGGGCTTGCTATTTATATTCCGTACGTTTTATAACAAGTATTATATAATATGTAAGTACGTATATAAAATACGGTTGTTTTGTTTTTGTATAACATAAATTATCTCTTCTTTTGCTTAAATAATACGTCTCTGTGTGAGTGTGCTTTGTTTTAATATCTCTCCTTGACTGACTGGCGACGATTGCCAGCAACAAACGTCAGTGAAAAGTCGTGTGATTTGTTTATGGAAATCAGAAGAATTTTGATGGAAGAAAGTACAACCTTTTACACAAAGTGATTTCAACGTGACTACTATTGCCCGCAAGGAAAATTCTATAAATCAGAATTATTTGTCTAATACAATAATTTGTAAAACAGACTTGTTCATACAAAAATATGTCAAAGATTGCTTGTTATTCACAAGTTTTAAATAGGAAAGCTCTCGGCTTTTCGTGCTGCTACCGAATGTATTCGAATTTCCTTCTTTTTTTACCCGACTACGGGGAAGCCAAAAGAAAGGGTTATGAATTTAGCAGTCTATGTATGTTTGTATTTACGGATGTTCCACCGTAGCGCCTAAACTATTCATCCGATTTTGATAAATAAGGTGTCAATCGATTCGTTATTATGGCCTACATTTATTTTTGAATTTTGGTCCCAGAAGGGAGCAAATTGAAAACAAATAAAAAATATGTTATAAAAACTAATTTAAGGTAGTACGAGCACCAAGGCAACTTTAAATAAAAGACTGGATTTTTTTTTATATTTCGGTAGATGGATGATATCATTTATTTCTCCAAAACTGGTCGGTGGAAATTAAAAAAAAGCTATTTAAATTAAAGTTAAAACCTTAATAAATCATTGAAAACAAAAAAAAACTCGTTGTGCCCGACTAATCAAAAAGAGATTTAATCTTTTTAATTAAATATCTACACAACAGGTTTTTTTTTGTTTTCAATAATTTATTAAGGTTTTAACTTGAACTTAAATAGTTTTTTTTTATTTCCCCAGTACAGAATAGCTCAGCACAGAGCAATGGTGCTCGGAGTGAGTCATTCAAAAAAAAATTGGTTGTCTGTAAAGTCGGTTTACGGACGATAGTTTTACGTGATAACGTATTCCGTAACCTAAATTTATATAATAATTATAATAATTCGAATCTATGATATTGCATCTTTCGCTTCAAATTTAGGTTAATTTTATTTATTTAAATTAAGTACCCACCACCTATAATATAATTGTTTTTTTTAACTTTCTTTCTTTCGTATTTATTTTAAGTCTCAAAGATTAACTGTCATAATATTTTGAAAACAATTATTTCATTGTTTATATAAAATTCCAAAACCTACTTACAATATTTAAGTATTTTCATACGTCAAAAAATTGATTTTTATAATGATAAAATTTGTATGAAAACGATTTTTTCAAGAGATGAGACCTAGCTAAAACGATTTTTTGCCCCCCAAAATCCCTTTTCAGTAAATTTCATCCAAATCGTTAGGGCCGTTTTCGAGAAAAGCACGCACAGGGTCAGGCGGAACGTTACGCGTTACGAACGTTAGGAACGTTACACTTTTTCGTGCATGCAGCCGGTGTTTTATCAATTTATAAGATTGGTGATTCATCAATAATTTATAAGACGTTATCACGTCAAAAATAAAAAGAGCGACTCCCTCCGCTCCTAGAATGGAGTCGTTCATTGTGAACGACTCGCTCAGGAGCGACACATCACTAATGCTCGCTCATAGGCTAAATATGAGCGGTTTGAGGCAGATATAGTTTTTCCCCGACTACACAACACACACATAAGCGGATACGTGCCCTGCTGACTCGTGGGGACTCCGAGGTGTGATTCACTCATTCCCCGAGCAACAGTTAGCATCGTCTTGCGGCCAAGTGGACTGTAAACTCGCCAGTTTTGGCTGTTCAAACTATGTAACCTACCTTGTGCATACACTATTTTCGTACAGTGAAAGCGCCCTACTCACTTAATGTTTTTGTATGTAGGACTTGTACTAAGCGCATATACAAGTATGTAGTTCAAGTCTGGAATGTTCGTCACACTTTTTTTCTGACACACGTAAAATTTGTGAGACACTGGGTTTACACAAATAAAAAGATTCCAAAAATGTATTAAACAAATATAGAATTTACTTAATGAATAAAAACACCTTTGATAAAAAAAAACAAAAAAACGAAAAACTCGATTTCGTCTAACACAAAGTACGACGAGTTTCAAATATGAAAATTAATCGAAAAGAAATAACGTTCTTTTTAAGGTATATCCAATTGTATATGTCCATATCCCTATATTATTAAACGAGCTAATCTTGTATCTACCTATCTATGTACCTATGTCCCTAAATATTTTCTCGAAAACGGCCCTAACGATTTGGATGAAATTTACGTTAAAGGGATTTTGGGGGGCAAAAAATCGTTTTAGCTAGGTCTCATCCCTCGAAAAAATCGTTTTCTTACAAATTTTATCATTATTAAAATCAATTTTTTGACGTATGAAAATACTTAAATATTGTAAGTAGGTTTTGGAGTTTTATACAATGAAACAATTGTTTTCAAAATATTATGACAGTTAATCTTTAATTACTATTCAAGTGAGACTTAAAATAAATACATATTTGAAAGAAAGTTAAAATCAATTATAATTATAGGTGAGTAATTTTAATAAATAAATTTTTAACCTAAATTTGAAGCGAAAAATGCAATATCATAGATCAAGATGACGGCGAATCAGTTTTACAAGTACCGGATTTGCCATAAGGGCCGACAATCCTCTCCACAGAGGAGTCAAACTGTTTCAGCAATATCTTATTGCTCCACAAAAGGAAGCGAAGCTTCCCCAGAGAACCTACGGTTCTTATATGGAGAGCCGAAAGCTCGACTAGTGTCGTTTACAACCGAGCGGGGCGCAGCCCCGCGAGGTAAGACTATAACAAAGGTGGAGACGTAGGCTCCACAAAGGGAAGCGACAGAGAACCTACGGTTCTCAAAGTTTTGGCGATATCAGCATATCAGTATTTTATTTAACTTTCCGAGCAAAGCTCGGTCACCCTGGTACTATATAAAGTATGTGCACATAGAGGGATTTTTAAGTTAATTTTTTTTCAACAGCGTGTAGAAATCAAATAGACGAACAATTATTTCAAGTAACTTTTTTATCAAAACTCAAAAATGAAAGAGGAACGGGCTTTCAAAATTTTATTAAATTTTATCAAATTAAGAGGTCGGTCCTGGCGTTATGTTAAGTCACTATGGAAATATGTTATGTCATTATCAAGTATTCACAGAAATTATTGTTCGAAATTGTCCCCGTCTTGTTGGACACAAGATGCGTGCGTCGTAGCCATGCTTCTGTACATGCTTGTAGTAGCGATAAGCCTTCTTTGAATTATTTGGGATGCATTTCCGATTCGTGCTATCATTTCTTCGCGTATGTTAACCGGACTTTTGAATTAATTATAAAAATTTAAAAAATTAAACTTTGAAAGGCTGTTTATCACTTATGTTTTGTATGGAAGAGCACTTAGAGGATGGCTCCACTATATAAGGTTACCGCGTATTTCCGTTTGCATATTCAGTACGAAGCATTAGTGCCTTCAAACAAGCACGGCTTTGTAACAAATAATTAATTTACAAAAGCGAAGGCTTTTCCGTTGTCGATTGGAGGACGACTGATGTTAATTCAACTCGGTTGTGTAAGTTAATGTTGCATTACAAAACCGTACTTGTTTGGAGGCAATTGTTCCTCCTGCTGAAAACACAAACGAAAATAAATACGTTATCTGATCAGTAACATCAAATATCAAAGCTAGACGGAAACGATATCACAAAATATTCATGAGCTGAGACGGGAATCAAATCCACTACAGGCTGATCCACACAGTGTTCTCCGATCTGGGATCAAATGACTTCAAAAATCAATGCATTGATCAAGCGTGCTTGTCAACTCTTTGTCTCTATACCTTTCACAAATCAAACCAGACAAAATCTCGCTTCTTTATCTCTCTCATACAGACTTAAGTGCCTATACTTTTATCCTTTACACACTCATGTAAAAATTAAAGGTCGATTCACACTCTTTTTTTTTTATTTGATATACCATTAGAAAAGCTCGAATGACGCCAAAACCTCACAATACGCTATACCCCCGCGCTTACGGCAAAAAGTATAATATATTACATGAAAAAATGGTTAAATGACTTTCATGTATAAACTTTGTTTATTTATTCAAAGTCAACCCTTATTAAACTTTCTTTTGACCTTACGACTCGGAGTGAAAAGATTCTGTTTTGGCTTCCTAAAGTTGGCTTAACCCACTTTACACTTACCGCACTTTATAGTCTTGTCAAGGATGCTTTATTCGACACCCTGTTTTGTTACTACACTGAATATATTTACCCGAACTACAAGCCTTATATCAACTATAGCGTCGCTCACTCGGCTCCTCTTAGGCAGCTCTCACACCGAAACAAAAGAGTGCCCAGCTTTGATTAGTGATTTCTAGGTTAAACAGGAATTTAAAAAAATATGTATTAACAAGTGTTCAATTTAATACACTTTCTGTTTTAAGATATTGGATTTTGAAAATAAAGGATTTTCATCGACGCACTACACTTGAAATTTTGCAATTAGTATTACGCATAAGGGCTCTTGTTAACGGGCCGACGCGAAACGGTTACCTTTGTACACGATACGCTAATATAACGTTGTTATCGATATCAGTTCTATACTCGAAGGGCGAAGAAGTGCAAGTACGTTATGTTGAGTGCAAAGAAAAAGCTTATTGTAGCATACCTACTATTTATACAAAAAACAGCAGCTACGAAAAAAAGGAGGAAGCTATGGGTTCATCCTATTTTATTAAAAAGAGAGTCTTGAGTATTCCATACTCTCGTGGAGGATTTAAAGAAAGACCATATCAATATCAATTTTATCAATGAGCAGCACAAGGTAGGTAAAAACGTGCGCGCACATCTGTCGTCGTCAACAGACTTCTATGAAATTACGTGGTGCACTGCATCGGACCGACCGCCGTCGCGCCGAGAGGCGACGTGCGGGTATCCGTTGAGTTTTGTTGCAACGGTTACATGCCCGTCGCGTTAACAAACACCCGCACTAACCTATTGAACACTGCGCGTCGGCCAGTCGCTTGTCATAAAAATCGGGCTGTTATCCGTTGTCGAACCACGAATCATGTTTTGATTTCCATCAACTTTAGTGTGAAATCAACTTTGCGGGACAAGCAGAGAATACATGGCTTTTGTCTTATAATTTACTAAACATATTGCCTGATAAAATAAAAAATGGGGCAATTTTTCAGTATTGTATTCGAATGTTTGATCGCAGACTATAGACTAAAATACTAATGCTGGGTTGAACACAACAGTGTCAAAAAAATTGATTTGACGATGATCTTTGATTGTGATCATATAATCACAGTTTCCATACATCAGGAGCAATCTAATGTCGTATTCAAACTCCGTCATCTAGAATCTAGAATATTAGATTGCACTCACATAAAAAAAAATACTACATAGAAAAAAGGTCGCTTTTCAAGCTGAATTTTGATTAAAATGCGTAGAAAAATGTTCTTTTGAAGTGGAAACTGTACAAAAAACGATGATAAATACATGCATACACAATCTAAGAAAAATAGCGTTTCAATCGATCAATTTTTTTTTCGAGTAGGATCGATTTAAAATTCTACAATGCTTTTCTTATGGAGAAATATTTATAGTCACAATCTAATGTTATTGTCAAATCAATTTTTTTTAAAACGTATTCTGCAATTGATGCTGGGTTGTAGAAAAGTTTGAACAATAAATATGATTTGACAATGACCTTAGATTGTGACTATAAATATTTCTCCATAAGAAAAGCATTGTAGAATTTTAAATCGATCCTACTCGAAAAATAATTGATCGATTGAAACGATATTTTTCTTAAACCGTGCATACATGTATTTAGTATCGTTTTTTTTTTTTTAGTTTCCATTTCGAAACAACATTTTTCTACGCATTTTGATCAAAATTTAGCTTGAAAAGTGATCTTTTTCTATGTAGAACAATCATTTGTTTTTGACGTGATAACATCTTATAAATTGATGAAAAACCGGCTGCATGCACGAAAAAGTGTCACGTTCCGAAATGTGTCACGTTCCGCCTGGATATTCGAGCGGAATACGTTATCACGTAAAACTATCGTCCGTAAACCGACTTTACAGACAACCAATTTTTGTGTGAGTACAATCTAATGTGCTAGATGACAGGGAGTTTGAATACGACATTAGACGGCTTCTGATGTATGGAAACTGTGATTATAAGATTACAATCTAAGGTCATTGTCAAATAAATTTTTTTGACAATCCTTTCTGCAACCCAGCATGAGCATTAGAATTCTATCGGTTATGTTAGTATAAAGTAATTTTTAAGAGCGTTTATGCGCTTTAAGATTCATCAAGGTTGTTAGTGGAAATTCTGGACAGGTGGGTGATTCGTTTGATGTTAGGTGTTCTGATTGTGTCAGACCTGACAAGTTTATATACTCATACACTAAGGGTTGCATTCATAAAGAGCCAATAACTAATTTAATAGGTAAATTGGACTCATAAACAAATTAATAGACTGATTTGGTATTCACAAAGAACATTTAGTGTTATTGTATGTTTAAATCGACAAATAATTAATTTAATAGGTAGAAGACCCACTTATTAAACTATTTATTAGAGAGTTTTAACAAAGACAGAAATATATTCTCTTTCATTTCTTAATTAATCCAATATGGCTGCTGTGTTATTGACCACATGTTAATTTGGTTAGTATCATTTCAGATAATTACAATGTTCGAATAAAGTTTTATTTGAAGTTTCATTTTTTTAGGATCAAGCACTGTTTTGGATTAATTTTTCAGACAATCTTTATTAAAATCATTAACCAAGTTAAGTTTTTAACCAGGAAAGAAATATTTTTTATTTCATTTCTTTTTAATTTTTGAATTAATTCAATATGGCTGCCGTGTTATTGATCACATCATAGAGGAATCTCTACTCTCCATAGATCACATGTTAATTTGGTTAGTACGAAATGGACACTCATCGTCCCGCATTATGTTACGATAAAAATGGCCACCATGTTTAAAATTTAATTTCCAATTTAATACTTACTAAATATATGAAGTTATTTTTTTGAATAGGTATATTTTTTAGTTTAAGTAACTAAATCTGTAGATAGTCCAAATTTGGACTAAAACATAAGTTGATTAATGATTTTAATAAAGATTATCTGAAAAAATAGTCAGAAATCTTATTTATTATATTATAATACAATCAGATATCCACTGAACTTACAATTTATAATAAGGGCACAAATCTGAACAAGTCAATAGTTATATATTTTACAATTCTGCTTCATGAATACCAACTTTCCTTATTGGTTCAATAACAGTTAACGATTCAATAACTATTGAGAGATTTAACAAGTCTTTATGAATACGGCCCTTAAAGTGCTTACGCTTAGTCCTAAACTCAGTAATTTTGCTTTGATGCTTAACGACACTAAGTTTAGTAACGTTATAATAATAATAAATATTTATTTCTCAACAGATATAACTCCAATAACAGGGAAATTACAAATTACAGAAAATGAATACATGTTAAAAAAAGAAAAGAAAAACACGTTATAAAATATTTCTAATATCTAAATCATAAATTCATGATCTTATTAATTTTCTTAAAGCCTTATAACTAATCTGTAAAAAGTATAAAAATGATTTGTTAGCTTGCAGACTATTCACTAGTGTCACCATCCTACACAATACTGAATTGTCAAAATGTTGTGTTGAAGCTTGAGGACGTGACAAAAGTTGATGTTTTGGCCTAGTTGATACATTTGAAACTTTACTTAATATATAATTGTCATTGACCATATTATGAATAAGTTTATAAAAGAGAAGTATTACAGCATGATTACGTCTATTTTCCAATGTGTCCACATCAAACATTTTAATTAGATCTTTATATGGCATCATTGTCGGATAAATATGAAAAACACTAACAAAAACATATCGCAGAAACTTACTTTGTATCACTTCAATACGTTTGATGTAATTATGGTGATATGGACTCCAAACTATTGACGCATATTCCAATTTACTTCTAACAAAACTATAATATAACGCAAACATTACCTTTACTTTATTAGTTTTAAATTCATTTATAACGTGCTTATGCGCAAGAAAATCGATGTTAAGGTCGTTTCTAAACAGTTTTAAGGTTAGCTTAACTCTTCGCGTAAACAAAGCCAATAACCAAGCTTCGTGCTCGTCTAAAAACATCTTTAGTGTGAAAGCTGCCTCATATGACACATATACATGCATACCTTTTAGGCAGACCGAAAGTTATTCAGCGTTACGGTCCTAAACAATAAACTTTTATAGTTTATATATTTGATGTGTGTTTTACAGAGTTGAGCTTAAGAGGACGACGTACTTCATTCAAAGTTTTTACTTAGGGACAACGGTATAAGACGAGGAAAGGGACATTTCTGCAGAAATATAATTAAAAGAAGCTTGATTTTCATGTGTGTTTTGTGCCCAGAACTTTAAAATGGCTGAACGAGTGTAAACAGTTGCACTGTGATGAGCATTGTTCTACGGTTCATTAACAACAGTAATAATATCTCCCTCTTTCTCTCTACTTGGTGGAAATATTTGGATCAAAAATTTAAAAAGAGTCTAGCTTCGATCAAACAATTATTGCTGTAAAACGATTCATTGATTTGTGGCATATGAGTGATAGAACCATATACTTTTATTATAATGATAAAACTATACGCGATACAAGGCTAAAATATTAAAACAATTTTTATTCACTAAAACATTATTTATTGGTCAACGTTTCGGCAATAGTTCTTGTCTTCTTCTGGACTTTAAAAATTTTTAGTAAAAAGTCACAAATTTAAAAACATAATTTGTGACTTTTTACTAAAGACTTTAAAGGTCCTGAAGAAGACAAGAAATATTGCCGAAACGTTGACCAATAAATAATGTTTTAGTGAATAAAAATTGTTTTAATATTTTAGCTTTGTATCCCGTATAATTTTATCATATCACAATATCAAGGTGTCTTATTTTATTTTTTTATTATAATATACCAAGCATAGGAATAAAATCGCAATCGAACCAAGATATATAGCATGTTAAGTCTGAATATCTCAGAGAGATTAAGTTTTTTTTTTGAAAAATGTTGCGAATGAAAGCTGCTCAACTCGTTATTATGTATTTTTCGGTCACAAAAATTCCTCCCAAGGGGGCGCCCCCCTTTTAAATGGTAACTGTAATTTTTTTTATTGGGTTGAGTTCCTCGGGTAAAAAAAGGATATCTTTTGTCCCAAACTTTTTTTTGTTTAAGCTACGGATCGCCGAGAACGCGGGGTAAAATTTTCCGAGTTATCAAACAAAATTTGTTCATTTTGTAACAGGTCAAGAAATTGCACTCTTTTACTTGACATTGATAACAATCCTAAAGATAAGTTCGTCGTTTTTAAAGTGGAATTTGCAAAATGAACAAATTTTACCCCGCGTACTCGATGATCTGGGACAAAAGATTTTTGCCCGAAGAACTCGACTCAATAAAAAAAAAATTACGGTTGCCATTTAAAATTTCGGAGTTACCCCCTGTCCCCCCACGGGGGCACCCCCTTGGGAGGAATTTTTGTGACCGAAAAATACATTACAACAAGTTGAGTAGCTTTCATTCGCAACGTTTTTCTAACACACTTAATCTCTCTAAAATATTCAGGCGTTGCGAGACTTTTTGAACACCCGGTATATCTGTCTTTTTTAAGTCGTAAGAACTCGTTGTTTTTCAACGGCCCTGTGCAATGACATAATTTCATACTGTCATAAATTATTCGTTAGTTATGCAAGTGCCCGGCATCCAATAATAAAAATTCTCAATTATAAAAAAATATTTTAGTATTTTAGTTCAAAATCAAAAGTCAATAAAATAACATCTTTAAAATAAAATTCTGACCACCAGTCGCCAGAATTATCAATAAATTTTGCATAACCATATAATTTATCAGTTTAGTTGTACTAATTAATAAATTGAATATTTTAATTAAACAAATATAATTTAATAAAACCTTAAAACAAAAAAAAAATTCCATTGCGTTACAGCCTAACGCATTGTGTAATTCATAAATAGTGCGTCAGTCTGTGCGCTCTCTGTTTCTTTTTTCTCAATCTATCTATTTTTATCATTCACGAGTTCCGCTACAAAAATTTACGAAGTGACTTGTGAGACACTCTGATTATTATAAATAGTAAATACATGAATTACATTTTCAACTATTTATTCAATAGGTACGTTATCCTCTTAAAATGTTCATATTTTCAAAAAGCATACGATAAATAATCGTACGAATCGACAAAGAAGGAAAGGGGATGTGAGTTTTATTAAACGAAAGTTTTTTTACGCTTTAGGAAATTTAAATATTTTGTCGAAGATAACTTATCGTTATTTATTTTTGTTTCAGGTAATATTTGAGAGAGGCTGAGAAATTGAATTTTTATATCCAAGTAAGTGAAAAATAGTTTACTATTTAAAATACTATAAAATCTTCAAATCGTAAAAAATCGCAACTTTAGGTCGAAAACGTAAACCAGTTTCACCAGTCCAAGAGCTAGCAACGGTTTCGAGGGAGAATTTTAAGAAGTCTGGTTTTTTCATATATCCTTTCTTATATTCTCTCGAACAGCAAGCGATCCATCTGGCTGCCAGTAGACCGCTTGCTGTTCGAGAGAGCATAAGAAATGAAATAGATATTAAAAAAAAATAGTTTTCTTAAAATTGTTGTTTTCCCGACGTTGCTAGCTCTTATACTATTGAAAGTTTTTATTAATGAACGTCCGTTACAAATAGGTATATAATAATAATATATGATATTATGAAATATGTAGTTTAGTTCTTCTATCTGCACAGCAATAATTTTAAATTATTAACAGACAAGGGTCACTTGCTACGCGCCATACATTTTCCTCTGGGCGAGTGCATATCTTCCGGCCAGTGTCATAAAATATGAGAGCACAATAAATATATGTGTGTCATATCAGTACGCTAAAGTTACATCTTAAAAACGAAAACAACAAAAATTACAAAACTTTTTTTCGTCTCTCCCTTCCGACATAGTTTTTTCCTATAGTTTTTTTTTTACGATAAAAAAAATAAATATGACATGTTAATATTGTGATATTCTTATAAATTCTTTTTTAAATCGTTTATTCTTTCTGTACATATCGTAACACCCTGGATAAAATAATAAAAACAATATGTGTTTAAATAAATATAAAAGTAGAAGAAATTAATTTTAAAATACTCAGCAAATTAAATGTGTAAACATAAAAGTTTCTGTTGCAAATTTTTGTTCTCTAATCAAGAAATTAGTAGGTACCTACAATTATTAATAGATGTAATAATAAAAATCGCAGGATTGTGGACAAAAAGTTAGATTTATCATTTATTGTAATATAATGTACGACGTTTCGTCTATAGATTTAGAAAAAGTCTAAATCTATAGACGAAACGTCGTACATTGATAAAAGATAAATCTAACTTTTTGTCCACAATCCTGCGATTTTTATTATTAACTATTTTTATTATTAACTATTATCTCGATGGACACGATATCTAATATACCTACATTAACAGATTTGTTCATATTAAAAATATAATATATACCTACCTAACAGTTTTATTCCTAGTTATATTATTATTTTTTTTTAGTTTAAGATCAAAGTTATTGTTTTTTACAAGCTATTATTTAGTGTCACCTGTCCCGGTGTCTGTCTGTCTGTCTGAAATTAAATCTTGCTATAGTTAAATTTGACCCACTTCCCGATTTCCGATTGAGCTGAAATTTTGCATACGTAATATTATAATAATAACTAACTGAACGTTTCGGCTTTGGCCCGGCTGCAAATCGCACTTTTAATAAAGTACACTAAAAACTTGAAAATTTCGTACGTACGTACACGCACACATACTTTTTTTTAAAAATAGTGTATATGAACTTTTTAGTTCTACTGTTGGACCTATTACAATAACTTCCCAATATAATTTCAAATTCCTGTTTTGCGCAGACGACTAATTGATTACGATCTAAGAAGCATTGCATTGAATTTTATCTTAAAATTAGTGGTCCGATCCGGCTTCGCCCGAATTTGTAGATTGCCACCGTTTTTTCGTCCAATTACGTTGCACAATTGGTCTCCACGAAAAGCGATTTTATTTTAACACGATAATATGTTCATTTTGAAGGTCCATTCTAAATATTGGTGAAAAAAATTTTGAAATCGGATGCGTAGTTTTGGAGATTATCCTCCGCATACACACAAACTCACAAAATTCGCACTCTCTCTTTATAATATTATGTTCAACTTGAAGTACCATTCTAAATATTGGTGAAGAAAATTTTGATATCGGATCAGTAGTTTCAGAGATTAATCTCCGCATACACACAAACTCAGAAAATTCGCATTGTCTTTATAATATTATATTCAACTTGAAGGTCCATTCTAAATATTGGTGAAGAAAATTTTAAAATATCGAATGATTAGTTTTGAAGATTACCCTCCGCATACACACAAACTCACAAAATTCGCACTCTCTCTTTATAATATTATGTTCAACTTGAAGGTCCATTCTAAATATTGGTGAAGAAAATTTTGATATCGGATGAGTAGTTTCAGAGATTACCTTCCGCATACACACAAACTCACAAATTCGCACTCTCTCTTGAATGAATGAGTGAATAAATTAGGGGTTTTGGCTTAATAGCCCGTTATGCACGTCATCCTAGAAGAATTTGTGCTCCCCCTTGGCCCGCACTCTCTCTTTATAATATTAGTATAGATTCTCAATTATTTGCCGGCATTTGTTTTATCTTTCGCCTTTATAATGTGTGAAAGGTGGAGATTTGATGATCTAGCTCCTAGGCTCCACCATTCGATCAACGCCAATAGTATATCTTCGTATATACCTACTATTTTTAGATAAAACAATAAAAAAGAGCAAAAAAGTGTATTTTTATACAGCATGACAGACTTTACTTGTCTGGTTTCTTAATACTCTTTTTAACAAATTGAAATGCTGACATGTAGTCACAGTAAATTCCAGTTGATTAATTTTTATTACGGAAAGCGACCATAAATTTATAATATTGATGTTATTTTTTCAAGCGAATATTGAAAATTGGTTTTCCATTAAATAAGTGACGACGCTATACCATATTATATTCAACATAGTCTGTAGATAAGTGTGTAGAGGTAGGTAGGGAAGAACTGGTTCGCATACTCTGCAAAGGGGTTGCCAATTGGGCGTCATTTTTATTCAGGATAATATTTGTCTGTGTTTTCTTCTTCAATCTTTACAGTATTGCCAAATTTACTAAATTATTATCACTTCTTACATCTCAAATACAACTGCGTGTTTTTCGATTGTTAGTAACATTTTCTGACCGGTTCTAGGCGTCTAGCAGTTCTAGAAACTTAGTACAAATAAAAATCTTGTACCTTCTTAGATCTCACCTCTTATTTTCGGCAAAACCGGCAGAATCAGTTGTTTTACCATTCCAACCCACAAGTGGGAAATGGTACTAGTTTAGGTCAAAAATCACTTTTCGTTTTGAGGTCCCCCGAATCCAAAAAAAAACATATTTTTGAAAGAACTCTTTGCGTCTGTTTGTCTGTGAGCACGATACAGGTCAAACGGATGAACGGATTGAAAGAAAATTTTTGGAGGGTGTGCAAATATGAAGAGCGTTATAGTTTTTGGGGAAAATCGGCGCATGCGCAGAAGAAATACATGCTATAACGGTGTTTTTTGTATAATAATGGTATACTTGTCATAACGGCTTATTTATTTTATTTATATTTTCAAGAAAGTTTTGTTAACATTTTTTTCTAAACTTTAGTTTCGAAAATATTTTGAAAATAAAAAAAATCAGCTATTCTTTTGTTTTGTAGATCTGTCAGAGATAAGCTGGTTAAGTATGCTTTGATTAATTTTTACATGACGTGGAACATATTATGTAGGTAACAAGGGCAACGAATAGCAAGTATCATATTGCATACCAGCCATTACCCGCGTTACCTCACGCGATATCAGAAATTTTCTTTTCTTCATTTTTGAAGTTGGAATGGTCCCGTCGCCCAATTGGCTGGAATTTTTTCGTTGACTTACGTTGCAAAATTGGACTCCACGAAGAGCGTTTTTATTTTAACGTGATAATATAGCCTATGTCTATCCTGAAGGTCCATTCTAAACAATGGTGAAAGAATTTTTCAGATAGGTGCAGTGGTTCGGGAGATTACCTTCTACATACACACAAACTCACTAAATTTGCAGTCTCTCTTTATAATATTAGTATAGATATGGATAGTCTAATGTGAGCAGCCTGTATTTTACGTTATATATATAGTTAATATTTATCAGGTGAATGGAATGACTCAAAAAGTATAAATAATATAAAACGGTTGACATTAAAAAGGTTGAAATGCAATGCGGAAATATTCTGATGGCATCACACGATTTGTTTTGCAAGGAGTTCAAATATATGATATATTTTACGTTCTCTTTGATTTTTTTACTTCACCCTATTTGTGCATATAGCAACATCAGACATCTGTCGTCTACAATCTACATTACCTAGCTTTTGCAATTTCCCTTCTGAGACAATTCCAGGAACTACATACACCTTCTATCTATGCCATCAAGGTACTCGACATTTGATGATTCGCCATCCTATCTTCGGTGCGCTAAAAAACCGGGCAGAATTATTTCGTTTTCATATATCTTTTAAAATTGTCTATACTAATATTACACGAAAAATTGGTCGATAATTTTATTTATTGAAGAGTTTTAATCATATAGTCAGAGCGCCCGTCGGCAAACATTTTACTGACACATACTCTCTCCAAACTTTGTAGGCCTAGTCTGACACCTATTTCTTCTATGACTTTTCTTGATTTTGGGGCGTTTTCCCTCTAAATTTTCCGAAAGATGTCGTTTTGACGACAGGTAAAAATTTATAGATACTGTTTGTTTTTTTAATTGGATAGCTTAAAAACTTCAACCAAAACGCTAAAATAATGTATCTATAAATTTTTACATGTCGTCAAAACGACATCTTTCGGAAACTTTAGAGGGAAAACGCCCCAAAATCAAGAAAAGTCATAGAGGAAATAGGTGTCAGACTAGGCCTAATGAAGCCATATACAAAATTTGGGGAGAGTATGTATCAATATTTTTTTTTCCGACGGGAACTCTGACTAAAAGATTTGATTACCGTAATCATTCTTTATTTTTAAATCAATCACATATTAATCATTCCGCATCTGATATTTTAACTAATCATTAACTTATCATATATTATTACCCCCCATATTTTTTTTAATATATTGATTTTTGGCTTCTACACTATTGTAATTAGCCACGTCTTAAACCCTTTATTTCAAAAAGCACAAATATTTTAATATTATGAAATAAAATAAAAGTAACAAAACAAAATTACTTTTTAGTTAAATGTATTTACCTAATAATTAATATGTTTAGATAGGTAAAAATTATTTCTTCTAAACTTTGGCCATTTTCTGTGATACTCTTGTTAACGAACTACAATAAAATTAAAGAACATGTCTGATTGTAGCGATACCTCCCGAATTTTGTTTCTGTTTCGACCGTAGTTTCGGCTGGATGGCAGCCGAAACCGAAACTAAGCCGAAATCAGTTTTTTTACCGACACTAGACCGAAACCGAAAGCTCGGTCGGACACTATTTATCTCACTGTTTCGTTGACTGCCATTTGATTGCATGTATTAAAAATATATTTTTTCAACAGTGAGACTGTCCATAATATTCAAAACTTGAGATATGATGTATGTCACTGAGAACATTTCTGAAATTTTAACAAATTTTTAATCATTTTGAATTGTTGACCCAACCTCTTTAAAAAGTAAAAAAACATTTTATAGTTTCACTAGCGGTCCCGCCCGGTTTCACCCGAGAGCAAAATAACGAATGGAGGAGGGAGGGACATGAATATGCACATCCATCTTAGTTTACCGAGATGAATGTTATGTCCAAATTTCATGATGATCGGAGTTACCGTTCAAAAGTTTTTATCGATAAAATGCAGTATATAGGTATACTTTTTATAAGTATATAGATAATAAATTTCTTGGAAGTCAATAATTACTGGAATTAATAAAATATAATAAATATTTAATTGAAAACACTGTATAGGAAAATTATTTTTATATAGGTACTGTAACAGGTTTCAACTGAGCTATTAATTAGATTTATTTAATTTTAATTAGTCGTAAATAAAATTAAAATAAATTTAAATGTAAGAAAAATAAAAAAAAAAAATGAAAATATATTCGCCCAACGTGGGGCTCAAACCCACGTCCCTGATATTAAAAGTCGCGTGCTTTACTGACTGAGCTAGCCGGGCTTGTCAATGTACGACGTTAATATTGGAATATTTAGTTAGGGCATTTCACCTGAATAGACGAAAATTTTGAGGTACATTTTGCCTGTTTCATTGATGCTCCGCTTCTATTGGTCGTAGCGTGATATTATATAGCCTATAGCCTTCCTCGATAAATGGGTTATCCAACAAAAAAAAATGTTTTTCAATTCGAACCAGTAGTTCCTGAGATTAGCGCGTTCAACCAACCAACCAAACAAACAAACTCTTTAGCTTTATACATTAGTATCGATAATTAAGATTTTTTCAAATTTATAATTACCTAAATGGGAACTAATATAATGAACCCCTCGACGAAATGATTAATATAGACTAGAATTGATATAAATCTATTGTGAATTGATTTGATCATTTTACTTAAAAAATACCATTAATATTAAAATAAGTTGGCGTTTAGTAAGCTGTGTGTATATTGATGTGGTGTGATGTTCTTTTCTTTTTTTTTTACTCACCGCGCATAATAAAATTAAAACGTCGCTTTTATTAAAGAAAAGAAAAAGTGAAAGACTTGTTCGTTCGTTTAAATAATTACACTTCTACTGAGTATTTAATATCAGTTAATTAACACTATTAAAGTATGCTTTAAGTTAGACTGTGCATATCTGCATAATAAGAGGCGCGGTTTTTTTTGTATTCTATTTGATTAATTGATGGCGGCATTTGGTTGAACATTCTTCATTTTAATGTAAATGAATGAGGTAGGCGCCATTTTATCACAAAAGGTACACCAAAACATACAGTGTGTTTTTAAACCGTGAAGCAGAACTTTTACAGAAAAAATACTGAGATCAATTTAAGATGTTTGTACAGAAATAGTGCCGCTAAGGTCCACCGTACACTCGTTTTCTTTTCGAGAGAAAAAACTATGACTAATTTGGAATAATTTAACCTCTATCACTTGAGGGTCGGAAAATCTACTTCGGTTTTCTTTTTACAAAAATCCGAATTTTGGGAGTTAAAAATTAAAAAAATATATTCTCACTTTTTGGCCTGAATTTTTCCATGATCTGATAGCTTACTAATTGGCCAATCTTGAATTTAAAATCGATATTTTCAGAACGAATAGTAGGAATAGAATTTTTCAGTTCCTACTATTCGTTCTGAAAATATCGATTTTAAATTCAAATACTGAGCAATTGATATTCTTTTAAAAGAAATCATTCATGACTGACGATGTTTCCCCCGTCGGGAAAGTGACTGACGAGTATTTTCACGTTTAATCATCAATTATTTACAATCTAACAAATTTTCATCAGCAGATTTATCACTTTTTTTCATAGTTTTTCCGACGAGTTTCACAGCCTTCCACGCCCACACTCACCGCGGGAGCGCTGACTGACTTTCGATTTCGAACTGAGTAATGGTTAAACTCTTCAATCAATTACATTTGAGTCGGAGATAAATCACTGATAAATTTTGACACCACCTCCCGGACTATATCTGTCACATGAACCAATATGGAGTCAGCTACTGGGTAACGCATACGCGTTCATGGCTTACATGTGTGTAGTGTCTGTGAACTTAAAGAACTTTGGTTACTATGGCAAAAACAGGTGGAAAGAACCAAATTCTTCCCAGGTAGTGATAACAGAAAACGTGCGCCAGAAAACGGTCCATCTCGAAACACAGCAAGCATAGGTCACCTGGTTAAAGACTGTGTGTACGTTGTGTCTAAAAAAATATTGCAACTCGATTTTCCATGGAAAGTATCCCATAGATTTTAATGAGTCAGTTTGTGAAAATAGGCGATTTACTCGGGTCTGTTTATCTTCCAGACGCCCTTCGAAATAAAAGCTTAAACATCTAAGCACGTTTTTCATGTTACTAGCTTTATTGGAAGTGAAGCTATGATTGTGGTAAATAAGACTTGAGTTTTTACAGACATATTTAATGGAAATGTATTAGATTTATTAGATTTTCTTATATTTTATACGCATATAATACCTACCTATATTATATTTCATCAGTTATATTACGCTATTTTGTATTTATTACGCTACTTTTTACCAATCTTTTTTTTGAAAATTTTATATGTACTCTTATTATCGATGGGGCAGATTGAAATCAGCTTCGGCTTCAGTTCTGTACCCAAATAAAGAATATTTATTATTATTATTATAATAATAATAATAATTATTATTATTTAAATTGAGTACTAATAATGTATATTTAAAAAATTTGACTTTTGCACGAAAAATAAAGGTCGCACATGTGTTCCTTCCTTGAGAATTTTTTTCGAACCGAAAGCAAGCGAAAGTGATGCCATCCTACGTGATGATTGTTAACTACAGTTCGCCTCACCTATGCAATATTTATTTACAGTGTTTTTGTTTGTTTTCAATGCCGCTCTTTCGATGTACCTATTTATAGAAAAAAATTCTGTGTGCTACTCGACTGAAATTGGCAGTTGCGACTCGTCCATAATCAACGATTTTCTGCCGTTGTAATATAATGTACTATTTATTATGTTAGCTTTTTTCGCATCAGGAAATACTTTGATTTTTCATATTAGTATATTAGTATAGTTTCATTTTTGAAGACAATTTAGCAACAAATCAATATTTCAATTTGTAGTATGCTTTTAATAAAAAAAACTGAATTCCCTGAAACTAATTTCCAAAAAGCTTTTATAATCAACGTTTGTCGTGCTTTAATATCAGAACTTTCAGCGTATGGAAGCAGCAAGATTTAAAAGCTTTTTAAATACATAGATATAAATCTGACATTTGGAAACGAATAATAAATTGGGAAAATATGTGATTTTTTTAAATGATTCCCTACAGCTAATGATGTTCCGCATGAAGAATCAAAATACATATAAAATTTTACAATTACAATATCAATAAAGTATAGACATAGACATATATACATGAAAATAATTAATGCATTACAGAAAATCGTTCCACATAAAATGGAACATAGACCGGGCGCCCAAAGGAGGTTCGTATCCTTTTCCAAAAATAAGTTTTTTTTTTTAATCGGGGAACCTCAGAACGATAATATGTTGAAAAATTTTGAAAAGTGAATTTTGACCTAAATTAGTACCATTACGACAGTTGTGATGTTTTTTTTTAACAAAATGACCCTTACTCTGACAAGTAATTAGCCAGGGCTAGTAACTTGTGATGTTGGAATTGCAAATGTAAAAAAGCCGGAGAATCGGAACCCAGCTATAGATTTTAAGGCGCATACATCCAGACGATCACGTAACGAGCATTAATGAAATACTGACCGAACCTGCTGCCACAGTAGCTTTTAGATTTGAAAGAGCGACAATTTTCTTGACGCCGTCATCGCCACGCGCCATACTCCTTGCAGCCTTGGCCGGACTGTTTTATATCGCCAAACCACTCTCTCTTGCCGACCGCTAGAGATACTTTTTTTCTTTTCTAACTACGACTATAGGAAAAAAATACAGAGACGATGTTTTAGATTTCATGATGTTCATCATAAAGCAGAAATACGACAAAAAACGTCATCTAAGCCAACTATTTATCAGTAATAGTATATTGCGCGACTAGTGAGAGAAGGAGAAGATTTCATGAGCGTGAAATTTGCCGCACGAGCGCAGCGAGTGCGGTAAAACGCACGCGAGTGGAATATTCTCCTTCGATCAATAGTCGCACATAATACTTTATTCAACTAGCAGGAGTAATATGTAATCGGGGCCCTGATAAAAGAGGGAAAAATAATAAATCACTTCATTGATTGACGTACCCAACGTCAGTGTATAAACACAAGATTGCCTTGACTTTCGCTGAACTGCGATGCTGTTTTCATATATACAATACCGCCTACCACGTTCCTATTGGTCCAGAAGCTGCTTGCAGTTTTTTTCATTATTTAGCGCTTGGGCTTGCTACTGAGTTTCTATTGGTCCAGAAAATTCATTATTACACTAGTGAAGTAATATATTATTTCTCCCACGCCAGAAAATTCATTATTACACTAGTGAAGTAATATATTATTTCTCCCACGTTTAGCAGGGCCCCGAAATTACATATTACTCACGCGTGTTGAATAAAGTAATTATATCAATGGCTAATAATAATCATTACGATTAAATTCTAGTTACAGCATATTTTTTCACTGAATTAGTGAAAGCATAATATTAAACGATTATCGTCATAATATTTTTAGAAGGCTTTTATATAAGAAAAATTTAGATGTCACTGTCGGGGCTTGAACCCGAAACAACCAATTTCGCGTTGGCTGAGTTACATTACTCTACAGTGCCCACGACAGTTAATCTTGATTTTTCTCATATATAGCAGAATGCACCGCAGAATCGACTACCTGCGAGAGCTAATATTTTAATAACAACACTACAAGAATGTTGACTTTCTCTATTTAGCTGAACTTGCTTAAGTGTTTTAAACTAATAAACGATCATGAGAAAGATTTTATTTACTGCAATATTATTTCAATGGCTAAATAATAATCATTATGATTAAATTCCAGTTACAGCAGTAATTATACTTTGAAAGGCTATGGGGACCGTGCGTGAAACATAGCGACAACACTACTGCCGAAGTTGGCGCTCTCTAGTATCTAATTAATGAAGTAAATGAGATCATTTTATAATAGTAATCAATGAAAATTATTTGAAAAAATGGAAAAAATAAGAGTACGCATTTTAGCCTGTAATTAATACTCGTGCACATGGAGAGAATAGCTTAAAAGCCGAAAAGTGATATAATTCTGGTCATGTATATGATATTTTAGAACGTTATTTAAATGGGCAAGTTGTCATAAATGCAAAGTTGTTATAATATAATATTTTGTATAATATTAGTATTTTACTTTGTAATTTACTTATATTTTCGATTACTGAAAAGCAAACTGTCCCTAATTGACATATAAATGCAATTTTTTTATCCAAAGCCTGCTTATAATATCATTATATTTTGAATAAATGCTCCCCCCCATTACTATTCAACGGGACGAGGCGACCAATATACTAATTTTGGGGTGAGAATAAAAAATACACACTTCATTACACTCTAGCTAATACAATTTACTATTTTTGAGCTACCCTTCGAAAATAACGTCACTTATAATATAACCCATGAATGTGAATGACATTTTGAAACCTGCCTAAGTATTGTATGAACGCTTGTTGGAATCGACAACAGTAATAACGCTCATATTTTACTTTGATAAATCGAAGCATTTTTTTATCTTCTTTTCCTTATTATAATCAACTACCTGATTTATCCGATGTTAGATCAAAGAGTATTTACAAAAAGATTTTTTTAAATGAGAAAATGTTTTGAAATGAAAAGAAACATTCTCAAATGGCTCATGCAACTGTGATTTCATGGAAATTCAGCTTATTCCATATTTAAGGAGAAGAAGGTTAATATCAATGCCCCAGTAGAACGGATCTACTGCAACACTGTGATCCAGATATTTTTGACTGGGTTGAAAAAATAGTACTTTGGGAATTATTTCTATCAAACGTTTACGAGTCGACTAAAATTTGTATTATTATACCCGGTGTTGCCCGTGCAACCCATGACTTGACCAACGCCAAAATAAAGTGACAGCGGTTGAATGCTAAGCTAAGTGTCGGACCCGACTTAACTCGAGAAGATATTAGTTATGAACGTAATAATCAAGACCATCAAACTCATATAGACGTTTTTCAAAACATTTTTTTGAAGTGAAACTTCTTTAGCAAGTTATTTATTTACAATTTTCTGTGACGTTAAATGGGAAATGATTCAATAGCGGAGAAATATAAGAGTAACCTTGAGCGCTAGAAAGGAAGGGAAAATTGATTTATTCAATAGTTTGCGTGGGTTTTATAATATGTATAACTATCAAAGTACTACATACTAATAGAAAATGTATGTTCAGTTGTACACTATATATATTGTGTACATATGCACATTTACATACATGTATTTATTGTTTATAGATAGATAGATAGATAGTTATTTGTGGAGCATAAAAAATGCTATAAATACGTCATATAAACGGTACACAAAAAACCTAGAGTAAACATGATGTTAAAAGTTACATTAAGATTTAAAATTTACATTATTCTATCCGCAATGTATGTCTATATGAACTGGTACTATACTCAAGCTTATTAATTATTATAAAGACATAACTGAGAAAAATAATCCCTTACCTGTGTTTTGAAAGTATTTAATTTTTGTATTTGAAATTTTCTGGTACATATTGAAATATTGTCCCCCTTTACATAATAGACTGTTGCTGTACCTTGTATACTGTTATATTTATTATTATGAATGTAATTGTTATTCCGTGTATTATAATTGTGAATATCATTTGTGAAATTAACTTTGTGTACCTATATTTTGCTTGATATATATCCATGTACTTATTTAAAAATGCATAAAAATGTGTGTATTTCGTTGGGTGTCAGCGCGTGCGTTATATCATTTATGTCATCATTTCAGCTATAGTAAATAATTTTGAAAGACTTCCTCCGTGAGCATAAGTGAGTGAGGCTAACACGTTTTTTTCATTCCGGGAATCTCGAGTAGGGAATATATAAATTAGTGCCATTCCCCATTTGTGGAGTTGAAATGGTAAAATAATTCATGTCGATGAGTAGGTTAAATCCACCTCTGAATACGGTTTGTTCTTACATTGAAACATCAGTGGTTAACGCATATAAAAATAGTCCATCAGACAGCGAATCAACATTTCGTATTTTTCGAGAAACTGAAACAAAATTGCTGTGTATACTTGATTTACACGATGTAGGTATATTGGTTTTGAAAAAGTATCGTGTAAGTCAAAATGAACCGTCATATGCAGCACCAGATTTTACTTTGCGGTGCCTTGGGTTTTTATTTCCCGACTGCGGCGCAGCCAAAATGGAAGGGTTATAAGTATAGCAGTCTCTCAAAGTCTGTATTTACGGATGTTCCACCGTAGCGCCTAATCTAATCAATCGATTTTGATAAATAAGTTGTCAATCGATTCGTTATTATGGTAAGGTTAACATAGGCTACATTTATTTTTGAATTTTGGTCCCAGTGGTGAGCAAACTGAAAACAAATAACAGATAAGTTAAAAAAAATATTTAAATAAAAATTAAGTTCAAAAACTAAAACCCGACTACTGAAAAGTATGAAACAATAAAATATCCTCATTTGTGGATAGCCCTAATGAAGAATCGAATGGTGATATTTTTGCCCCCGGAAAGGTTGGCTTCCCTATTAGTTTGCTCCAGAATGTTCAGAACTCCGGAATTTTAAATGGCACGATAGGTCGAAAGTGGTATTGTTGAAAAGATCTTTAAAAAATAAGCAAGTTTTGTAGGACATTTTTTTTAATTACCGCCACCCCTGTTAAGTAATATTCGTTTGAAAAAAATTTATAAATTGAAATGTCATAATAACGAACTCAATTTTAAAAGTTGGCATTTAAAATCTAGTTACCTATTTAAACAATGTCACAATAAGTTTTTTTTTGTCGGAAAATACTTAGAGGTACTCATAGCATATCTAGAAGAGCTCAGCGGTGTTAAGAAGTAAATGGAAGACAGTTTAAACATTTGTGACATTGTTTAATTAGGTAACTAGATTTTTAATGCAGACTTTTAAAATTCAGTTCGTTATTATGACATGTTAATTTAATAATTTCCAACGAATATTATTTAACAGGGGTGGCAGTAACAAAAAAAATTTCCTACAAAGCTTGATTATTTTTTAAAGATCTTTTCAACAATACCACTTTCGACCTATCGTGCCATTTTAAATTCCGGAGTTCTAAACATTCTGGAGCAAACTAATAGGGAAGCCGACCTTTCCGGGAGAAAAAAATATCACCATTCGATTCTTCATTAGGACTTCTATAATACAGATTTTTGACACAACTCTCTACAACTAACCGTTTTCGAAAAAAACGACCGGTACTATAGGTACAGGGAAAAATATTAATTTTACAAATCACTTTTGAATGATAAATAATAATAATTTCTTTACAAAAAGAGATGATATCCCATCAAAAACGTAAATGTGAAAACGGGAGCCAAGTTCAATATCTGTTCAATACAAAAAGAATTGAAATCTCAAAGGTGTCAAGTTTTCAAGTGGCAAGTTTTGACACATATAAACATGAAGTTTAGGTACCTATAAACCACAATAGTTGGCAAAACCAAAAGTGCACATCCCGCAAGTTTTCCACTGTATGATAAAAAAATAACAATTAAAAAATATTTTTAATAAATTTAAAAAATTTAAAAATTTAAAGAAATAAATAATTAAAAATTGAAAAAATATTTTTTTAAGTTTGCAAAAATAAAAAAAATTAAGAACTATACATAATATAATATATAATTAATATCAAGTGGAATAAAATAAAACAAAATAAAAAGAAAAAAAAAGAAAAAAATCAATGATCTCGTAAGGAATCGAACCCAGGACCTTGCCCTTGGGGATCCAACGGCATAACCATTACGCCACGGCGCCCTACTACGTGTAGTGGTGTTATCACGGTATAGAAGTGTAGCACTTGTTTTATGGATTACACTATATTTACACAGCAATTATTATATTGTTTTTTTAAACTATTAGCTGTAAAAAATAATAAAATAAAACTGTTTATAAAAATTAAACTACTGAACACATTTTAGTGAATTTAAATAGGGTTCTGGTCTGATAGTAAACAAAGTGAATAAAATATAACCCAAGGCAATCCGACCAAAATTGCGATCTGTAGAGTCGTGACGTACGTACATACGTACATACGTACAGACCAACCGACAACTGCTGTTTGTGATTTTCAATTACAATTTTAATAGTATTTATGAACTCGAATTGATTTAAAAATGGTTCTGTTTTATAGATTTTCAAAAAGCTTCAATTTGAATGGATTTCGTGTGAAATTAACTTAGATATAACTTCTTATATGAACGAAAGTCAGCTCTGACGCACAAAGCGATAATAAAGCACATACCGCTAGTTTAGCGGTATGTGCAATATAAAACACGAAAACTTGCCAAGTAAAAACTTGACACCTTTTTAGATCTCAATTTTTTTAGTATTGTATATTGAACTTGGCTCTTTTTTTCACATTTATGTTTCTGAAGGGATATGACTACTTTTTGTAAAAAAATATTTTTATTTATCATTCAAAAGTGATTTGTAAAATTAGTCTTTTTATTTCGCTGTCTGATGGACTATTTTTATATGCGTTAACCACTGATGTTTCGATGTAAGAAAGATGTCGGTTTCAGAACTGTAACGAAACATCAAGCAGTGGGGACTGGAGACGAAGGACTTGGACCGGGCACTTGTACTGGTTACTAGGTATAATAACACGTTGGTGTGCGTGCAGTCCTACAGAGATACTGGGACGGACAGTGCCGCTTCTCAGATATATTATGGCCAAGGGAATGAGCCACATAAAATACAGATTAGCTCGCATTTTTTTCCTCTTTCTTCTCATCTTCTAGAGTTTTCTCTTCGCTTTTAAAAAGAATATGAGCGAATGCTATATATACATGTATATATAATGCGTGTATATCTGTTTGGTCTGTCGAGGCTACACAGGCTCACTGGAAATTGTTTCATTTATTTGCAATCTGTTCTTTTTGCAGATTCACTCGCAGTAATAAATAAACTTTGCATAAAGTTTTTTAATACCCTTTTTCACAGATGATTCTCGATGTTTCCAGATAGGGATAATATTAAATTCTCATTATTTGAAGTTGTTTGGAAGGCACTTACAAGTTCGTTAGAGAAAAATTGTCCACTTTGCAGGGATAATGCTGTCTCAATTCATATTGCTTCTATATAACAAGCGTTTTATCTCTCTTTACGATATATTAATATTTGCTTTATGCTCAAAAGATTATAGTGATGTTTATCATTAATTTTAATCCAGATTTTACATAAGGGAATACGAAAGGAAAAAAAAAGACGGGTTGCACTCCGGGAGTGCCGACAGAAGTGAAAACTTGAATATTAACGTCTTAATTTTTTGCATTTAGAAGCATTGTTTATTTATTGGCAACACTTGTAAATAAAATGGTTTGTATCATAGATTGCATTTTTATGTACGATATTTATACGCTAGATGTCTAACGTTGTATAAAAAAAGTGAGTACCTACTCTCATAGTATCTCGCTCACCCACTTCTTACTTTATCTGACGCGAGTTTAACATTTTTTACCCATTACAAAAAAAGTGTACAACGCCGCTAAAGAAGTTTTCACTTCAAAAACCGTTTAAAATAACCGGCCGAGCATGTGTTGGACACTACACACCCATGATATGGTTCCGTAGTGTTCGTATGACGTTTTTATGGGCTCGCAAATATCAGGGGATGATTAAAACTAATCATAATGCTAGCTTGGTTAGCGAAACATGTTTCGGGAATAAATATTCGTGTTTTAGTGTTTTTTGGGCACTGTTTTAGTATTCGGAGTAAAGTACGCTTTAGCAAATTAAATTATGTAGGTATAACATAGCTACAGTCAAATATGAATAACATTATCTATTTATGAATCTGTAAGAAATATTATTACGTAATCAATTGTTAATTGGCGCAGGTGCATCGAAATAAATATCACGTTTATTTTTAAAACTTCTTAACATCTGTCCCTGATAGTTTTTTCATTGTTAATATTTTATAGTATAGATAATTTAAAATAATTCGCAACTGTCGGTTTTTTAAGAGGACATTAGAGTACATGTTAATAAAAAGCATGAGAAGGAGAATATTCCACTCGCGTGTTACCGCACTTGCTACGTTCGTGCGGCAAATTTCACGCTCATGAAATCTTCTCCTTCTCTCACTAGTCGCACAATAAAAAGTATTATGTGCGACCATTGATCGAAGGAGAATACTCCACTCGCGTGTTACCGCACTCGCTACGCTCATGCGGCAAATTTCACACTCATGGAATCTTCTCCTTCTCTCACTAGTCGCACAATATACTATTAATGTCATTAATTAATTAATATTGTGCGACTATTAATGTCATTAATAGTATATTGTGCGACTAGTGAGAGAAGGAGAAGATTCCATGAGCGTGAAATTTGCCGCACGAGCGTAGCGAGTGCGGTAACACGCGAGTGGAGTATTCTCCTTCGATCAATGGTCGCACATAATACTTTATTCAACTAGCACTAGTAATATGTAATCGGGGCCCTGATAAAAGAGGGAAAAATAATAAATCACTTCATTGATTGACGTACCCACCGCCCTCGATGCACACAAGATGGCCCTGACTTTCGCTGAATTGCGATGCTGTTTTCATATGTACAAATCGCTACCGCGTTCCTATTGGCCCAGAAACTATGCAGTAATAATTCATTACCGTACAGTTTCGACTCGCTACCGCGTTCCTATTGGTCCAGAAACTATGCAGTCATACATTATCGTACAGTTTCGGCTCGTTATTAGAATTCTACGCGTCAACATGAAGTAATTTATTATTTCTCCCGAATTCAGCAGGGTCCCGAAATTATATATTACTCAGGCGTGTTGAATAAAATCATTTACTAACCTACTCAGTTATAAAATCGGTTGACATTTTTACTCTGTTGACACTAATTTTTAGGGTTACGTACCTCAAAATGAAAAAAAGGAACCCTTATAGGATCACTTTGTTGTCCGTCTGTCTGTCAAGACTCTTGCGAATCAAAACCTATACGGCAGTTCCCGTTGATCTAGAATCATGAAATTTATCAAGAAGCTATGTCTTATAAACACAAAGTAAAGGAAAAAATCCGAAAACCGTAAATTTGTAATTACATTAAAAAAAAAATGTTTTTAAACCGCAACAACATGCTACTCACGTACACAGTAACTAATACAAAACAAGCGTCCGCTACCTGTGTCTTTATACAACACAATATGAGAACTCTCGCCATACTACACGGTACGACAACTAGGCTAACAGATATAGCCACGAGGTACTATAACTCATCACTCGATTCCCGTGATGAACGAACTATTAACATACCTACAAGTTTGTACGGAACCCTCGGTGCGCGAGTCCGACTCGCACTTGGCCGTTTTTTTTTATTATTTCTGACTTCTTATCTATACTAATATATAAAGCTGAAGAGTTTGTTTGTTTGTTTGAACGCACTAATCTCAGGAACTACTGGTTCAAATTGAAAAAAAAATTTTTTGTTGGATATCCCATTTATCGAGGAAGGCTATAGGCTATATAACATCACGCTACGACCATTAGGAGCGGAGCATTAATGAAAAATGTTGCAAAATAAGCTTCTATTCAGGTGAAATGCACTAACTAAATATACTCATATTAGCGTTATGCGTACACAACGTCGGATGGGTCAATCGGTAGAGCATGCGACTGTCGACATCAGGGTCGTGGGTAAATAAATATTTTTATTATTTTTTTTTATTTTCTACATTGCTTTCTTCTAAGGCTTACATTTAAATTTATTTAATTTTATTTAATTAATTAAAAAAAAATTATTAGTTTAAAAAAGTATAAATACTGCTTTTTATCGACAAAAGCTTTTGAACGGTAGCTCTGATCATCAGGAATTTTTGACACAAAATTCATCTCGGTAAACTAAGATGAATGTGTGTACTCATGTTCCTCCCTTCCCCATTCGTTCTTTTACACCCGGGTGAAACCGGACGGGACCGCTAGTTAAATATAACCGTATCACAAGAATCCCAGAACCGTATATTATTACACGTGCAAAGGTTGTTTCAAGGTTGCGTCACTCACAATTATTGACAAACCACGCAACGTGTTCTGTTTAAGACAAAATAATTTACACGTTAGTTCAGACGATAGGTAAATTACTGTGACATCACCTGTCTCGCTGATTTTTTGCATGTTGTATAAACCCTCCCTGAGGTTCACGAACGCACATTTTTGAATATTATTTTAGTTCCGTGGAGACAGAAGGAAGAGGCGAACAGGTGCAAAATTATTTTCATAATTTATCTGCTCCCGACAAAGCTGCGGCAAAAGCAACGGTGCCAGCGCAGAGGGCACTTTGCTCCTCATGACTTTGGTCGTAAATGTAAAGATTACCTCCTGGGGGACCGGACAAACTTTTCCGGAGCAATCATTATTTTTTTATTTAAATAACTCATCTACAACGTGTTTTTACTATTTTAGCTATTTTGTGATCATTTTATTACTTTATGACGTTACTAACTGCTAAATAATTAATCGTATATATCTACTACTATATGACATTTGTTTAACACTGTCATTGTTGTGCAGTATTTTTTGTCGCGCATTATTTCATTATCGAGTGGTGTAGCGTAGTGGTGAGAGCACTAGACTCGCATTCAGAAGGTATCGGGTACGAATCCCGGTGGGGCAGATGTGGCTGGGACTTTTTCCTGCTGCCAGTCTCGCCGAGAAACGGTAATTCCTGTACCAGCCATCTTGTTGAGGTTTTCCATGGTTTCCGTCAATAATTCCAGATAAATATCGAGCTGGTTCCTTATAGTTCAAGAGACGGCTGCAGAAAATGTGTCGTCATAAGGTGGACGAACGAATAGACCAGTGAAGTTAGCTTTTGACAAGGACAAAATTAATAACAGAAAACGAATGACGAGGAAGGGAAGAAACTGCCGTCAGAAATACAGAAACCAAAAATTCAAATGCGTAAAAGGCCGGAGGGCTCAAAGAAATATTGAAAAAACCGTGTTTTTCGTTTTTAAGTATTCAAGGTCATGGCCAATTACCTGTCAAACTCCTATACGCTCACCTACCTTATGCTAATGTCCTAAAATCTCTTCATTCGCCCATTGCTATTAATTAAGTTTAAAAATGTAGAAAATAACAGGAAGTGTGATAGATGGAAAATAGTAAAGGTGCGAATGGCGTCTGTTATGACATAAAGAAACGGACGTTAAACTCATATTATTATTATTTCAGTAGAATAGACACATTCTACTGAAATAATAATAATAATAATAGTTGTTTCTTCACGTATTAATACATAGATTAAATTACCTAATCTTCCTCCCACATTCAATGCATCACAATGGATGGTGAGATTGCATATTAATATTGAAGACTACAAACGCTCGACAACTTAGATTAATTGCATCATATTACTATTGACGACGCAGCATTGGATATATTAAATCTCAATATGTTGTGTTCTATGTCCGTTAAATAATATAATTTAATTTTAAAGGGTAATCTAGAACTACTTAGTGCAGTTAATTATTTAATCCACCAACATTCGATCGAAACGTTGGTGGAATAAATAATTAACTGCACTAAGTAGTCCTAGATTACCCTTTAAAATTCAATTATTATTAAATCTTAATTTTGCGAAATTTCTGTGTAACTTATTCAATGAAGTGACCAAAAATGATTGAAACCTCAATAAAACCAGCGAAATGATTTATTGCTATCTGTTTCCAAATTTTCGGTTACAGCCATGGCCAGTTTCACTTTTAAACAGCTCGCGGAATTAAATACGTTCCTTTAAAGACATCACTAACGTCGTTTTCAACGGCATATATAGCTACTATAACGTTAGATATTGACACATATACACACACATTTGATATAATAAAAAAACATCGTTAAATAAACTGTATACAAAGATATAAAAAAGTTAACTGTCAATAAAAAAATAACAGTGTTTTGTGAATGTCTCTCTCTCTCTCTCTCTGTGTGTGTGTGAGATGTGCAGTGGGCTTACCTTACCGTCCGAATCTCTCTTGAGAATTATTGTATCTCTTGTCGAAAGGCATCCCTCCCTCGTTTCGGAAGCCCGTTGTCCTTCCTCTTTTATTTCTGACGAATTCGTGCAAATACTAGTTGGTAAATTAAAGGTTGACTTTTTAATCAATTTAACTAGCCATTCTTTTAAAACGTAAAACCGGAACTTTGAAAAGTGTAAGTTTATATAACTTTTTAATATTAATAAGTACATGAAAAGTTTTGAATTTTTAACCAATACATTTTTATTCAAAGAAATTATATACACTGTGTCGCATTTTAATAGGTCACATTTTTTAAGATATGAAATCTGAACTTTAAATTCAGCCTACCTACTACGAATTCACAAACACGGTCGATTCCCGATGTTTTGCGGATATCCAAAAAAAATATTAGAAAAAGTTGTTCAGAATATTATTCCAACCCCACATACCGAGTTTCATGACAAAATTGCGAATTTTTAATTTTTTCAGTATTTTGATCTATGGGCTATGTGCAAGGAGGATGAGCTACAAATTTTTCGATGCGAGCGTTTGTGGTGAGCACTAGGGGAAACTTCAAACTCAAATTTTCAATATGTCAGTGAACAATGTTTATTAAAAGAAAATTGTTATAATTTCATGAAGTTTTTTTAATTACAAAGAAAACATGGGCAAAACTAAGGGATCTGGAAATGCTTGTTGTATTCTGGGCTATTGCGCTGATGGCGATTTAAATAAACTAAATATCATTGGCTACATAATAATTTGACGTTACGCTGTCAATGTAAACAAATTAATTATTTATATATTATACGTCATAGATGATAAATAAATAATTCTCACGTACCTTTTATGTTATGCTATTTATATAATGGTTTACAAATCTGAATTTTATTGTAAATATTCTTATTACATTTTTTTTGGGCCCGCATCGTCATGAAAATTGAAAATTGGCCCGATGATGAAAAAAGTTGCCCACCCCTGATCTAAACCCTAGTATTCTTAGTGTTATGTACTTTCACGTTCGGAATCTATTTGAGCACGGTGTCATGAAAGGTAGGTTTGCGGTCTTCATCATTCTAACTAAATATAAATAAGTTTCATTACAAAAAGGTATTTATAAAACTCGAAAAGTTGACAAAAGCTCTTTAATTTTTGTTCATAGACCATGATCTCACTGAATACACTAAAAAATATATTATTTCTTTTTTAATCGAAATTGATGACGTGGAGGATCAATTTTTGTTCCGTGATACATTCCCTGATTACATTTAGAAAATATTTGGACCTAGATGTGATATGAATTATATTGGGCAAACAAAAAGAGCGCTTAAAACACGAATTAAGGAACATCAAAGCAATCATAAACTACTCCCTGATAAGCATAATGTCGTAACTAAGCATAAAATTGAATACGACCATAAAATTAATTGGGATAGATAGATCTTTCGTGCATTTTATTAGATAATAAATAACTTAATACTAATTATTTTTTATATTTTTTAGATATTTCTGAAGAAGATCCAAATCCGGATCGAAACGTCATCTTGTGTTATATTGATTTGTATTTTTATTATTTTTTGTCAATATATGGTCAAAGAAAAATTGGTCGACAATTTTATTTACTAGAAACATGAAATTTGGTACACATGTAGTCTTCATAACTAACGACACAAATCAAAATCTATCTAGTATTTTTTAAAGTAAGAACTCGTGAGATATAATAGCTGTAAGTACAGAACCCTCCGTATACAAACGAAGTTGCTACTTTGTTAGTATTTTAATATATCATTTCACTTTCTCTTTGAAAAGTAAAGTTCACTTCTTTGAAGTGGGTAGATATATAAGTTAATAAATGATTAATAAATAAAATAAAGAAAGCTTCATTTTGCGAAACGTAATTAGCAGTGCAAAAATTTCACAAAGTAAAAGATTTCTCAACGTAAAGGCCGCTGCACACGAGGCTGGTTTTGACGCTGGAATCACTGCTGGGACTTGTGCTGGCTGGCGCGCTGGCTGCGAAGATGGAAATGTTACTGCGGGCTCGCGTGTGAGGTCACAAGATGGATTTCAAAATTAGAACCGGGGCTACTTTTCGTGCTTGTTTGTCTGCTTGTTTTGAGCAAGAACGAATTGGGAAACAATATCTTGTCACGTGGCCGACATGAGCAAACGCCCGCAAGCAAATATGGCGTCATGGTATGTGTTCTGTTCAGAGACAATAAACGTTCACTCTTGTTAATATTCTAACTGTCACTGCGCGTGCACCAAACCCATCTACAAAACCAGCTTCAAAATACGTATTGTGTGAAGCGAACACATAAAGGTCATCACGAAACTCAGCGCCATAGCCAAATCCAGCACGGTATCTAGCGGGAAAAACAGCCTCGTGTGAAGCGACCTTAATTTTCTGTTTCCGAACGTAATTAAATTATATTATGCCGGAATTTATAGATATCGAATGTAAACTAATTGAATAAGTGGAATATAAACGTTTCGCACATTTTGATTATTTTATACTAATTATAGATCAAAGAGAGCATTACCATTTAAGTCGGCCATTCAGTATGATGATGAATTGATGTTTTTAGAAAGTTTCAAAACTGAATTGATAAAAGTAAATATACTAAATTCTAAGAAGTTTACTTGATTGAAGCCATAACAGAAAATATTGTTTAATTTCATAAATTGAATTTGGTTTTATAAACCCATACTTATATATTTTAAAAGAAGCTAATTGGAAGTGAAATATCAATCAGTTACCTATAAATTATTTATTTTGATACTTAAAAAAATATATATACTTATAAACGAGATAACTGTTTTTTTTTGCGGAGGTGAGGAAATCCATCATGGACACCCATTGGTCCTCCAATGGGTAGTGCCAGACTCCTACTGGCTAAAACTTCACCTCCTTTCCGTCTCGCCTTTCATGCCGGAACCACTTTCGCATTTCTTCAACATGAGGCAGTCTTAAATTCATCTGTGATCTTTTCTCTCAATTATTGTTCTGACTGCATTATAAGCCGCTATCCAGTTCTTCTCATGCACCACTATGTCTTCTGCTAGGTTTTTTTGTCAAATATTCTCCCCGTGTTTCGGTGGTATACGTTTCGAGCATTCTGTCTGGGACACATAAACAAAGTATGCTCAACATCATCAACTTCTCCGCAGTATGGACATTTGTCTGATTCCGCCCTGTTTTTCCCATAAAGATATTTTCCATGAGAGATAGCGCTTGTGTCATAAAATAGTCCACCTCTCCGCCAGCCCTGTTCATCCACTTGTTAATGTTCGGGATTAATTGGTGTGTCCAGCGACCTTTAAGGTCCATTTACATGATAAAAGTTTCTTGCTTGTTGCATACAATTAAATTAAGCAATAATTGACTTGCATGTTCTAAACAACATGTGACATTTTTGATCTGTTATACAAGTTTTGATTCATAACTTACCTTGGTGTAAACAGTACATAAGTACAATCATTTCTTAAGCAATTCTTGTATTCAACATGAGTGCAGTGAGTGAGGGTGTGTTAATCATTGCTGCTCTTCTGAGGAAAGAAATATTGAGAAAACGTCGTAAAAAACGGTGTTGGACCAAAAAATGGATAGTAAGAAGAGGGGTTTTCCAAATTCCTGTGCAAATGCTGCTAACGATTTTTATAATTTTAATTTTCAGTATCCCATAGACACTCATGACTGCGATAAATTTCAATGAACTTTATTAAATCAGACGAACCGAATTTAAACACTCATTGACTCACATTTCAGCCTCTTCTAAAACGTTCAACACTTGAATGAAAAATTCGCTAACGCAAATACGTGCAATACTTGAAGCAACCTGCCAATAAATGGTACACGTATGTTCAAGCCTGTGTTTAGACAAAACAAGACTTGAAAGCAATATAATCTCCTAAACATAATTGTATTGGTGTAAACAAATACACTTGCAATTATTTCTAATACGAGATTTGCCTTCAATAATTGCATTCAATTTTATCCTGTGTAAACAGTTGCTTACAATTCTTGAAGGTCAATAATTGCGCCAAAATATTGCATGCAATTATTGCTCTTGTACGTGCAAGAAAATGGCATCATGTAAATGGGCCTTTAGTCCCACTATTCCATTTCATCTGCCACTGTCTTATGACGTTTTCCCTGGCCACTTTAGCTTGTACACCGTTGTATCTCTCTAATCTGAGATAACTGTTTAATTTTTCTTTGGCGCACCACGATCTCTGACATTTATGTCAATCTACATTTAGCGAGTGCTGTTTCTGTGAAAACAAACTACAAATTTTTGACATAGAGATTTTCCAAAATCAATTCTATACTTAACAAATTAATGAGTGCAACAAGCAAGGAATTATTTAGGATGCATTTCCGATTCGTGATCTCGTTTCTTAGCGTGTGTTAACCGGGATTTTAAATTAATTAAATATAATTTAAAAAAAAAATAATTAAACTTTAAAAGGCTATTTCTCTCTTATTTTTGAGTTTTGATAAAAAAGTTACTTCAAATATTGGTTCTCTTTGGTTTCTATACACGTTGTTAAAAAAAAGAATCAACTTAAAAATCAGCCTGTATCTATAGGTACTAAATAATTTTATTTTCTCTACATTAAGAAGTATTTTGAAATATTACGTTTTTTTTGTGCGTTTTTATATAAATTGGAGGTAAAATAAATAGGAGGTTGTATAACTCGTAGCACATAACGTGTATATTTTTATATATAACCATTATTTCAAGCTAAAGCCTAATTGGAACATATACTACATTCCATTTATACGTGTAAAGTGAGAGATTATATGTATCTCTCCATTTTCCGGAAATCAGTAGGGAACATTGTTTCTACATCCTAATGGGAAACAGTCATTTTCCCTAAGGAACATTTTCTGCTGTACGTATAAACAGACTATGCGTTTACTTTTCATACTTTTGATCTGCCATACTAGAGAAACATGTACAGTGTGCTCATAGAAAATGTCGATTATCGTTTGTTTTATTGTTTTAATGCCGCTGTTTCTATGCGTGAAATAGAGCATTTCATCATTTTCACGCGCAAGCGTCATCGGCATGGTCAGTGCCGGATTAAGACCATAGAGATATCAGTAACTAGAGTTCGCTAGTCCGTATGCTTGCCATAAGTGAAAATGTCGTCAGTTGAGAGAGAGAACGCTGCAGCGGGTCCAGAAAACCATTGTTTTGTATCATTAGTTACCATAGAGATAAGGAACTGTTCACTGTCTGAATTGCAGACACTTTAACGGCTCACTCGCGTACTCTAGTCTAATATCTCTATGATTAAGACTCCTTGATGCCCTAATCATCATTTCTTACCTATGGACCCTCCTTATCTCTAACAGCACTCAAAAAAAATTTTAATATTATCTGTCTCTGTCATGTTAAGTTTATAATTTTTTTTTCAAATTGTGAATGTCGTAAGCTTAAAATTGTTAGAAAAAAGTTAAAAAGCATATAGATTTTAAGGAAAAAAATGAATTTTACAATCAATTCTCTCATTGAAAAAACTGTCTATAAAATCGGTTCTTAAGAATTTTTATACAGTTAATTGTAAGAAGTTACTAAACTTTGAAGTTAAAAAAAATCATTGCGTTTTCATTTTCAAAAATAAATTATTATTTATTTTTAACTTCTATAGTTCTAAAGACAGTGTTATATCCGTAGATCAAATTTTTGAGAAAATGACAAAAAAAAATTTGTTGACACGGTCTGGTGAGTTACCTTTCATTTCTGAATTATGATGTTTGGTGCCCCCTGCGATATGATGCCCTAAGCAGTTGCTTACTTTACTTATAGGTTAATCCGGCACTGTCCATGGTTATGAAATACATTTTGCAGAATTGCATCCATTGCACCCGGATGAAACCGGGACAGACCGCTAATGATTTTATAAAGAAGACTAGCGATCCGGTTCGGTTTCGCCCGAATTTGTAGATTGTCGCCGTTTTTTCGTCGACTTGCATTGCAAAATTGGTCTCCACGAAAAGCGTTTTTATTTAAACGCGATAACATATAGCCTGTGTCCATGCTTTTAAATATTGGTGAAAAGAAATTTGAAATCGGATGAGTAGTTTCGGAGATTGCCTCCTACATCCAAACTTACAAACTTTACCTCTTTGTAATATAATAGCGGTCCGTCCCGTTTCACCCGGGTGCGATTGATATAATTCTGCAAAATGTATTTCGTTTGTGGCCCGACGTCTGAACTAATAGCTTTGAGCAAATCGCATGTTCTAACAGATGTCACTATTTGGTACTAAACAGTGTTGTTTGTTTGCTTCTACTATTAGTTCAGAAGCAAACAAACAAAACTGACTTCTGATAAAGAGATGTCGTTACGTGTTACTAAAAAAGGTTTTTTGAGAAGTTACCGTAATTTTGTAAAAAATATTTAATAAAAAACTATCCTATAGCTTAAGTTGCACCAAGTAAGGCATATTTACAAAGTGTCATTAAAATCTGTTCAGTGGTTTCGGAGATTAGCGCGGCCAAAATTGTGACATTTTATATATATATATATATATATATATATATATATATATATATATATATATATATATATATATATATATATATATATATATATATATATATATAGATATGTAGTTAGATTCCATGTCTTTATCCCCGACGACATTATCCCCGCGTCATTATCCTCGAACGACAATATCCCCGACGACAATATCCCCGACGACAATATCCCCCACGACAATATCCCCGACTTGAAAGAAATAACCCTATAGTAAAAAATAACCAAATCCTACAGTAAACGTTTGATTTTAGTTTTTATTTTTTTTTTTCACTTTGAGACTGATTTTCCAAAAAATATATATTTAATTGACTGTCAATTAAATATACATTTTTTAGAAAACGCAGTTCTATTCAAACAATTAACTATCTAATTCGCATACCCCGTTATCGTTCACCTCGGAATTGTTTTTTTTTTAACTCAACATTTACCCCTTCCCGTTTCACTGCGGGACAATTCGCATACCCCTTTATCATTCACCCCGGAATTACAATTCGCATACCCCTTTATCGTTCACCCCGGAATTACAATTCGCATACCCGTTTATCGTTCACCCCGGAATTGTTTTTTTTAAAACTCCACATTTGTCCTTTCCCTTTTCACTGCGAGACAATTCGCATACCCCTTTATCAAAGAAAGCGGTGGTTTTCAATCTTCATGAAAATGTGAGTTTTAAGTTGTAGTCTCAAAGTGAAAAAAAAATAAAAATCCATTCCGGTACCGGGAATCGAACCCGGGCCTCTTGGGTAAGAGCCAAGCACGCTACCAATTACACCCTAATTGAGTATGTCAAGATAGCTTTGTAATTATATATTATTCATACAGTAGTCGTACGAATAATTATAAAATCGGGGATATTGTGGTCGGGGATAATGTCGTTCGGGGATTAAAATCGGGGATATTGTCGTCGGGGATAATGTCGTTCGGGGATTAAAATCGGGGATATTGTCGTCGGGGATAATGGTTCGGGGATAGTGTCATGTCACCATGTAGTTAATTGGGATACCGGGTAACCGTTTACCAAATCAAAAATAAATAGAACGACACCTATAAAAAACGTGTATTTAAGCTAAAGATAATAATTACTATAACTTTTAATGGGGGCTCCACGATAGATTATAGATAGATATTTATAAATGAATATAGAAAAACCTCATATAAAATCGACTTTTCTCTCGAACACTCTGTGTTTACGCCTTGTATGTATAACTCATGTATGAATTTATATAACTAAACACAGGCATATACGATGTTTTCCTTTTTATAAAGAAAAGTGGCTATGGGTTTTTTCTAAGAATTGTTTTTTCACTGATTTATTTATGATGTTTGAGATGTTATGCCGACAGCGATTTTCTCTTGCTCACGAAAGTTTATTGTCATAATTCGATATAGCTTGTTTATTTTTATTCAATACCTTGTACAGAATATTATTTTTTTGTTAAATATCCTCGCAATACAATAAATCTAATATTTCGTTTCAATGGAGATATTGCACTTAATATACTGTAACAAAACTGTTCTAGTTCGTGGTGGAAATTATTTATTTACAATAATAAACGTTTAACAAAACAGTTAAACACACAAACGAAAAAATACTTCTCAAACGATACAGCTATAACAACGTTAACAGAAACAAGATAACGACAGTTCCAAATAATAAAATAGAAACTAAGTAACAGAAGAGCATATAGTCACTAATTATGTACACAAAATATTTACAATACAGGAACACACTAAAGTTTATTAGCACACTTGTCTATTAACTATATACACACGATTATTTACAACACAGAAACTATTTATGTTAAACCAGATTTATATAACCGCTCTTAATGATTTATGTCACAACGCACTGGCACTGTATCAACACATGAATGCCTCACGAACAATTGACTGACTTGTCAACCACTCCGCTCGCATTTTATAGCTTCGTCCCCCGCCTGTCAAATGTTCCGGAAGCATCTCAACATGCATTGTCTTCTCCAGGCAATTCTAAGAAGGTCGGGTTTACTTGGCTACCTGTTTTCCATTGTTGTTGTTGCTAGAAGATTCTACAGAACCCATAGTCGTCCCAACAGGGGGCACGCAACAATACGTTAACTATAAATTGTAATTCTGAAAACGTTATTAAATCATTGACTAAGCTGAATATTGCTTTATGTATGACTAGCGGCCCGGCTCGGCTTCGCACGAAATTGTAGACTGCCACCGTTTTTTCGTCGACTTACGTTACAAAATTGATCTCCACGAAAAGCGCTCTTATTTTAACGCGATAATATGTAGCATATTATGTCCATCCGGAAGGTCCATTCTATATATTGGTGCAAAAAAATTTTAAATCGTATGAGTAGTTTTGGAGATTACCTCTTACATCCAAACTTTCAAACTTTACGCCTTTATAATATTACATTATATAGTTTACTGATGCTTGTTTGCAGAAAGCATTGCCAAAAAATTTGATTTGACAATGATTTAGGAGTCCTAGGATATATTTCTCCATAAAAAAACACTGTAAAATAACAAAATGATCTTACTATAAACACAACTGTTTAATTGAAATAGTATTTTTTTAAACTGAGTATACATCTATTTAGCATAATTTTTTATATAATTTCCACTTTGAAACGATTTTCTGCGCATATTGATCAAAACTAGAGTTCGCTAGTTCGTATGCTTGCCATACGTGAAAGTGTCCTCAGTTGAGAGAGAGAACGCTACAGCGAGTCCAGAAAACCAGATATAAGTTTACTCAAATCAGCATTGTTTTATCATTAGTTACCACAGAGATAAGGAACTTTTCTCTCTCTGAATTGCAGACACTTTTACGGCTCACTCGCGTACTCTAGTATAATATCTCTATGGTTCTACATGACAGAGAGGTGGACAACGACATTAGCTTCTTCCTGTATGTATAAAAATTGTAATTATTATTATTGTGTGATTTACCTATCTTCCAGAAAATTCGTTCTAAACAAAGAATTTGATAAAGTTTTAGTTTTTTTTTTCCTTAAAATTTGAAATTTGTAAAAATAAACTGCTTCGGTCGGAAATCAAGGGGGTCGATTGGGTTCAATTGACCTTCTTGACTTACCCCTTAGTATCCGCATCTGATTCCATTTTTTTTGTGTATTTGAAAGAAAATTGTGTTCGCGTGGTATCCGGGTAAAAAGAGTATAAATTTTTAACGGAAAACGAGTGAATTTCTTGTTTGTGTCACAAATTAAGGCGTAATAATAGTAATTAGTGTACTTCTTTACACACATTGTGCAATTTTTGATATAATATACGTACCTATGGCTTTTTGTAGCGTTAGCTGGTTTTGTACATTTAGGTGTTCTAGTTGTTTGCAGTGGTGTAGTCACAATAAATATGCCTTTTTGATATCATCAATATCTATCGTGATTATCTATCCAATTTTGTACCGGAAATACAGCCTCGATATAGTAAGAGAGCTATCAAACATTTTTGGGTAGGTATTTTAGACAGTGTGAAAAATTGTGTTACACTTTTTTTTGTAATGCAATCGAAGATCTGGACGAAAGGTAGCGGGGCCTAGTCAAGCCGTGAGTTTTAAATTTTGCGAAATTTTATTTGCAAAAGAAGTCCTTGAGGCATTTTGAAATGTTAAATACCACCTTTTAAAATGACCCTATTGATCCTATTTTAAAAGGATCTTCGTGCGGTGATGTGTTCCAATATGTGGACTAAATTTCGTTAAAATCAACTCCTTCGAAAGTTATTGCACACACACACATATAAACATATACGGGTGTTCAAAAAGTCCCGCAACGCCTGAATATCTCAGAGAAGTTTTTTTGAAAAATGTTGCGAATGAAAGTTGTTCAACTCGTTGTAATGTATTTTTCGGTAACAAACATTTCTTCCAAGGGTGTGCTCTCGTGGGGGCAGGGGGTAACTCTGAAATTTTAAATGGCAACCACAGTTTTTTTGTTGGTTCGAGTTCTTCGGGCTAAAAAAGACATCTTTGTCCCAAACTTTTTTTGTTCAAGCTACAGATCACCGAGTAAAATTTTCCGAGTTATCCTCACTCCCTCAAATAAAATTTGTTCATTTTGTAACATATCAAGGAATGGTACTCTTTTACTTGACCTTAATAACAGTCTTAAAGTTTAGTTTGTCGTTTTTAAAGTGGAATTTGCATTTCTCTTCGAGATTAGTGAAACACCGCTACGTTGTATGATTGAGATCCCCTGCAAAATTTTAACCCGCGTACTCGCTGATCTGTAACTTGAACAAAAAAAACTTACGGACAAAAGATGTCTTTTTTTGTCCGAAGAACTCTACTCAATAAAAAAAATTGCGGCTGCCATTTAAAATTTCGGAGTAACCCTCTGCCCTCCACGGGGGCACTCCCTTGGAAGGAATATTTGTGACCGAAAAGTACATTACAACGAGTTGAGCAACTTTCATTCGCAACATTAAAATAAAAACATGTCTTTGAGATATTCAGGCGTTGCAGGACTTTTTGAACACCCATAAAAACAGACATTTCCAAAAATGGTACCAAAATGTTCCGGAGGCTATGAAACGTCCAGAAATTTTGGCCCAACCTCTAGGTTCCGCCATCCGACCGACAACAATAGTGTATGTGCCATACACGCTAGGTAAGTATCTTTTGACAAGCGACATTTGCGCCCTCTCGTGTTTTTTTTTTAAATTCTGGTTCAGCCAAAACCTTAGTGTCATATGTTATACGTGCATTTTAATAAGGATTAATTGTTGAATAAAATGGGTAAAAAGCTAGCAAATCGGAAGTGCTGTGTTGTTGATTGTAAAGATACACCAACCCAGAATTTCAATTCCACCGTTTTCCTGGATTTTCTTATGAATTAGAGAGGAACAAAAATGAACTGCAGCAGTAATCGTCAAGGGTATTTAAATTTTATTTTACGTGTGTAATCATTATTAAATACATGAAAAATATCATAATTAATATTTTGTTATCAAAAATAAGTTTAAAAAAATTTTGAAATAAAAAATGTATATCACTTATGTAGTTTTTTTACTGACATTTTGCGTAAATATTTTTTTTATAATTAAAAATAACGCTGGTTACCATGGTAAGTTTTGAGTGAACCAGATTTTAAAAAATCAAACACGAGATGGCGCAAAGATCGCATGTCAAAGATACTTTCCTGGCGTATAACATGGCAAATGTACTAATAATGTTGATATGATGGCGGCTGTGATCTTGATAGTAAAGGAGAAAATTAACGGGTGAAATAGCCAATTTAGAGTTCTAGAGGATATTTATTTTTATTTATTTTTTTTTTATTTATAAAGTATAGTCAATAATGTACAATTAATGGTAGGTATATTTATTTTAGAGCTACACCGCTGATTCTAACATCACCAGTTCGACTTAATATGCTGCACCGACTTACAATCACTGAATTTATTATGTTGTAGTATCATAAATATGTGATTAACTTTTTTTTTACTTTGCTAGAAAAATGAAATGTACCTATACCATTATCTAGTAAGTTCCGTGGTAATGCGCGTACTTTATGACATAAATTACGAATTTTCATGTCTCTACCGTTAAATAAACATCACGCTCTTTGTTTGGACTATGGATATTTGAAGAGTAGCACATTTTATTATAATCGCGGAAATGACATATACTTATATAATTTCTTTTAATCTTAACTTTTTTGTGTTTTAGTAACATGTCCAGCAGTAATTTTAAATTACCATGTTTGGAAAAAAGTCGACATTACGCTCATAACGACTAAAACTTTTTTCCAAATATTTTAATGAAGTTTTTATTATCTGACTGTTGGTGGCCTAAAAAACTGTTCGTAATTGTTAACGTTTTTTCCACTGTCCACTGTTCAATTAACGTTCTGTAGGACTTTAACCGGTGATGAGTCTGGCCATGTGCTGTCAAAATAACCAAATATGACCCTAATAAAAATCACACAATTTTTGAGATACTTAAAATATTTTTCTCCATACCTCGATCGAAAGTACATACTTTCGGCATCAATTGTAAGGCAGAAAGTATATTAACATTTACGCATTGGTGGGGTTACACGCACAAATGCGGGAAATACGTACGTTCGGGCGGCAGTTAAGAAAAAATAACCAATCAATTGTTGTTTCCATAGCAACATTTTAGCTAATAGTCGCGATCAGCTGTCATTCGTGTTAGTTTCTGCACAATCGCCATCTTGTATGGATGGAAATGGAGATCGTCATGGAGAATTCTCCTCAAAGAATGATAGGAAAGTCCAAGGGCAGACGCATGTATGCGCGAAGAACGCCGTTGTGATCGCAACATTGAAGCTCTCACTGCCTCAATGTTCTCAGGTGATCTAATGGGACGAGGAACTCCAGTTCTTCGTCTTGTCGCACTTGCAGTTTGTCTGAACCATATTGTGACCCACATAACAATTGATTTCCGGTCCGGGACAGGAGCCAACGGGGCTAAATTAAAGCGATTTCGAAAGGCGCGCTGAGTTGCAATCCGTTCGAAAAGTAGGCTTCAACGGCAAACGCACGCTTCTCACTGTTCCAATGCATGATGGCGACTGAAGTAGGGTTGGATAACTCAGATCTGAACCGGTTCAAAGAGCCGGCTCCGACAGAAGATCCGTGAGAGCCGACTCACTTTTTTATGAGCCGACGCGACGGCTCAAAGATCTGCATAACTCAGTGAAACACAGAAGCAATAAGATATTCTGTCAGCTCAAATGACTCATGCATCAATATGTCTGGCTATATGGTACACAATACGCACAGGCGGTACAGCTATTACAGTGTTTTACTTAAATCACAACTATTTAAGGTATTGTATTGCATATCGAAGAATCTCGCTAGAGATTCTTTTCTGTGCTAAATGCCAACGAATCTCTAGCGTATTCTTATACATTGATTTTGCCTTTCTCCCATATAACGCCGTGTATATGAAGCAAGTTTCCAAGTTTTATAGTTCTGTGACCACGTGACTTTCATAGGACCGATTTTTCGTATCACCCATATATACTTCTGTACCATAATAACAGCTTATACTGTGTGAGTGCCCGTGGACGAGCGGGTTACGACGTTGGCTAGTAATAACTATAATAACAGGGTCTTGAGTTCGAATCCCGCCAGCATCATTAGAAAATTTTTTTTTCAATTTTTAATTTTTTTTTATGTTTTTAATTGTTTTTTTAGTTTTAATTTATTTTCTCAATTTTTTTCTCATATATTTTTATTTCTTTTTTAATTTTTAATTTTTATTATTTTCTTGTTTTTTGAAAAATTCACTTTCGTCAAATCTTTTATTAAAAAATAACAAAATATATGATTGAAGTTAGATTTAAATAAATTAATTTATTAAAAAACATATTTATCATAAAAAGTGCAACAAAAATTAAAAAGTGAAAAGATTACGAAGTGAAACTTCTTTTTTTAATGCAAAATAAGTATTTTACAAATGATATGAAAAAAAATTTGTATTTTTAATGGTGGGCCCTGTTCATTGATTTTTTTTCATGCCTTCAAAATGTGCCTTCATGGAATCTTCAAGAATATCCATATTTCAAATGAATATAAAAAAGAATCATGTATCACAGAGCATAGACTTGTTATAGCTCATTTTTATTTTTAATAGACTTCACATGGATTGTTTACAAATTGAATGTCATGGTATTCGCATGGAGGTGTGATGAGCCGATTGCACCAGTAGGTGTTGCACCGCGGCAGCACTGGACTACGCGGCAAAATATAAATGCACTTTTGTAGTACTGTTTGTTAAATGAGAAGTAAAAATCAAAAGTCGATTATTGCAATTTCTATAACCGACTTTTGATTGTTACTTCTTATTTAACAAAATACATGAGAGACGCGCTCGAAACCACAGTTGCATGGAGTAAGGATCGTGTTGTTTTTTACAATACATAATATTATGTATTGTAAAAAACAACACGATCCTTACTTAAAATAAACATATGTGCATTTTTTATATTGTTGTATTTAAATGCAATAAAAGTGTTCATATTGTTGTATTTAAATGCAATGAATCTCCGAAATTAGAATATTTTTAATTTCGGAGATTCATTGCATTTAAATACAACAATATGAACACTTTTATTGCATTTAAATACAACAATATAAAAAATGCACATATGTTTATTTTGGAGGAAAAATAAAAATAATGTCTCACACTTTGGAAAAAGACGTGAAATCTTAAAAAAAAAACTTCGGAGAAGTAAAAACTTCGTTCTGTGCTAAATTCAAAAACTTGAGGCGACTGAATCTTAAGATTATAACTTAAAAAAAAAGAATTTCGAGGCAGACAAGAAATTGAAATCAAGCTCGAAATTCTGTGCGTAAGACGTCGAAAAAAAATGAATTTCGAGGCAGACAAGGAATTGAAATCCAACCTTGAAATTCTGTGCTTATAAAAGCTACAAGAGCAACAGCAAAAAAAAGTGCACAGACGGCGTTTTTTTAGTGGTAACTAAAGGAGTTATGCGAACACCGTCTCTGCATTTTTTTTTGCTGTTGCTCTTGTAGCTTTTATAAGCACAGAATTTCAAGGTTGGATTTCAATTCCTTGTCTGCCTCGAAATTCATTTTTTTTCGACGTCTTACGCACAGAATTTCGAGCTTGATTTCAATTTCTTGTCTGCCTCGAAATTCTTTTTTTTTAAGTTATAATCTTAAGATTCAGTCGCCTCAAGTTTTTGAATTTAGCACAGAACGAAGTTTTTACTTCTCCGAAGTTTTTTTTTTAAGATTGTAATATGCTTTCTGTATAGCAAGTAGCAATCTGTAAAACCCCGCCTTATAATATGTGAGTCAGTCACTGGCACAATATTACGTGATATGATTGACTCAACTAACTCAGTGGCTCAGTTGACTCGAATAACATATTCAGAACTCGGCTCTTTTTGAACCGGTTCAGGGAGCCGGCTCACATATGGGATCCAGATGCAAAGATGCAGATCACTAAAAAGACCCGTTAACTCATCTTTAAACTGAACTGTGTTCATGACAAAACTTTATAGTTCTGCCTCTCGAACGACACCACTAGCGCTCCGCTACGACATCAACCGACTGAATGGCGCGCATTTTAAAAAAAGAAGTTACTGTATATAAAAAATATATTTACTGGACACACTGTATAGATAACCAGAAAACTTGACTCCATTTTGTTAATAAATAAACACGTGACTTCAAAAAATGATTAGTATTCAAAAACATGTCGGTCGGCAGTACTTTAAACAGACTGTGTGTAGAGAATAAAATATCAAGTCAAAAATATTTTCAGTAAGTAAAAAATGCTCTGACTATACACAAAGTCGTTAAGTCTGAATCGCGTCGTGATACGTTAAATTATATTGATGACGCATCGACGAAGTTTTATCACGAGAACGACTCAATTTTTTTCTTCCTTCGTCCTCTTCCACTTCTTCCTATTTCAGGAATTACATTTATAAACTTCATAACTGATTTTTATGACTGTGCTTACGAATATTATGGTCGTGTTTCTCTGAGGATTTTTTTGCCATCGTTGTTAACTTATGTACGTCTCGCTTTTCAAGTTGTGAAAGCGTTGACACCAAAAGTCGTTCTCATCACTTCATCATCTTTTTTCACTATATCAATTACAGGAAAAACATGGACTGTGTAGATTACACTACAGTATTACATACTACAGAAGTGAAATTTACCGCAAAATATGCATACATAATTGATATATACATGAATAAATATGTAGAATATTTCTTGTGTAAGATTTGTTTTTAATTCCAACTCATTCTGCTGTGAGTAACGTAGTTTCGTTTACAAACTCTGAACTATGAAGTTGGTTTAAAGCAGAGGTCCCCAAACGTTTTTGTCTCGTAGACAACTTGCCATGTTTTTCGGTTTTGGGTAGACCCCCTGCTTATCTGATATTGATTTTTTGCAAATTCATTAATTTCAAATGAATTTTTGACAACCGGTATAGTGCTACTCACTTTAAACGATTTAAATTTATAACGGTATTGAAACGTAGTGTGAAATGTTTAGTTTTATACATTTATTAATTAGATTCAAATTAAACGAATCAAATTAAAATGTACTTTCTGTTACATAAAATAAGCAAAAAATAAATGCTTTCAGTGTGAGGGAAGAACAAATTTTCAACATTTGGCATCAATTTATTCATTATCCCCCATTTTCATTTCATGGACCCCAAATTTTTTTTCCGCTGACATGGATCCCTTGTAAGTTGTCGTCGACCCCTGGGGGTCAATATAGACCACTTTGGGAATCACTGGTTTAAAGCAATGAAATTTTAATTTGTCTAAGAAGTAAATTCAATCTATACTAATAGTTAGAGTGCCCGTCGGAAAAAATTTTACTGACACTTACTCTCCCCAAACTTTGTATATGACTTCATTAGGCCTAGTCTGACACCTATTTCCTCTATGACTTTTCTTGATTTTGGGGCGTTTTCCCTCTAAATATATGTCGAACATATTCGAGGTGTCAGACATTTTAAATGGTTCATGTTATTTGTCAGAAAACATTATTTTAGCGTTTTGGTTGAAGTTTTTAAGCTATCCAATTAAAAAAACAAACAGTATCTATAAATTTTTTGCATGTCGTCAAAACTACATCTTTCGGAAAATTTAGAGGGAAAACGGCCCAAAATCAAGAAAAGTCATATATAGGAAATAGGTGTCAGACTAGGCCTAATGAAGCCATATACAAAGTTTGGGGAGAGTATGTGTCAGTAAAATTTTTGCCGACGGGCACTCATAATATGATGAAGATTTCAATAAATAAAATTATCGACCAATTTTTCAGACAAATATATTAACAAAAAATATATAAATTCAATACATTAACGTTTCGGTCCGGATTTGGAGCTTCAACTTTCTTCAGAACTGATCTAAAAAATATAAACATTAATTAATAATTAGTTATTTGTTATTAAACAAGTTTGAGCGAATTTTATAAAAAACTAATTAGAAACGAATTATTAATTAATTTTTATATTTTTTAAATCAGTTCTGAAGAAGATTCAAATTCGGGCCGAAACGTCAGTGTATTGAATTTATATATTTTTAGGCGCGAATAGCGTAAGCTAAAGCGCCTATATGTAATTTGTTAACATATTTGTCTGAAAAATTGGTCGATAATTTTATTTATTGAAGAGTTTCTAATTACACGTTAATCAAAAATTTGAATATTATAAAGAGGTAAAGTTTGGAAGTGGGAGCCAGGATCTCCGAAATTACTCATACGATTTCAAAAATGTATTCAACATTATTTAGAATGATCCTTCAGGGTGGAGATCATCGCGTTAAAAAAGCGCTTTTCGTGGAGACCAATTTTGCAACATAAAAATCTGAAATGCTGATTAATATCAGCTATTTAATTGAGGGTACCTGCAAAAAATGTAGAGTGTATCTTGTTCGTAATAATATTATGGCTCGAGTGACTTAAAACTCACTGTCTATTTTAACATAATGTCACTCTCTTGTCAAAACATATGGAGATTTATTTGTCAAAAGTACATTATTTTGCAGCGTATAATTGACACAATTAATCCATTATTGACTTAAAGCTGATTATTATCTAACTTGGGAATCTCCGTTCTATTAAATCTCGTTGCTGTCAGAAGGAAAACAACTGTTTATTAATTATAAATTAGTTTTTATTTAGATCAAATTTATTAATTAATAAATAATTTATTTTATAATGTGTAATACGTTTATTATCTTTACATCTATTTTTGTTTGGCATAACTGGAAATTTTACTAAATATTTAGATATAATTTCAAGATTATCTATACAGGGTGACCGGTAATTGCTCGTATTCCTCTCGGGAGAAGCAACTATGACTTATTTGGAATGATTTAACCTCTATCACTTGGGAGTCGGCAATGCGTCATTTTCGAGAAAATCTACTTCGGTTTTCTTTTTACGAAAATCCGAATTTTGGGAGTTAAAAATAAAAAAAAATATTCACTTTTTGGCCTGAATTTTTCCATGATCTAATAGCTTACTAATTGTTAAAAATGTTAAATTTAGTTTTTCACTGAATATACACCCCCAAAAAATTCCAACACACTGAAAAATATTTTCTTCATACCTCGATCGAAAGTACGTACTTTAGTCCCTTATAGCAGGGACGAAAGTTTGACATTTCCTCCCTGTTATTTATTATATTAAATGACAGCGGTAACCCTAGTTACGAGTATAAATACGCATGAGAAATTTTTTCCTCCCGCCGTTCTCACTGGGAGTAAATGTCAATCTTTCGTTTCTGCTGACGAAAGTACGTACTTTCGGGCGGATATGAAGAAAAATCGTATACACCACACGGGCCTTAAAAGTTGAAATCGCCTCGGGCTCATGACGCGCAGGGCCGAAAATTCAACTTTCGGCCCTTGTGATGTAATATACTATTTTTGTTTCATAAGAATAAAACTCGGGCCCGAAGGAATTAAATTGTCTTTATGTTTGTTCGACCATCCAATGATTTTCAACAATTTTGCAGAATGTTCATATTATGTTTTTTAGGTTGCGTTAAATACCATGCGCGTGTGTGTATAGGACAAGACAACATAGCAGAGAAAGTTCTCAACAGGACACTCAAGGAGGATAGAATAAAGCAAAGTAAAGACGAGAGCCGGGACGGGTTTGTCTGTCTGTCCGTGTCACGAGAAGGGTGGGTCTGTACTTTGGTCGCCACTATTTTTATATCACATCGTAAACTTAACGACTTTTATTATATATGTCTCTGTTGTGTCCATGAAGTCTTAATGCTACACTTTACTGCGTTATGTGTATTTGTATGAAAATTTTAAGAAATTTATTTTTATTTTTGTCTCTTGAAAACGCTGCCAAGATTGTTTGTGATTTATACTGTGTGTTCTAGTTATGAATTTTTATAAATTCGAAAATTATAGTAGAGGCAACTTCCAATTCGATCCATTTAAAATTAAAAAAATTTTCGAGTAATTTTTCAGACAGATTTATTAAAAAAATTAATAAACTAAGCAATCGACGTTTTAATCCGGATTTGGATCTTCTTTAGAATACGTGAAATAAAAAAAATATAAAAAATGTTTTTATATATAATAATAATAATGCGTTAAACGTCTGTTTCTCGACTTTATGTTATAACAGACGCCATTCGCACCATTACTGTTTTACATCTATCACACTTCCCGTTCTACATTTTTAAGCTTCCACTTAATAGCAATGAGCGAATTAAGGAATTTTAGAACATTAGGATAAGGCAGGCTAATTTTGAACACAAGAGTTTGACAAGTAATCGGCCATGGCCTTGAATAAAGAACCATCTCGATATTTATCTAAAATTATTGAGGGAAACCATGGAAAACCTTAACAAGATGACCGGTACAGGAATTACCGTTTCTCGGCGAGAGACAGCAGGAAAAAGTCCCAGTCACATCTGCCCCCGCCAGGATTCGAACCCGCTACCTCCCGAATGCGAGTCTAGTGCTCTCACCACTACGGCATTCAGCTTGGTATGTTTTTATATATTAGTAAGTTTTAAGTTAAACACGTTTGTATTAAATTAATACAAATAAAACATACTACTATAGAAAATCATTTTTTATATTTTTATCGCTGGGGAAGTTACATTCGTGGCGAGAAGTTAAAACAGTTCTATATGACTTGAAAATGAGTGTCAGTAATTCGTACACTTTTTACGTCACAATATAAGCAGCACAGTTTTCATACATGGGATGGATATGCTTTATATTGTTTCATTGCTTTGCCACAAATTAAGCATGCTTCTATTATTCGTTGACAATTATTTTCATACCATACTATAATAGTATATTGTGCGACTAATGAGAGAAGGAGAAGATTCCATGAGCGTGAAATTTGCCGCACGAGCGTAGCGAGTGCGGTAACACGCGAGTGGAATATTCTCCTTCGATCAATGGTCGCACATAATACTTTATTCAACTAGCACGAGTGATATGTAATCGAGGCCTTGATAAAAGAGGAAGAAATAATAAATCACTTCATTGATTGACGTACCCACCGCCTTCGATGCACACAAGATGGCCCTGACTTTCGCTGAATTGCGATGCTGTTTTCATATATACAAATCGCTATCGCGTTCCTATTGGTCCAGAAACTATGCAGTAATAATTCATTACCGTACAGTTTCGGCTCGCTACCGCGTTCTTATTGGTCCAGAAACTATGCAGTAATACATTATCGTACAGTTTCGGCTCATTATTAGCACTCTACGCGTCAACATGAAGTAATTTATTATTTCTCCCGAATTTAGCAGGGCCCCGAAATTATATATTACTCACGCGTGTTGAATAAAGCATATTATTCAATATCCTATAGTCTTCTTAGCTGATAAACAATTTTGATATTACACTACCGATTGGATCCGGGTTCTCCCGTATTTATAGATTATAAGAAAACGCATAGAATTATTCAATTAAATTAACCAAAATCACTCACGAAAATTGGTTTTCTGAATAACAACGGTTGTCTATGAAGCCGCACGACATGGTATCTCTGACCTGGGCATTCACAGTTCGGCCCTCCTCGGTAATGTTCGGCTTTTGGCGTGCGGCTTACCGGCCTCCGACGCAACACGCCGCCGTCGCTCCTTATATGGCCTAGAGTCTTTCTGAATAATTTGACTATCTAATGCAAAAAGGATTTTTCAAATCAGATAAGTACTTACTGAGATTAACGCATTCAAACAAACAAACGCTCCAGTTTTATTATGGCTGGCATCGTATGGGATCAGAATGTTTACTAATCAGCTCTCGAGAGTACCGAGTATACTGAATATTTTTTATTCAGTTCTGAAACAAAAACAATAATTATAAACAACTTTAAATCTACAAATCATATGTTTACAAGTTTGTAACTCAAATTGAACGCACAGTATATTTGGTACTATATTTCAACATATGCATATAAGGAGAAAAAAATATGTGTATATTTCGTCGCCTTTCAGAAACTAATATAAAATATTCAGCTAAACGAATTTACTGTATTTTTATATCCGTCGCAATTTGCGGATCTTTTTTACTTATGTTAGAATTACAGACTATTTTCGAAATTAAAACTATTGAAATACTTATATTATATAGTCCAGGAGGCAGTGAATTTTTTTTGTACTTATTTTTCCAGTCGGTGAATATGAAATAGTTTGCTCGGATGGTGACACAAAACGACAATTTGTGAGTCTGGCTAAAATTTTCGGATGTGTTCACTAGATAAAAAAAAAGACAAGTCCACTTATTTTGCAAGTCATAAATGACATTAATTAAAGTTAATCATTTTATTAATGGATTTAACAGTCTGGCACATCCCAAGTGGAGGAAAGTCAGTCTGGCTGAAAATTTGCGGATACAAATTGACCGATTTTTGAAATCCGTAACCCTTATTTTCCCATGCTTGAAATTTAACGAATCATTTGATACTATCATAAACTATAATCAAAAGTAAGTTTGGCTGATTTACAAAATTGGCAAATGAGTCTGGCGGCATCTTGAAAATCGTAAAAATTACAATATTTTTGCTCTTATTTTCCCGGATTTGAAAATTTGTGACATGATAAATAATACTATAATTTCATAGAATATACGCGTCTGGCTGTCATTTACAATGACGAAAGCCCCGCCAGACTCACAAGTCAGATAGTTAAATGAGCGCGCCTGCCGAGCGTTGGATGGGTCTGGCAAGGCTTTCGGGGTGTTCCACATTAGCCAGATTATATTTGCAGCTGTAATTATAATAATCATCTGACAAATTTTTAGGACTGCGAAAAAAAGGGCAATGGTTTTGATTATTTTTTTCCAATTTCTTACCTGCCAGACATATTACCCATACTCACAGATTAGTCAGACTATTTTTTTTTTCTTAACTTCATTATATCTCTCACTAATATAACTGTTTTTATCACTGGAAAAAAAGTGCAGTATATTTGTACTTTCTAACGCATTTTCCGCCTCAACCCATCGGAACCCCCAACCCCCCTACATATATATGAATTTTGCTTAGAATAGCAAACCGAATAATTCTATCGGTGTTTGCTGACTGGGAAAATAAGTACCGAAAATCTTCACTGCCTCCAGGACTATAACAATTAATTAATCACTCAGAAAAAAAAACATTTTCTGAGAAAACATGAGAAACAAATCGACCGAATAAATATTTATACTTACGTTCGATGAATATACTTCGGAAAATTGGCGCCGGGTAATAGTTTTACAAAGGAGAGGACATCCAAATTACATATGTTTCCAAATTACGCAAATTAGAACCTCAAGCGTTAAAAATAGATTTTGAAAATAAATAACATTTGTGCTATAGGACCTATGTGAAAAAAAAGGAATAACTTTTTGTTTTATTTATTGAATAAGTGCGCATCAAAACAATATTTAAATTTATATTGTTTTAGAACCTAGTTGTCTGTTCGTCCCTATAAATAACTTAATAATAACGACAGAATGAAATTGTACCGGGATTCCGGGATTCTTAGGAACAGAGCGTTGGACATCGTAGTGACATAGTCTTTGTGTTGTTGTGCTGAATGACGCACTGATGCCACTGCACTCTAGATAATATGTGAGCGAAATAGGTTTGAACAAAACAAGTATCTCGGAAAATGAAAACCGATCAGGGTTTAAGAAAATTCATGTATTCAAAGTGTTAAAAATTTGCTGAAAATTAACAGATTGTTTCGGTTAGACTACGATAACTCGATGTGCAAAATATTCATTGGAAATACACAATTATTATTTTAAATAGCATATAACAGTATTGTTAGCCGTTAGTGCGGAAAATTAAGTTTTAAAAATTATTATTTTTTTTTTGCGTAGTGAAAAGGGAAAGGTGTTTGAGGGAGTTCTTTAAAAAACAAGTATGGAGTCGTATCGATGCGATGGCGTTTTTATGCACTGTGAAAAGAGGAGGACGTCTGGGGAGAGTTCTTTAAAAAATAATTACGGGGTCGTGTCGATTCGATGGTTTTTTTTTGCGCAGAGAAAAAGGGAGGGCGTTTAGGGCGAGTTTTTTAAAAAACAATTACGGGGTCGTGTATACAAAGTGAGATAGTAATACAGTAATTCTACACCAGTTGTTATGACGTGTATATGTGATTTCTGATTGGTTAGATTCAAAAAATGACAGTGAAAGATGAAAAGTATTTACATATTTTTGAGGACATTTGTGATAATCCGCAAAACTTTTTTTTTTGAAACGTCAAAATTTAGGGTTTTCTATGAAAAAAAAGTCATTCTGCTCACAGTCAGACAACAGACACGTTTTGCTCTGTGTTTATATTTGAACTGTCACTGCGCGCGCACTAGATCTATCCACAAAACAAGCCTGAAAAGACGTCTCGTCTGAAGCGAGCACATAAAAGCAATTTAGAAAACCAACGCTAGAAAACTAGTAGTCAAATCTAGCAAGGAATCTAGCGGTAAATCTAGCCTTGTGTGCTGCGACTTTTACTCATAAAAAAAGAGACAAATATATTTTTTGTTGCCTTCTCTCACCGCACACTGAGTAAATAGACAATGTTTGGTATAGTAATATCATGTATATGATTTAAAACAATACACGGCAAGTAGTGATTTTCAAGTAATGTCATTACAAACCGTGAAACAGTCAGTGCAGTGACAAGTCCCAATTAGTGGGTGGGTTTTAGACTATATCTCATTGTGCTACTACAACAGGGGGCTGTTATTCACGGGCAACGCCAGCAACATATGTTTATCTTTAATAGTAACAGGCTGCTAGTTGGTTTTATAATTATTTTTGTTCGTACAATCTATTCTAAAAGTCGTACCAGAATTAAAGGCTCATTTACACGAGTATAGTTGCGGGTAGAGTAAAGTAGCAAGTAGAGTGCACCCTACCGTTTCAGCTCTAGATCTGGTCACACAAAGTATAGTACTGATGCTAGCATAGTGTGGTGTGGTATTTGTTGGACTCCAAAGCGCCCCCATTGCCATTCTTTCAACGATTTTTCCGTGGCTTGCCTCATATTTTTATTTCTGTAGTTTACACTACCTAAATTCCGTAAACACTATTTTATTTAAACAAGACACAACGTCCTCACTCTCCTACCTACTATACTCTACTACAGAATCAGACCGCGTTCCATGGGTAGAGTGCGTAGGCAAGTGGATATTTTGACGGTGGTGGTGGTAGTAGAGTAGAGTTACTTTGCCGCATGTTGCTAGTAACTCTACTCTACCACCTACTACACATTCTACTCGCTATTCTACTCTACTGACCGTTTACTTTATACGGTTAGGCCCAGTTTGTATGAGAGGCGTTCAACGCGCGTTGGGCTGACGCACGTTTACAATTTCTATACAATTGTATATAACTGTTTACATGATAACGCGCGTTGCGTTGAACGCGCGTTATCATGTAAACAGTTATATACAATTGTATAGAAATTGTAAACGCGCGTTGGGCCAACGCGCGTTGAACGCTCTTCATGTGTGCTAGGCCTTACTGTACTCTATCAAGTACTTGCCTCATTATTCTACCCGTGTAAATGAGCCATAAGTACCTACGTAAATAAATAGTAAGTTCGGTCATATTCATTAGTAATCTATTAAGTTACATAAGTTTTTTTTTGCATAATAGGTATAGTGATGTTTCTTGTAGTCAGTTGATTCTCTGAACCAACATTAAAAAGATCTTAATAATAAAATATAGTTTTAAATTGAATGGTTTTTGAAGTACAAGAAAAAATTAAGAAATGTCAATTGTTTTATCAAGTGTTTGCCATGATTAGGCTCGGCGACTTTCTTCTTTTTAATTAATAATAATAATAATAATAATAATAATAATATCTTTATTTAGGTACAGACAATAGCCTTTGACCGGCTGACAACGTCTGCCCTTTTTCAATATACACTGCATACATACAAAATAACAAAATTATAAATAAAACAAAGCATGTAAAAATATATAACAAAATTTATAAATATAAAACCAGATAAAATGTAAGGTGTATAACAAAGCTAAAATCGATAAAAAGCTAAAATCAATAAAACCAGATAAAATATAAAGTGTATAACAAAGCTAAAATCAATTATTAATTTGGTAAATATATAACAAATTTATAAATATAAATATAAAACCAGATAAAATGTAAAGTATATAACAAAGCTAAAAACAATTCAATTATTAATTTGGTAAATAGCATTAACTTTCATTCAAATTATGATTTAGCATATAATCCATTAATTTCTTTTTTAATGATTTTATATTACACGCTCTCAGGTCAGATGGCAAACTATTCCAAATTTTCGGACCACATACAAAAAAGGATGTTTTACCTACAGCTGTTTTAGTTAAAGGTATTTCCAAGTCTATGCAGTTTCTTGTGTCATAATTATGATATTTTTGTATGCTATTTAAGTATTGGAATATATACGACGGATGTTGCGTTTTTAAAACATTGTGCAATAATGTAATAATATGAAATATTCTAGTTTGTTCCATGTTTAACAAGTTGTGTTGTTTTAAAATTGGTGTGATATGTGACCTGCGATTAACATTATATACGTAGCGAATGCAGGAATTTTGCACCTTTTGGATTTTATATCTAAGTTGACAAGAAATACCATGATATACTACGTCAGCATATGCAAATATGGATAGCACAAGAGAAGCTATTAATTTTAATTTTACAGTCTCGCTAAGTAAATTTTTGAATTTATATAGATATTTTAATTTTGAGTACGCTCTCTGACATAAATTTTTTACATGATGAGATACGGCACGCACTAACGCAGGTAAGAGATTTGTCATGTCTCAAACTGACGATTTGTTAAAATTATTTGTACTTATTTAAAGCAATTTTTTTTTGGTACGTTTAATCGCCGTGTCGTTTTAATAATGGCGATATTACGACGCGATGGTTTTGTATACTCGATTGTCACAGAGTACAATTTTGTCGCGTTGCACTGTTGCTGCGTTGTGCAGTTCTTGTAAAAAATGCTTCGTTTGAAAACACGTAAAATTTTAGAAGCAGCATTATGTCGAGACACGTCAAATCGCCATGTGATAATCAGGCTTTATTTGAATTAATTAGCTGAATCCGTACTAATATATTACAAATGCGAAAGTAACTCTATCTGTCTGTTCCGATTTCATGGCCAAACCGCTGGACCAATTGTGATGAAATTTAATATGGAGATAGTTTAAACTCCAGGGAAGGACATAAACTACTTTTTTTAAATTAACCCTTAAGGGGGTTAAATGCGTTCTCACAAATTAAGGTTAAAAGCGGGTGGTCCAGTATTTTTAATACGAAATCTTGATGCGCCCAAATTGTGTAATGGCACACGTTTACAAAGTTTCTTAATTGGGTCTAAATATTATTAGAGCTATTATATTTAGTGAGAAATCTGAAGAAGACAGTGTTTTAATACCACAAATACCAATTATACCAACGGATTTATCTGTTCTATTTAAAAGATTAGAATTTCCAGTAAAAACTGGTTTCGAAATAGCAATAAACAAAGAACAGAGGCAAACACTTAAGGTAGCTGGTATTCGTTTAAAAAAACCATGTTTTTCACATGGTCAGATTATGTGGCTTGCTCACGTGTATCGAATCCACAAAATCTTTGTTTTTTAAAAAGAATGTAAAACAAAAAACACTGTTTATTGGACCATCTTAAATTAGAGTCATGCTTGAATTTATTAATTTTTTAATCAATTATATCAATTGTACTCACTGAGGCCTCTTGTTAACGACAACGGATAACGGCCCAATTTTTACGACGGGCGACGGGCCGACACGCAGTGTTCAATAGGTTAGTGTGGGTGTTTGTTAACGCGACGGGCATGTAACCGTTGCAACAAAACTCAACGGATACACGCACGTCGCCCCTCGGCGCGACGGCGGTCGGTCCGATGCAGTAAACCACGTAATTTCATAAAAGTCTGTTGACAGCGACAGATGTGCGCGCACGTTTTTATCTATACCTCCCTACCTACCTACCTACCTTGTTCTGCTCATTGCGAATATGGATCGTGTACAAAGGTAACCGTTTCGCGTCGGTGCGTTACCCATTGACTAAAACGGTCGTTAACAAGAGCCCTGATTCCACGCGGACGAAGACGCGGCTAAAAGCTAGTGTCAATGTAAATTGTCGACCCTATTGAGTCAATAAGTGTAAAACGGCAAGAGCAGCATCGCCGTTGCGAACAGAGGCTATATATAGCATCACACCTTTGTACTCGCTGTGACAGTTTTCCATTTTACACTACTCCGTTGCAAGAAAATCGACAAGTCGGTGCAGTATTTGAATAAATGAACTTACAAATCAATAAACTATACTTCAATAGGTGACATTTGGTCCGGATTTGGAGCTTCTTTAGAAATAATCTAAAAAATATAAAAATGAATTAGTATCTACTTATTTTCTAACACAATTAAGATTGATTTTTTCATTAATATTTCAAAAATCTTAATTCTATTAGAAAATAAGTAGATACTAATTCATTTTTATATTTTTTACATTATTTCCTGGAAGCTCCCGACTGAAACGTCATCTATTGAATTACTGAATTATAATTTTTTGTCAATATACAAGTCTGAAAAAATTGGTCGATAATTTTATTTATTTGAAGAGTTCTATACAAACGTTAATCTAAGATTTGAAAGATATATGTTACCGTTAAAACCCGTTTTTAGTTAGAACGCGTATTTACTAGTTAAAACTAGTTTTCACTAAACGCCCTCGTTAAAACTAGAATTTACTGTTGGTAAAAATGAATATCAGTTAAAACTATTTTTAACTAGTCAAAACGCGTTTTAACGGCACCAAGCAGTTAAAACCTTAGGAACAGGCCAAGGATTTGTTCGCTGTGTATGTAAAAAGTTTTGTATTTCAAAAAGGTGCTTTTGTAAGAAAAAAGGCAACCTATGTAACTCAAAATGCCACGATAGTTTGCCCTGCAGTAACAAGTAAAGACCAATAAAACTTTAATTAAAATTGCCAATATGGCTGTTTGATCTTCATAAGGAAAAATGTTCTTTTACTGTGTTATGTTACTAACTTTAAATATTAAATTTGTTTGGGATGTTTCAATTCGTAAATATTTAAATAAATATTGTATTAAATAATATGTTATCATATAATGTTTTTTTTTCAAATGACTAAGAGGAGTGCTAATTGTTTTTGTTCGCTATTAATATTTATGTTAAATGTGTAAGACTTTAATAAAACTGTAATAAAAGTTGCCAATATGGATGTTTGATCTCCATAAGGAAGAATGATATTTTTATATTACTAATTAATATCAACGTTGTTCAAATGTTACTATTCACAATTAATGTTCTCAATAAATATCTTAATAAATAATATGTAATAATGTTTATTTTTTAATCAAGGCTTCATTCTATTAAATCAATCCTCTGAAACACAATTTTCTAGTTACTACTAGTTTTGTCTAACGCTCACAGTTAAAACTAGTTTTACCTAAAAATCAATCTTCTAAATCAGTAAATTCTAGTTATTACTAGGAAATTCTAGTTTTAACGAGGGCGTTTAGTGAAAACTAGTTTAAACTAGTAAATACGCATTCTAACTAAAAACGGGTTTTAACGGTAACATATATATATAATCTAGTACCCAAGTTGATAACCCCAAAGTTGTGATGTATCGCTCCTGAGCGAGTCGTTCATAATGGAACGCGACTCCTTTCTCGGAGTGGAGCGAGTCGCTCTTTTTTTTGTGAATGAGTCACTCCGAGCGCCATTGCACTGTGCTGAGCTATTCTGTACTGTTGCATTCGCACATTTACAGAGCGCACACAGCACAGGCCACAGAGGCACTAGTGAATTTTGCACGTACGGAGTTTTCTTTGCTGAGTCATTTAATGTTGAATGACGCACTGTAAGTGCAATAATACTAAGATTACAGTGATTTAAACCATTCACATTGACCGTATTGACGTCGTTGACAAAGATATAATATTGTAACAATAAACATAAATATTGTTAAGCTTTTATAATACTTTATATAGTTTATCCGAAATGCGAATAATATAAGATCAGAATCATATTAACAAAATGAGCTCAGAGCTGAGTGTGTGTATTGTGCTATGCAATGCTACGTGACTCCTGAGCATGCATGATGACAGTTCATACCTCTGTAGTCTGCACTCTTGTGTAATGTGTACTGTCTAGTGTCGCTCCTTTGAACGACTCGTTCTGAGCGGCTCTTTTTAGTGAGCGGAGCGTACGGAGTCAGCTCCCAATAAAGAGTCATGTGGACACATCACTAGTGCACATAACTGGTAAAAAATGGTTCATCATAAAAAAAACCGAAACAATAAAAAATCGCTGATCTAAACTTGACCTGTGACTTAATTGTCACGCAAACTCTCATCTTTTTACTTGCAGCTAACGTTTATTCGAGAACGTAGCGTAGCCTAGGTACATTTTTGTAACAACACACCTTACATAAAACATTTCAAGATGGAAATAAAATTCCCAAACGTCTTCTACTTTAACTTGTTCTTGTTCTTCTTTCGTACTCTTCTTTTTATTCTTTTACGTTACTGTATTTGTGCTCGCCTACTTGGTTGTTATATAATTTACATGTCTCGAAACATTAAATATCTGTCAGGATTTTGTTAAAACCAACCTAAAAATCAAATTTAAATGTCACCAAGTTATATCCCTATTTGCACTTTTTATAATTGTCTTTTCAAAATGAGGTGAAAATGTTGACATTTTACTTTTAAACTGCAAGATGTTTTTTTATTTATATTTATTTAATAATAATTGTTATTTATTGTTTATTTTGTTTCAGGTATTTTTGCACAATTATTTCAACAACGGTTTTGAGATGATACTTATAATGTAAGTAGATTTTTTATTCATATTATATGAATTGATATTATAAAATTATTTTTGTACACGCCCTTTCAAAATAGGTGCTTTTCATGCCTCTACAGCGGAACCATGTCTAGATCCTCCCAAAATTTGGTTTCATTCCGCTCATTAGTTTGCCTTCACAAACAGATGTTTTTAAAAAATATGTTTTTTTGGATTCGGGAGAACTCAAAACAAAAAAAAACATTGTAACGTTTTGGAAAGTGAATTTTGACTTAAATTAGGACCCTTTTTCTGGGGGGTGGGGATAAAGCAAAAACTCAATATTTTTTCATAAAGGAAGGTGTTAAGCAAAATATTAATTCCCAAACCATTTTGACAAATTTTTTTCAAGAATTATTTCTAAATTTTATTTTTTAGTTAGGTATTCGTATTATTTTCAGTTTTATTTTTTTATTATAATGATCCTGCGGTGGTAATTACCCCCTTTATTCCCCGCCTTATCTACGCCCTTGGTTTCCTGCTTATGGAGTTGAATGGTAAAGTACTCGATTTTAGCGTTCCGTACCAAAATTGGAAAAACTAAACACTTATGCAGCCTCAATCCAATCTCTGTCCGGTCACAAGCTCCTAGAGCCATACGGTACAAGCTAGAAACTTGAAATTTGGTATAGTTAAAGTTTGTTATGGCCCCATCTTGAGTAGAAGATATGAATAAATTATTCGCATAATTATGGGTAATTGTGAGAGGTCAAACGGGTTTACAAAAAAAATTTAAATGTTCAACTTTATCGAGTGCAGTTTTAAATGAAATCTAGTGACCTTTAAAAAGAATTATCTGGTTCTTTTTTGTTTTGGAAAAAATTGAAATCTGCGAAAAATGCTTGCCCTACTCTATTTATCGCAAAAAAAGTAAATAAATTTAGTAGGCGTATCATAATGTCAAAATTGATAAAAAGACGATGTAAGCTAAGAAACGAAAAACACTAGAAGTTTTTTACATTTTTCCAAAAAAATGTTTTAATTGCTCGACAACCCCCCCCCTCTAATCTTGAAAAATATGGCTCAGAAAAATCTGAAATATATGGAACACTTTCAGAAAGTTCATCTTGCACTACTTGGCTGATTTTTTTCAATGTAATAACGTCATGTTGCGCGCTCACTCTTGGGACGCCTATGCCTTCCGTCGAATGTTCTCGCAACAATGAACGAAGGTATAAAGGTTTTTGTGGCGGCTGGAAGCCAAATCCCAAACTCGCAACAACAATGAATGCAGATAACAGAAACGATCGGAAATTTCTCGAAAGTTACCCAGCACCTATAAATAACAGCGCGCACTGAGACAGTCAGTACAGTACAGCGCATTAATAGCAAGTGGCAAACGTACAGTGGATTACAGATAACTGTGTGACATAAATTGTTCAGTCGGTACAGTTAGACCGAGGCACCTGTAAGGCTACGTTCACACCTTGCGGTTTACCGAAACGTTTTTCGTATGCGGTTTTCAGTAACAAATGCAAACATATACACGTATTCACACTATACGGTAAAACCGAATGCGGTTAAAAAAACAGTTTCGTTTATTTTTGCAGCCGTGTCTTGTCACTGAAAACCGTGAGCCGCGTACGGCACAAAGAACGAAACGGTCTCAGTGGCAATAGCATTTCGATTCTACCGTATAAGAAAAACGTATGAATGTGAATACTGAATACGTTTTTACTGTATACGGTAAAATCGTATAAGAATTCCGAATAGGAAAAACCGTATAGTGTGAACCTAGCCTTAAGATAGAAGATAAATGAGCCGTGTAAACCATTGAGTGCAATTATATAAATCTGGTTTTACATAAATAACTTTTTGTAAATAATCGTGTGAATATAGTTAAGAGACACGTGTGAATTAGTGTACTTTGGTGTGTTTGTGTGTTGTAAATATTTTGTGTACATAATTAGTGACTTTACATTCTTCGTTAATCATTATTTTTCTATTTTAAATTATTTAGAACTGTTGTTTTGTTTCTGTTACGCTATAAAGAAGTGCTTTCTGTTTGTGTATTTAACTGTTTTGTTAAACGTTTATTATTGTAAATAAATAATTTCCACCACTAATTAGAACAGTTTTGTTACAGTAACATAGAAGTTAAGATTTTTGAAATGTTTTCCTTAAAATATGGCAAAAACTATTTTCCACATATTGATCGTCTGAGATTCAGCCAGCTGCGACCGGCGTCTGTAGTGACTGCGTGTGTTCTTCGTTCTCTGTTTTTCGTGAGATTCTGAAAAAATCCGATAATTAATGACGTAGCAGCAGCGTGTTAGACTGGCCACTATATGTTGCACTCGGTACATACATATTGCATTTTACTGGTTATTTGCAGTTTTCAACCACTTAGAACATTCTTTTTTTACTTTTTTTATTAAATTTACTATACAGTTTCACCACAAACCCCATTTTTTCTTTGTTTTGGCTCTATCGCGATGAGTAATTTCAGAAGCTTTCAAGTAGGATTGGCAATTCTGTTCGTATATGAAATAAATTATTTTCTTTTAATGCTTAAGGGTAGTCTATACAGTAGATTCGTAGTGATGAACTAAAACAAGACCAAGACTGGGATAATCTTGGTATCGGTTTTATTTATTTTATTTATTCTTCTAGTCTTGGTCTTGCTTATTCAGTCTTGGTCTTGGTCTCGCGTACTATTCAGTCTTGATCTTGTTCATTTAACCTGTTACATACGTGTTTTTAATAATTTTTCTAAATACTATCATCATCAAGTTTTTTAAAGGTATAAATTATAAATTAGTGATGATGAACAATAGTCTTGCGCAGGGGTGACGAACTACGTACCAATTTATTTAAAAAAATCTTTAATGTAGGTAGCCATGACGTGCCGACAAGCAACCAAAGAAATTTAGTTGTCAAAAAAATAAATCAAACATACCTGAAAGAAAAGAATATTAATTTCGATAATACACTGAGGCTGAGGGCTATGAAACTTTTTCGTAGGTATTTGTTATTTGGCGATAGTCAATTTTTTTCGACATATAGCATATTACGATTTTGCACCTTAATCAATGCCGTTCCCATAATAATGTGTCGCGTGCCATAGATTCGCCACCCCAGGTCTAGCTCATTTGACCTTGGTCTTGTATACTCGGTCTTGGTTTTGGTCTTGGTCTTGCTAGTGTAGGTAAGTATGGTCTTGATCTTGATCTTGCAAAAACGCAAGACCAAGACCGATTTTTCTCATCAGTATAAATCGATAACGTCAATTTTTCACAACCTCGAGTTACTCAATCGATTATAATGATATCCATTTATGTAGGTACTCATCCAAAAATTCTCATAAGATCAAACAAAAAAAATCAAAATTACCAAAAAACTATATTACAGTAAATACCTACTATTTATATTTTTCCGCGGAACCCAACAACAAAATATAATAGTCAGAGTGCCCGTCGGCAAAAATTTTATTGATACATACTCTCCCCAAACTTTGTATATAGCTTCATTAGGCCTAGTCTGACACCTATTTCCTCTATGACTTTTCTTGATTTTGGGGCGTTTTCTCTCTAAACTTTCCGAAAGATGTCGTTTTGACGACACGTAAAAATTTATAGGTACTGTTTGTTTTTTTAATTGGATAGCTTAAAAACTTCAACCAAAACGCTAAAATAATGTTCTCTGACAAATAATATGATACATTTTAAATGTCTGACACCTAGAATATGTCGACCATATTCGAGGTGTCAGACATTTTAAATGGTTCATTTTATTTGTCAGAGAACATTAAGTTAGCGTTCTGGTTGAAGTTTTTAAGCTATTCAATTAAAAAATCAAACAGTATCTATAAATTTTTACATGTCGTCAAAACGACATCTTTCGGAAAGTTTAGAAGGAAAACGCCCCAAAATCAAGAAAAGTCATAGAGGAAATAGGTGTCAGACTAGGCCTAATGAAACCATATACAAAGTTTGGGGAGAGTATGTATCAATAAAATTTTTGCCAACGGGCACTCTGACTATAAGTATTCCATAATACACTCGTTTTATTAAAAAATTTTATGTGGAATATCTAATGTAGTGTTTGGTTGAGAAAAAACTGTTGGACTGCTGTGTGTTAGCGCTTGTTGTGTGTATGTGTGTGTTGGAGTGGCGAACATGGCGTTTGTTGATACGTTTAATTTAGTTTCTAAGATTCTAGATGACAGGGCGAAATTTAGTTACTAGAACTTTATTAGTTGACAGGGCAAAACTCAGTTACAGGGCGAAATTTAGATACTAGAATTTTGTTAGATTACAGGACAAAATTTTGTTAGATGTCAAGGCGATATTTAGTTAGGGGAGACCGGGTACAAAAGTAACATTTTGTATATTCACCTTAGTTTCTGGTTAGGTGTAATTTTTTTAATGAAATTAATATAGCCATATATAAATTCCGTTCATGTTATTTACATTTGTATCTTGATTTACCTTATTATTGTGTATTTTGTATGAATTACAGAGACTTAAAAAAAATTCGTCAGCTGTTACTTTCGACCACGCTAGCAGGTCGAAAGTAACACGTTGTGGGTCGAAAGTAACAGAGCAAAGGGGTTTGTAATGAATATGATATGACATGTTAAATCAACAAATTATTTATTAGAAAACTTAGTATTAATAACACAAATAAACATTTGCATTTTAAATACTCAAAAATTATATATTTTATGGAAACAAATCAATATTATTATTTCCTCGTTAGAAATTATTCTTAGTTTAAGTATGTATGTATAATGAGATCAATTATTATATGATAATCATTTTTTTATAATCAGACTATTCAGTACCTGTCTTCTATTCAGACTCGCAATTATGGCACACATAATTTGCATCATCATTGATGCATTCAGAATGTGCCCACATTTTACATTCGATACATTGTAGCCATTGCTCATTTGGTCGACTATCGCTAAAAGTTTCTAAGCAAACGAGACAAACTATCTTCGTCAGATTTATTTTCTTTGTTTTTGGCTGCCTTCTTTGACTTTATTCCTTTTCTCTTTCCTTTCGTGAATATCAACATAAAAAGATTAGGTAAGTAAATCAATGCGGGGACAAAAGTAACGCGTTTCTTGTGTACCCATAGGGCTATGTTACTTTTGTACCCCACCACATTTTTGTTAAAATATGAAAGATAACTTTGAAACGGAACGTGCTAGACAAAAACGAATTAAAACACTGTGTAATCAATCTAATCAAGTATTACTATGCAAATATACAGATTAATATAATCCTTTTAATACTAAGTAAACACTAAATAAGTAAACGTCAAAAAACTTACTTTTGATGTGTGAAATCACGTATTGTCTTCTCACACAACTTAACAGCGCGCGGCATGCGCGATTATTGAATACAAGTGAGGGGGGAACCACCAACTATCGCCTGAGGGCAGCGAAGTGGTTTTTTGACTATTGGATAAACCTACAGAACATTTGTTACTTTCGACCCGCTGTTACTTTTGTACCCGGTCTCCCCTACTAGAATTTCGCTTAAATTTATGTTTCACGCCTGACAGGCATCCCATGATGACTTACGTTTTTCAATATACAGGTGATTATTAAGTTGAGGCATTGTTTTTAACAGAGTGTAGAAATCAAATCGACAAACAAAATATAAAATTGATTTCAAAATCACAATCCTTCCTGAATTTCTCAATATTTTCCCCCTTTCTTTAATAGGTGTATCTCAACATGGCAAGTCATTTATTTTATCAAAAGAGGAACCACTTGTGATACATCTTTGTGTAGGCGTAATTGAAAAGATGCTACTGATTCAAATGGCGTTCTGAAAGATTTTCATTTCAACGAATACCGATTTTATATAAGGATTAAAATTTTAATTTCTCTTTTAACAGAAGACGCGATCTTACAATATAGCTTTGCGGGTAGAAATTTAAGTATGTCAAGAAGTTGTTTATCTATGTAAATTTTTTATGTAAAACTGAATGTGTTAACTGACTAGTGACTTATTTCTTTTAAAAATTTCAAAAAATCATATTAATTGTCTGCACAAAATTATTTCATTTTTCCTGCTAAAAAATCATTATTATTCGATACGAGGAATATTGTTGATTATTATTATCCTAAGAGAAGAGCCAGGGACGGCTTACCTAAGTATCTACGCACCTAAGGCAAAGTAATATTAAATATAATTCGACGAAATGTCGCACAAAATTAACATCAAGCATTAAATAAAAAAAAAAAAAAAATTGCACTCCGGGAGTGCCGGCAGAAGTGAAAACTTGAATATTACCTCTACTCTCCATCCGTCTTACGAATTTTCGATCAGGTCACGTGTCCTGACGCGAGTTTAACATTCTTTACCCATACCTCTACTCTTTACCCGTCTTACGAATTTTCGATCAGGTCACGTCTCCTGTCGCGAGTTTAACATTTTTTACCCATTACAAAAAAAGTGTATAACGCCACTAAAGAAGTTTTCACTTCAAAAAATTGGTTGTCTGTAAAGTCGGTTTACGGACGATAGTTTTACGTGATAACGTATTCCGTAATACATAACCTAAACCTCCCAAAATTTGGTTTCAATCCGCTTATCCTTGGTGTCGGAATGATAAGAAATGTCAAAAGTGACGTTTGCAACTTACAAAGTATTATGTTCTAATAATAATTAGTTATTCCAATAGTTAACTTAGAAGGCTTTGCATTTCACAAAATACTAATGTCATAAAATAAACATTAGAAATGCAGCCGTTTTCATGTTAAGACAAGACATACGTTATTTTCTAATTTCCATGTACGGCAAACAAAGACGACCGACCGCGTCGCGCGCGCGCCATGCAATAGACAACAATGCATTTATACAGCTATTTTTCTATATAAATTTGTATAAAATATTTTTCTATATAAATTTGTATAAAAAAACTGTTTAGGCAAATTCTGTTATACGAAATCTATGTAAAATGTTCTCCTCTTTCGTTTAAGACTGGTTTCAAACCGATCTGATTTAAATTGAGCGAGAAATTAGCAAAAAGCACGCACAGGGTCAGGCGGAACGTTACGCGTTATGCGTTACGCGTTACGAACGTTAGGAACGTTACGTTACACTTTTTCGTACATGCAGCCGGTGTTTTATCAATTTATAATATTGGTGATTCATCAATTTATAAGACGTTATCACGTCAAAAAAAAACTCAGGTTAACTTAAATTTATTTTTAGACAAAACAATACCTCTTAATACACCCTTTAAAATACTATTTTTTTCTTAGTTGCATTATTTTTATGAATCCAACATATGCACTAAATTAATTAATACATCCTTCAGTAAGTAAATCTATATCCTTGAAATAGCGTTTTTCTGTCAGGTCGTTTTAATTAGAATTTTCGAAACACATTTTAATTTTTGAGTACTGAAGTGTCGCCAATAATCTATGTGCAAATATTTTAACAAGTTGCTAAGTATCTAAATAACTGAATAATTAATTTCATTAAAATATATGTGTTCCCCATTTGAGAATCTGTAGGTACATCTGGCAGCCTTTCTCCTTTTTAAGTTAGACAAAAAATATTAATTTTTCAAGAAATAATGTAAAAACTTTTCTTCAATTCTGTATTGATGAATAATACTTCACAATACATAAAATAACATTGCGTCTTAGATTATCTTGGTGGTAACACTAGTAGGTATCTACAAATAGAAAAACGTAGTAGTAAGAAAAACATTCCGGTTCTAGCATATAGATCTAAGAGCGGTTATGTTTTACAAAGGCTTTACAGCTCTATTAAGCCTGTTGATAACAAAGTATTAGTCACTGACTACAATACCCGAACTCAACCATATAATAATTACTATATGAAACATTGGCTATTTACTCAATGTACGGTGAGCGAAGGCAACAAAGGGTACCAAAAATATATCTGCGTCTTTTTTTCGAAGAAATTTCTTGGTTATTCTGACAATATATAATTATATGCGAGTATATCACTCTTTATCAAAAGTCTTATGCCTTTATCTATTGCGTTTGCCAATCAGAACCAATGCTCTTACGGCTTAAAAAAAGAGAGAAGTATATGTTCGCACCCTAATGGTTCGATTGCGATTTTATTCCTATGCTCGATATAGGCTGACCGTTTGCTTCTCTATGCATTGCTTGCACAGGGCAAGCGTCATTTCGTTTTTATGTATAAGTACAATACAAACCGATAAAATTTCCAACGTACGACGGTATGTAGGTACTACGTAAACCGCCTTAAAATACAATCTGTGGTCATATAATATGGCTGCAGAGTGCAGATAGGTGTATTGTATATTGTGACAGTGTTTTCCAAACTTGTCAGTGCAACGCCTTCCTGGTCTTGCCAAACTTTTATTCCACCTCCTTGAATGACACTGCCCTATGATGCAATAGAGCGGGGATTCCCAACCGGTGTGCCGTCAAATGTCGGAAGTTTGCCGCAAAATTTCGTAGTTAGTTACAAATTAGCGTTCCATGACCCAGGTGCAGAATTATTATCACCGAGTGGAATCATAGTTTGCCGGATGACGTTTATACAGTTCGATCGTCGGCGGCCGAACTGTATAATTACCCTCTCGCAATCTTACGATCTAGATGCAGAATTGTGTTTCACTGACTAAAATCGTAGTTTGGCGAACAGTGTTCATACAGTGCATGTATTTATTATTAGCAAATAGATTATTTAAATACGCGATAGATTAGCAGTTCAGTTCGACTTCGTTCGAATTTGTAGATTGCCTACATCTATTTAATAATTTACTATATGAATCATTGTCTATCCACTCAATGTAAGATGAGTGAATGCAACAAAGCGTATCGAAAATATATCTGCGTCTCTTTCTTCGATATAATTCCCTGATTTCTCCGATGATAAGATTGGTTGATGTATTACTTGCATTCAATCTGAATAAAGTATCTCTGTTTCAAAAACTTTGTCTTTTTCTATGACGTTAACATGGGCACACCCAGCTTTTGGCCCAGGAGGGGGCAAATTAAAAATTTCTTAAGCCGGGACCCTCCTGGATACGCCAGTGCTTACGACGTAAAAAAAGACAGAAGTATATGTTTGCACCCTAATGGTTCGATTGCGATTTTATTCCTATGCTCAGTATTGAATAAAAGTATATGATTGCCTATTAAAAATCGACATATTTAATGGAATTTGTCCTTCAAAAATTAAAAAAAAAAAATTATTAAAATGTCTGTCTACATCAACATCATAAAATAAAATAACCAATGTAGACAGACATTTTAATAATTTTTGAAGGACAAATTTTAATATAAAGGTTAAAAGTATACAATTGTATATCAAATAATATGATCTTAATTTTAATTTTAGAATCTTAAATTTTTTATAAAGAAATGATAATTTTATAATTTTTGCAAATAGGTCTTTTAAAGTTTTTATTATTTTTATTATTAAAAAAGTTTTATGTGTTTGACAATAATGATTTTAAATTATTTTATGTTTTTAATTTTGTGACTTTTCACTAAAGATTTTTAAGGTAAGCCGAATAAGTAATTAATTAAGTTTATGGTTTAGATGTGTAGGATTTTATTTATTTGTTAAAAGTTCTGAAGAAGACAAGAAATTTTGCCGAAACGTTGACTAATAAATAATGTTCTAGTGAATAAAAATTGTTTTAATATTTTAGCCTTGTATCCCGTATAATTTTATCATTCAAAAAAATTAACTAAAAAAATTATTCTGTTTTATATTGATGAGATCGGCGAAAATTTTTCTATTTCCAAAGGCGCAGAAGTTTGGGAAGCGCTGCCCTAGAGTGCAGGGGATCGCGACGCACAGATTGAGAACCACTGGTATATATCCTGCGTAGTTTTTTGCGTATGTATAGAGAGCCGAAAAGATTAAAGTTATTCATTCTTTTTACATCTAAAAGCTAACATTTCAATGAAAGAAGTCAGTTCTGTCAACTCAGCTAAACGAAACAGAGATATTATATTCAAAAGGAAAACGTTTTATATATAAGAAACAGAAAGATTAAACAAAACGCATGAAAGACGTTTTATATTATATAAATAAAAAGATGTACATTTCTTAAAATAAAAGGTGAAATTTTATAAGATTGAATATAAAATGGAATTTTATATATTTTTTATTATTAAGCTTTATTTATGTCGGTTTTTACATATGTATTATGTACTTATCATATACAGTGTGTCACAGAGCTACACCAGTATTATATATGTTGCAGTCAAAACTCTTAACCAGTCAAAAGTACTATTGACTAGCAAAATCAGTCAAAAGTACTTTTGACTGAACAGGCTGGTCAAAAGTGGTTTTGACTGAAAATTATTGGTTATTAGTACTTTTGACTGCAAATTTGCGGTTTAACTGCAATAAAGCATCAGTCAAAAGCACTAATAATAATAATAAATTTATTAACCTTTATAAATAACATGCAAACCGCAGGAAGGTTCTACTATTAATTAATTCTACTATTAACTCGTTAGAAGTGAATAAAAAAAATTGGTTGTCTGTAAAGTCGGTGTACGGACGATAGTTTTACGTGATAACGTATTCCGTAATACATAACCTAAATTTATATAATAATTATAATAATTCGAATCTATGATATTGCATCTTTCGCTTCAAATTTAGGTAAATTTTATTAAGTAGAATAATAAAACACTATAAAAAGTATAGGTACTATTATTATATAAAAAACAACTATGGCATGTATCTCTTTTGCGCATGCGCCGATTTTCCCCAAAAAATTTACAAAAATTTCTAGTAAAAATAGATAGAGTAAAAACCGTTTTAAAAACTATATTATTATTAGGTATATAAAACATCATTATAAGAGATATATTCTTTTACGCATGCGCCGATGTTCCCCAAAAACATCCTCCCAAAATTTGGTTTCAATCCGCTTATCCTTGGTGTCGGAATGATAAGAAATGTCAAAAGTGACGATCTGATTTAAATTGAGCGAGAAATTAGCAATAAGCACGCACAGGGTCAGGCGGAACGTTACGCGTTAGGAACGTTACGCGTTAGGAACGTTACACTTTTTCGTGCATGCAGCCGGTGTTTTATCAATTTATAAGATTGGTGATTCATCAATTTATAAGACGTTATCACGTCAAAAGATATTTATTAAATGTGAAATCGTTTATTACGCAAAATTGGCATTACAATCAACACAAAGAAAACATAGGTACACTTAAAAATTGTCATTAAAATAGGTAATCAGAAAATTCACAGGTTATAAAAACAAAGTACCTATATATTACGTTAATCGCTTTTCTTAATTAATTTTTTGGAATTTAAAAAAAATCAAAACATAATTCGTCAATAATTCATCAATAATGCCGTATTTCCTCAGCCGGCAAAAAATATTTGACAGGTTCTGTGTTTGTAACTAATTTTTTTATACCACAAACTTCAATGATGTTAAAGCGTTTTAGTCTACTGTACTATAATGGTGTTTTCTTTTCATCAAATTTCGCGTCTTCCACATCCATTGCAAACTTTTCAAATTTTTATTTTGTCATCACATTGAAATGACTATCTTTCATATCTTCTATCGCTAAAATTCTTTGCAAAAGCGTTCTTTCCTTTCGTAGTCACTCATTTTTGTTCTAATATCAGCACGTTCTCCACTAATATTGAGTAATATAAAAGTTTATATGTGCGTTTGTCGTTATTTTTATCGACGACCTTACCTTTTTAAGAGTTTTGACTGACACAACCAGTCAAAACCACTTTTGATGGAATGACTTAGTCAAAAGTACTTTTAACCGGCTCCATTGGGCAAAAGTACTTTTAACTGTTATTTTAGTCAAAAGTATTATTGACTAAAGCATACGGTCAAAAGTACTTTTGACTGATTTTGCTAGTCATTAGTACTTTTGACTGGTTAAGAGTTTTGACTGCAACATATATAACTAGCCATTACCCGCGGCCTCGCACGCTAATGAGACGAAACACGGATGCATTCCCATTATTTAGCATAGTTAGTCTTTTCTCGCGAGAATTCTTGCATCTGCAATAAAGCATAGATATATAAAAAATGTGGACACTTTCAATAATCTATACTTATAAAACAGAGTGCGAATTTTGTGAGTTTGTGTGCATGCGAAGGGTAATCTCCGGAACCACGGCACCTATTTTAAAAATTCTTTCACCACTAATTAGAATGAACCTTCAGGATCGAAAATTGGCTATATATTGCCGCGTTAAAATAAAAGCTCTTTTCGTGGAGACCAATTTTTCACCGTAAGTCGACGAAAAAACGGTGGCTATCTACAAATTCGAGAGAAGCTAGTCCGGGCCACTAATTTATTATAAAATACGTTTAATGGACTATTTAGACGGAAAATTCTTATATTTCAATGTTAACCTTTATTATGATGAATGGAGTTAATACAATTATTATATACGAGATATATATGGTATTTTTTGCGCGTATAAAACTTTCAAAATTTTTTACAGTTCACTTTTGAGAAAACTACATTTTTAATATTAGGTCAAAATAAAAAAAAAAAACTTTGTTTTACTATGGACTAATTGGTATAGGGCGACCAGTTTTGTTTTACTTTACAGCACTAGTGGTACATGCCTGCATACATGTATGTTAAGCAACTATTTTATAGGGGGTAGTGCAAAAATAGATTTTTTATTTGACTTATAAAGTACCTAATAATAATAATAATAATAAGCTTTTATTTTAAGAAACTGTAAAGTACCTACAGTATTAAAAATATCAGGTGAATGAACATTACAGTAAATATTCATTTAAATTATAAAAAGCGTTTTCCAGCAAATACATTTTCAGAGAATTTCTGAAATGTTTTACATCAGTTGTAGCTAATTTTATATGTACAGGCAGTTTATTAAAAATAGTTACCCCTAGATGGGCTGGGAATCTTGTGCTCAAATTTAAGCGACTATAAGGAACTCTTAGAGTGCTTTTTTGGCGTGTATTGATGTTGTGAATATCAGAACCTAGTTCATATTTACCTTTATTTGTAAAAGTATATAAAGCTAATTCAAAAATGTAAGATGGTGTTAAAATAGGTAAATATTTTGAATTTTTTAAAGAGTTCCCTACAGGAGCTAGACTGTGTGAAGAACTGTAGAAATATTAGATTATATAATAATGAATTCAATTACTGTGATATACTTTCATTTTCAAGAAAATTTTATGACTCGCTTTTATATTATGTGAATCTGGAAATTTTTCTTCTTATTTTCTGTATCACCAAGTATTTTGTACTTACTTAGTCCATATCTCTCTTATACATAGTATAAAATGAAATATAAATTTTACTAAATATAGCTTCACTTACATAGGAATATTACGTAGAAACCAGGATAGATTACTTGTATTTTGAAAACATTTGTGTGAAAAATTGTAGGGAAATGTCAATGAAATTTTTGTCTTATAAACAGCTGATCGGTAATACAAGTTCACGAAAAATCTTATAAGCTAGCGATTCTCAAATAGGGCTTTCCAATACTCAGCAGTTCACGATGCCTACGCGAAGGGTTCGCCGAGATTTGAGAATTTTTCTCAAATTTAGATTCAAATAAAAACAAATAATTTGGTCCACTTATGAGTGAGGTTCTAGAAATTTGCAATGTCAGGAATATGCAGTGTACTCGCCGATAGTGGTAGCAGTGAATAATTCGTGTAACTTAAATTAAAAAAAAAATTAAACAGTTTTTTGTTCAACTCGAGGTTTACTATCCGAAACTGCTAAGCTATATTTTTTGTACTTCACATTTAACTGAAAATATACATGTATAGGTTTTTTTTTCGAATGGCAACATATCGTATATTATATTTTTTTTTTAATTTTCGAAATTCCGTTTTTAACACGCTTTTATTAGCTTGACCTGTATGCATGTATATAATATCTAAAGGAATCTTTCAGCGATATTTTCACCAATTTCAAAAAGTCTGGTTAACTTGAAAATTTTCACACGTGCCGATGACAATACAATTAAGTATTATTTATTAAATAAATTTGAATTTAAACATTTTGAAAAAATTTGATTTTGAAAATTTTGAAAAAAAAATTACTTTTAATATCATTTTGAGATTAAAAATTAAGAAAATATATTCAAGTTTAAAAAATCTAGAAAACACGCTTTAATAGCAAACCGAACTAAAGAGTAGAAAGTAATTTTTAAGTATGAAGAGTTCTTACAGCAGTAGATAAATAAATAAATCTTTTTTTTTATTATTAACTAATTATTTCAATATTTTACGTAATGGAGTAACTTTGGAATTTTTTGTCCAAACTTTGTAATAAAAATAAATTTATGTAAGTATCCGTATTTTACAAATTTTTGCAGTAAATAATTTTAAAAAAAAATTAGAAACAGTAAAAATTAAAATTAAATTATTAAAAAATTGAAAAATCAATAAAAATTGTTAAAATTGTCAAGAATAAAAGTCCATAATTGAAAAGCGGTTTAATATTTTTTTTATTTATTAAAAGTCTCTTAATTAAAATATGCGTAAGACATCAATGCTTTACATAGTTTTCGGAACTGGTGACATTATTTGGTTATTTGCTAGGTTGACATATTTTCCATAAGACAACCTACATATAAAAGTTTTTTTTTTTTTAATTTTTAACTATATAAATTTCCTATTGATTTTGGATTTTTTACAGAAAATTTTGTCATAAAAAATCTATTAAGGTAGTACTGTCGGTTAGAGAGTTACCGTCCAGAATTAAATGAAACTTGGCATATTGGTGAATATTAATAAGATACCACCCAAAATTTTAAAAAGCTACAGAGAACCAAAAAAAGTTATTAATATTAAACGTTTTTTTGCCTTTAACATTGAACCTTATTAGAAATCACAGATTTTGTAAAATTTCACAAAAAGTACCGTTCAGATTTCAATGAATTTTGTATCAAAAGAAAGAAAAAAAAATTTCAAACATTTTGATGTTTTAAAAATTAAGGTTCAGAGCATGTGATAAGAGTAATTAGCAAAAATGTACTTTTTATCTCGTTATTTATTATATACGGTAACTCTAACATTTTAAAAACACATGTATTAGCTTTATATGGAAATTCTAATATTTTAAGTGAAACAGAGTTAATGTCAATATACCTCTATCTCCTTTACTTTTATGTGGCGTTGTCAAGTCTAAATACTACGTAAGTCAAATGTGTCGGAGCATACATTTGATACTTGCGGTATCGACAGTACTACCTTAAAAAAAAAACTTTATTTCAGATTTGTTTCAATAATTTCTTTTAACGCCTCAACCGCTTTAAAATTATTTTTAACTTTTTAGTATATTTTGATAAAAGTTTCTCATTAAAGAGCTTTTTTTTAATGTTTTATTTATTATAACAAGTAGTACCTAGTTATGAAAAGCGTTTTCCGGGAATGCGGACAAACGACAAAAATTTCTCTCAGTCACTATTCGACTTTCACTGTATATATAGCAATTGTGACGTGTTTTTAAATCCCGGCTTCTGTTGGCGCAGATATGAAAACTCTGCCGCCACGCTGTTTCATGAACAAGGCACACCACGTACATGTATTGTTCTTAGTATGTACCGCGTCGAACAACAAAAGTTTCAATATAGAGTGTCGGATGGTATTCCGATTACGTCTGGTTCGGACTGTGCTAATATTTTAGTCGAATGGCGAGTAATTTAGCAGCTAAACACTTAGCTACTGACTAAAAAATGTACACATAGCCGAGTATGGTAGGGTAGACTGGGTACGGTAGTGACAATTTACATTTGATCGCCCATAATTTTGTTAGTATGCCAGTTAGCTGGAAGAAATGTGTTTTTTTTTATAGTAAAGTGTTATATCGAGGAAAAACACTCACTACTCTATCTGTACACATATAATAACAATTACTAAAAGATATCGAATAAAAAAATTACTTTTTTACAGTTGAAAAGTAATGTAGGCCTCTGCTAGCGTTAATATCGCGCGATGGCTGAAGCAATACTGTGAAACACGTTCAGACGGGCACGCCACTCGTCTCTATGTCCTTGCCCCCTCACGCTATTCCTTACAGATTCGCTAATATGACGACTGTCACAACCGTACCCAGTGTACCCTACATTGATTGTGAATGGTGTATTACCATCCTGATGAACAGCGACTGTAACGCAACTAAGTTAACAAACTAATCAATTTCATTGCAATGGCAATTTTAGAAGAAGTGGAAGAAGATAGTTTAAATGTAATCTCTTTCTCACTAAATGCAGATAATAATAATCATAATAATAAAAAATAAAGAGTAGTTACCTCTTACCACAGCAATTTTATTAGCTGATGTACATTTCGGGAGCTATGCTCTCACTTCAGCAAACACTAAACCAGTGTAGTGTTTGCTGAAGATGTGAGCATAGCTCCCGAAATGTACATCCGTTAATAAAACTGTTGTGGTAAGAAGTAACTATTCTTTATTTTTTATTTTTGTTTCAACCACAGTGCTCTTAATATTTGTAATAATAATAATGCGATTAACGTTAGTTTCTCGACTTTGTCGTAACAGACGCCATTCGCACCATTGCTATTTACAATCTATCACACTTTCCGTTATTTTCTGCATTTTTAAACTTCCACTTAATTAATAGCAATGAAGGAATTTTAGGACATTAGGATAAGGTAGGAAAATTTTGAGCATAGAAGTCCGACAGGTAGTCGGTCATGGCCTTGAATAAGAAACCATCTTGATATTTATCTGGAATTATTGACGGAAACCATGGAAAACCTCAACAAGATGTCCGGTCCAAAAGCTGTCCACATCCATATAAAGAAGTAGTATTAGTTTTATTATTATTATATTGCATATGAAAATTTACATTACTTGCCGCAAAAAACCGACGTTTTGTTGGAGCTAGGATACAACTAGATTTACGAGACTAAATAATAAATGCTTTATAAAACAATGACTTTATTTTTCGTCGATCGATGAGTTCATTTTCTTTAATATTATTCTCGCTACACTCGAAAATTAATAGCAGTTTTTTTGTCGCATCTTACGAACCTCAAGTTTACATTGTAAATGTAATTTTTAGGGCACAACTATCTGGAAAATAGTTAATTAATTATTATCAATGTCTTAAAATCGTCGTAAAAGCTACTATAATATCAAGTTTTTGTCGACAGATAGATTTTTTTACATGTTTCGACTTCCAACTGCAAAGCTCACAATTGAACGGACACCCTGTATCGGTATACCTTGGTATGTGTGTATTCAAGAAACGTTTCTTGAGTATATTAAATTTTTTTGTGAGTAGGAGCTGTCACTTGGTGATTTATTATTTGTTCTGTACTGTTGTTCAATGTAACATAACGAGAACTAAGCTTTTTAATACATTAAAAGTAATATTCGTAATAGACAAAATGACGGATGAACCATGTTAAAATGCATAACAAATCATATTACCTAATATATTGTCGGTACGTTTGGCTTTGGCACGTGCAGAAGACGTAGCACCTAACCTATATTTTGTCTCTTATTAAATTGCAAAGTTTTTATAAAGGCTGTTATTTTGATATTATAGCTATAGTTCAATAAATAAAATTATCGACCAATTGTTCAGACAAATATATTAACAAAAAATGTGAGCCGTCGCGGGACGCCTGGCAGATGTGAAACATAATTTTAATTGGAATAAAATTAAAATTAATAATAAATTTAAAAACATTATATACAATGAAATTTATATGAATTTTAATCTACCAAGAGAGTAGATTTTACATTTACTGGCGCTTCAAACACACCAAATATACGCGTGCTTAATGCACAGATGAATGCACACTTTAATTATAATAGTAAACAACACTGTATACCCTGTGGAGTATACACTATAGGTATCCGATCTCAGTGTGGCGAGAGAGATGGCAACAACACTGTATGCCCTGTGGAGTATACACTATAGGTATCCGATCTCATTGTGGCGATATATATATATATATATATATATATATATATATATATATATATATACCATCATAGAGCGTGGCGACGCGTCGCCACGCCAGGAATCTGTTTTACATGCGGCTATAGATGTTTCACATCAAAATAATAATGAATACATTGACATTTCGGTCCGGATTTGGAGCTTCTTCAAACTGTTATTATTTTTAACTTCCCGCTATAAAAATAAAAAAAAAAAATTTTTTTTCAAGTTTCAGTTATTGGTTTCACCCCGATTTTCGAAAATCGAGTTTTCGTCAGATCTCGACGTTATGAGGTCCTAGGAAGCTATTGAAACTATTTTGGCGATGATGTCCGTAGGGCTGGATGTGTGTTGGTGTGTTGGTGTGTGTATGTAAACCTTTTATATCTTTTGAACGGAGTGTCCGACTGAAACGCGGTTTGCGGCATCTGACGTGATCTTGGTGAACTTAGACTTCCTAAAAATTTGAAATGATTCGGCCCACAAAATTTTGAGAAATCTTAAAAAAACAAGTTTCAAAAACTTTTAAAAATTTGTTTTTGTAAAATATTTTCTAAACTACTAAACCGATTAATTCCAAAATCTAATCAGCTCTTCTCCTTAACAAACTGCGTCGATTTCCGCAAACCGCATCAAAATCGGTACATTTGTTCACGAGATACCGTGAACGAAAAAATCGTAAAAAAGTGTTTTTTTTAAAATGACTCTTAAAATTGTTATCAGATCGACTTTTTTGTAATAAATTACTTTCTTAGGCTAAAAATACTGCGTCATCGCCGCAAACCAGATAAAAATTGGTTCATTTGTTCATAAGATAACGTGAACTAAAAATTAGGAAAAAAGTAATTTTTTAAAATTACTCGTGAAATTCTTATCAAATCGATTTTTTTGTAATAATTTACTTTCTTAGGTTAAAAAAACTTCGTCGAATGCCGCAAACCGCATCAAAATTGGCTCATTTATTCATGAGATACCGTGAACGAAAATTTCGTAACAAAGTATTTTTTTTTGAGCTCGAAGATCTAAAAAATAAACTTCGTGCTATATTTTATATATTTTTGAGCGTTTTGAACTCAAAAATAGCGGGAAGTTACAGGGATGGCCTGCAGGGTCAAACTTTTTTTCAAATATATTTGTCTGAAAAATTAGTCGATAATTTTATTTATTGAAGAATTCTAATCAGACGTTAATCAAATATTTGATTATAGCTATAGTATTTATGGCGTAAACAATATAGTCAGCAAATCAGCGTTGGGTATTTATGGCGGCGGGACGTAAAAAAACTATAGCGATTTGTAAGAGTTGATATTTGACATAGATTGACATAGATTTATATCACAAAAAAAAGAAAAATAATCAGATCTCATACTAATAGAACCGATTTATGGACATATTCACCGATCGTAAGTAGTTATTTATTCGGTTCATTTGTTCTTCAGGTTACTTTTCCTCCGAATAAATAGCGACAATTCATTTCGCCAAGCACAATTATATTTACTGCAGGTATAAATCTATTATGTCTTACTTTCAGGCTATAGATATTTTTTTTTTCTTTTAACAAAAAAAAACAAGTGAATCGGCTGCTGTGGCCAACTATAGATATTTATTCGCCTGATAAAATAATAATGGCCGCCACATAGATCATAACACCTAACCTATAAACATGGAGTATTATATCTATAGATACAGTAGCTCGTGTGAATTTATTTATGTGTTGTTTATTAATCTTTTGCGAAGTGTGGGTCAATAGCAGAGAATTTCATAGCATGACTAGCCGCTACCCGCGGCTCCACACGCGATTGATATGAAACACGACAGCGACACCAGTAAGTTTTTTTTGTATACCCGTAATTCCACCATCAAATTACTGTACTTCCACCATTCATATATCAAAATAAAATATGGCCTATGTTATGTGCAAAGAGGCGGAGTTACAAATTTTTCGATACGAGCGTTTGTGGTGAGCACTAGGGGAAACTCAACCTCAAATTTTCCATATGTCAGTGAGCAATGTTTATTTAAATTGAAAATAGTTATAATTTTATGAAGTTTTTTAATTACAAAGAAAACATGGACAAAACTAAGCGATCTGGAAATGCTTGTTGTGTTCCGGGCTGTTGCGCTGATGGCGATTTAAATAAAATAAAGACCATTGGCGCCACAATTTGACGTTCCGCTTTCAGTGTAAACAAATTGATTAATTATTTATATATTGAACGTCATAATTGATAAACAAATAATTCTCACGTACCTTTATGCCATGCTATTTATATAATGATTTACAATCTGAATTTTATGGTATATAAAAATAGTTGGCAAAACCAAAAGTGCACATCCCGCAAGTTTTCCACTGTATGATAAAAAAATAACAATTAAAAAATATTTTTATTAAATTTAAAAAGATTTAAAAATTTAAAGAAATAAATAATTAAAAATTGAAAAAATATTTTTTTTTAAGTTTGCAAAAATAAAAAAAATTAAGAACTATACATAATATAATATATAATTAATATCAAGTGGAATAAAATAAAACAAAATAAAAATAAAAAAAAAAGAAAAAAGTCAATGATACCGTAAGGAATCGAACCCAGGACCTTGCCCTTGGGAATCCAACGGCATAACCATTACGCCACGGCTGCCTAATACGTGTAGTGGTGTTATCACGGTATACAAGTGTAGCACTTGTTTTATGGATTACACTATATTTTCACAGCAATTATTATATTGTTTTTAAACTATATTAGCTGTCAAAAATAATAAAAAATAAAACTGTTTATAAAAATTAAACTACTGAACACATTTTAGTGAATTTAAATAGGGTTCTGGTCTGATAGTAAACAAAGTGAATAAAATATAACCCAAGGCAATCCGACCAAAATTGCGATCTGTAGAGTCGTGACGTACGTACGTACATACGTACAGACCAACCGACAACTGCTGTTTGTGATTTTCAATTACAATTTTAATAGTATTTATGAACTCAAATTGATTTAAAAATGGTTCTATTTTATAGATTAGAATCTTCTCTTTTCAAAAAGCTTCAATTTGAATGGATTTCGTGTGAAATTAACTTAAATATAACTTCTTATATGAACGAAAGTCAGCTCTGACGCACAAAGCGATAATAAAGCACATACCGCTAGTTTAGCGGTATGTGCAATAGCATCAGTTTTCCCTATTATATTTTTTTTTGACACATCATGGCCAACTATAGAGTTTTTGACTTATCACCATAGAAACATGTCGTGATTTCCATAAAAAAGTGAGCTCAATAATTCTCTATTACCCACTAGCGGCGCTAGTAGGCTTCGTGCACGCAGCCTATATTACTCAGGGGCAGTGTAGCGTTTTAGGTGGATAGATAGGTGAATATTTATTCATTAAATACCAAAAAATGTGCGCAGAATAAGTCAATGCATATACAAAAAATACATAGAATATTAAATAATGCTGATATCAAAGTAGGTTTTAGTTGAGTAAGAACATTCAATTACCAAAATATTTTGAAGTTCACTACTCAATTTTTTTGCTGACAATTTTTTAGTATGTACCTACAAAAGAATAAATTAGAATCGATTCAGTAGTTCCAAAGATTACTCCCCACATTCAAACAAACACACAACAAATTTTACCTCCTTATAACATTAGTATAGATAAGTGCTACGAGACATAGATAAAAAAGTGCACTGTATATTCTATATATATGTTACGGTAAATGTAAACTCTTGGGAAACGTACACTTTTGCCGGGAAATGTGTACATTTGCCGCAATATCTACATTTAATGTACACATTCTCCGGCACATTTTACGGTAAAAGTGTACATTTCCCAAGAGTTTACATTTACCGTAACATATACACAAGACGTAAATATTGAATAGCGTTTTCATTGAGTAGATAAGGAAATGTTTTTTCTTGAATATCTTATTTCAAAGTATTTGAGTATTTATTTTCCTCTCGTATCTATTCCTCACAACAATATACTTTTGTTTTTTGTCCGTACGCGACGGACGTTTGAAATACACTACCCTCTTTGCTGTTTGTTGTTCACAAGTGGTAAAGCTCTGCACCTACAGTATAAATAAGCTAGGTCACTTTATACTGCACACAGTATGATCTAGAAATAGTTTCATCAATTATACATTTTTAATTCAATTCTTTCCAAAGGAATACGTGTTTATTTCTAGAATTCTAGCCCGAAAGCGCTCGAGTAAATTTTTGTTTGAAAACTACATAAATAATCAAGAGCAACAAATTTCTTAGAGGTATATGAAGTAATCCAATAATTAAATTAGCTAATTAATTATTTGAACAGCTAGCCTATTAGTTAAACGCCGGCATTCAACTATAGGCTTAGCCTATTCTTGCCATAGAGATATAAAACTAGATTACGCTAGTGCGTTTGCTTGGCATAAGTGAAAGTGTCCTCAGTTAAGAGACAGAGAACGCTGCAGACATTTGTTTACTCGAATCAGCATTCAATTCTTCTCGGTTTCCGGGCTTGTATGCCGTGGTCCATTGGTATTACTACCTGACGTTTCGTCTACAACTGCGGTAGACATTATCAAAGGCGATTTGGTAGCGGGCGAAGTTTCCCCTTTGATAATGTCTACCGCAGTTGTAGACGAAACGTCAGGTAGTAATACCAATGGACCACGGCATACAAGCCCGAAAACCAAGAAGATTTGGATCAACACCGGCCGTGAAAGCCTGCACACTCGAATCAGCATTGTTTTGGATCATTAGTTACCATAGAGATAAGGAACTGTTCTCTCTGTTTTAATTGCAGACACTTTCACTGCTCCCTCGCGTACTCTATTGTAATATCTCTATGATTCCTACTGCTATATTTTTAGTCAACCTTCCGACACGAGCTTGCCCTCATAATTATCAATTATATTATTTTTGACCAAGAGAATTCATCAAACTCGTAGTCACCCTAGCAAACTGTAATAGTTTCGTTTAATCAGAAGGCTGCATTGCCTTTTTGTTAAACGTTACGCTCAGAAAGTTCAGATAATTGGCTAAGCTTTCTTTAGGCATACAGTTGAATGCCGGCGTTTAATTGGCTAATTTAACTATCGGCTGCGACATATATTATTGCTTTACTGTACTTCTTATAGTTTAACCACCGTTCACCAATTGAACTCAGATATCACGAACAGAATTGCTTTACATCCTCATTTTGTCTGAGTTGTAATAAAAATCTTATGTAGCTTATGTTACCCGGGAAGAAGTTGTCTTTTAAACAGCGGATAATAATTGTTATATCAGAAAATCCTGAGATATCCATGGCAAACAAATATAGAAACTTTTCCTTAAATCTCAAATGTGACACACTGTATATAACAGTTGGAAAGTTTATTTATTATAAATAAATAAATATCACACTCAAATCCATTTCTATAAAATTCGGGAGGCTAATTATATTTGCTTTTGTCAAACAATATTTAAAAAAACTGTTGTTAAACATTTGTGTATAACAAATTAATTATTAACGTCGAAATCTGGCGAAAACTCGATTTTCGAAAATCGGGATGAAAGCAATAAATTCCCGAAGTTTTTGAGAAAAAAATTTTATTTTTTTTTATAGCGGGAAATTAAAAAACTATAGATTAATTGAAAAATCAACCAAAGTGAATTTGAAAGTTTTAAGTTTGAAACCCGACGATGACCAGTAGTCAATAAATACATTTTTCCTATATCTAATGTAACTTTTCGTTTGAATTGTTATACTTTTCTCTTATTTGTGTTCTCATAGAATCTTTAAAAAAACCAACTACAGGATGAACAGTTTTTTCTCGCGTATACTAATTATTTTCAATTCTTATTACAGTCAAGAGATTTGTTTTGATTCGGTGTCTTACAATTTTTTTTTTTTGAGATAGTATTTATATTTATGTTATTTTAACAATTTCAATAGAATTAGTAATTCAAGGAAGTTCATAAGAACTGCTACTGTAGAAATTTCGTGACATGTAAGCACTATTAAACTATAAACAATTAGAGTACAGTTTGTAGTTCCCTACAAATAAACACATTAAACTAAATAATTAAAGGTGCTTATTCCATAATGGGAAAGTGTGGTCTAGTGATTAACATGTCAGTCTTTGAATCCAACTGATATGGAGTTCGCTTCCTTTAATAGATATTTTGTGTCGTCAACAAGGTACCTAGGTGTATATTCTTAGTTTAGACTTTAGGTGAATGAAACAATTAAAGTTAAAAAAATAAACGTAAATCCGACTACGTAAAAGAAGAAAACAAGCAAAAAAAAATGCTCGATCATATTGTGTTGTCAATTGTCATGATCGAGTATTTTTTTTTTGTTATCGGTAGTCCAAGACTTGTCCGGCAAGAGAAAAAAATTCGATTATCGATCCCTCGACTATACTGATAAAAAAAATACTACATTATGCTTTGATCTGCGTGTTTTCTTCTTTTACATAATCACGTTTTAGTTTTTTAACTTTTAATATTATTTGTCTTTTTAAGTTTTTTATGCAACCTATTATCTATATATATACAGGGTGAGTTTTAAGTTGATGCTTTTTTTTAACAGCGTGTAAAAATCAAATAGACGAGCAAATATTTCAAATAGTTTTTTATCAAAACTCAAAAATAACAGAGAAACAGCCTTTCGAAATTTAAATAAATTTTATTAAATTTTCTTTAATTTTGAGGTCGGTCCTGGGGTTATATTATATCACTATGGAAATAAGTTGTTATTATCAAGTATGTGTATTGTTCTGTTTTTGAGAGAATTGTGTGTGCCTCAATTATTTTTGATAATAATAACATATTTCCATAGTGACATAATATAACCCCAGGACCGACCTCAAAATTAAAGAAAATTTAATAAAATTTATTTAAACTTCGAAAGGCTGTTTCTCTCTTATTTTTGAGTTTTGATAAAAACACTATTTGAAATATTTGCTCGTCTATTTGATTTTTACACGCTGTTAAAAAAAAAGCATCAACTTAAAACTCACCCTGTATATAAAAATCTCGTGTCACAGTGTTTGTTATCGAACTCCTTCGAAACGGCTTGACCGATTTTTATGAAATTTTTTGTGTATACTTGGTAGGTCGTAGAATAGGTCCTAGGCTATTTGTTATACCCCTAGGTTATAAGAGTGGCCCTCTTCAGATTTTTTTTTATTTTTTTGCTCCTACAGTGTGATACAGACAATAGGCCTGCACTGTGTCTTAGATATACGAAACGTAACTGCCTCACCCGATCACACTTTTCGTAACGCTCCGGATCATACGCATTCACCAGCTTACTCCCCCCGTCAAGCGTTCGTAAAGAAGTTTTACTTCAAAATGTATGTATTTCATAAAATGAATTTACACAGGTAAATCACGCCACAAGCTTTTATATCCATATACATTGTATAATGTAATAAACGGTTGGATTTGACTGAATTTAAAGTGTACTGTCTTCTTTTTAGAGCATTTAAATAAAAGCTTGTTTTTAAAAATGTTTTTTTACTATTAATTTTTTAATTATTATTGACGTTGGATATTTTGATTCAACTGTTTTTGTGATAATTGATAGCAACACAACAAGAGACAGTACGTATCGTTGGTAACAATGTTTGTTTATCTGGCAAGCAATATCCTCTCGGTCGGTCGTATTGGCAATGCTGACACGTCCATCCCGTTCTATTTATTGGCTCTGTACGCGCACTGGTTGTGTTGGTTTTTACAGATGCTTTATTCGCATTGTCTCTGAAATAATCTTGTAGCAGTCAGCGTAAACTGTTTGTTCAGTTGCCAACACATCTCTTCACTGTACACAAAACACGCAGAAAATATACATCTATAATGCGCATGAATACAGCCTGTCCAAAAAGAACGATACAAAGTCTCCTTAAAAAAAAGACAACCTGTGACAGGAATGTCCGATATTGCTGCCGCGTAATGATTGGAAGTCATTTAGCGCTTTAATACGGTATAAAAGAAATTGAATTCAAGATAAATCTGGTGATTGGAGTGTCAAGAAGTTAAAAATAGTTGGCAGAACCAAAAACAATAGTAGATTGTGTATCAGTTGCGTAATGTTATATATTACGACGATTGTAAAAAATTGTTAAAAACGAGCACCAGCTAGTTGTTCCAGTCACACGATTCGTAATATCATTATGCACGAGATATAATACATGGTTTTTTTACACACATGCTCTCAAAATAGCTGCTTTTCAACTTATGTCAGTATATTTTCAACATTTTTGAAAGTTCTATTTTGATACAAACTTCACTTCTATTAGGTTGTTTATAAAAAATCCTATTCGCGCCTGTTGTTTAGGTAGTTTATGAAAATTACTATTGAATTGGATAGATCGCGTACTTTTGATTTTTGTTGCAGAACTAGTGCGTAATGACCAATGGGTCACTTTACATGCATGTATTGTTCAATATTTTTTGAACATGTGGTATATTCGAGAACTAACTAGTGTGACGTCATATACGTTCACTCTTATACACATGAATCCTTTTAGCGTGCCTACACCTACTAAGAATACATATTAATTAAAAAATATAGAAACACAGATATATAGTGTAGGTACTCTGTACTGTAGGTTACAAATACAAAGTCTGAATTTTAAATATGAATATGAATTCATTTAGAAATTGATTTGTAGGTATATCATTTTTTTTTTGACGTGATAACGTCTTATAAATTGATGAAACACCGCCAGCACATACGAAAAAGAGTAACGTTCCGCAAGCGAGAGCGCGATATAAGCGATAGAGATGCACGATCGGCCCAAGCCGCATTTCTCCCTCTTCTCGCGTGACGTCAGAGAGTAGTGTGCGTTCAACATTTTTTTCGGCTGTTCCAGCGAAAGCTACATCTGACAGATGGCCTAGATAAATTATACGGTTTGTTAACAAATATACAGGGTGAGTTTTAAGTTGATGCTTTTTTTTAACAGCGTGTAAAAATCAAATAGACGAGCAAATATTTCAAATAGTTTTTTTTATCAAAACTCAAAAATAAGAGAGAAACAGCCTTTCGAAGTTTAAATAAATTTTATTAAATTTTCTTTAATTGAGGTCGGTCCTGGGGTTATATTATGTCACTATGGAAATAAGTTGTTATTATCTCTCAAAAACAGAACAACACACATGTCAGTTTCAAATAAGCACCAACATACTTGATAATAACAACTTATTTCCATAGTGACATAATATAACCCCAGGACCGACCTCAAAATTAAAGAAAATTTAATAAAATTTATTTACGAAAGGCTGTTTCTCTCTTATTTTTGAGTTTTGATAAAAAAACTATTTGAAATATTTGCTCGTCTATTTGATTTTAACACGCTGTAAAAAAAAGCATCAACTTAAAACTCACCCTGTATAATATATATACATTCTTTTAAATGTCTTTCATAATTGCTTAAAAATATGTATTTTGCTTTGGTTGATCAAATTATTAGTCGGTTAAAATATAGTTTGACAGCTACTAAAATTTAGGTTATGTATTATTAAATATGATATTCGAGCGGAATACGTTATCACGTAAAACTATCGTCCGTAAACCGACTTTACAGACAACCAATTTTTTTTTGGAATCTGCTTTACAAATAGATTCTCGGAATTTTTCAAAGCGTTTTCTATAATTAAATAAATCCCAAAAGTGTGAATTTTTTAATAATATATAGTCTTGTGATTGCCTGACTATAAATATAAGCGGCACAGTTTCCGTGCATAATATTATTCCGCTTATATTGTCCAGTTTAAGTGTGACGTCGCGTCGCTGTCGAGTATTTTAGAAGCGTACTATAAATATACGGTGTCAAATATAAAGCGAATCAGGAGGCAGGTAATTTATGTAAGTACATCTCCTCTATAGATAAATAAGTCTAACTATAGTCTTCTACATCATCATATGGCGGTTTATGCTCAGCGTTTGAAATATATAATATACAGGGTGGTTTTCTATAACTCGAACCCCTTTATTTCGTAGAGGAAGGGTTTTCGAAAAAAAATTCGGACAAAAGTTGCTGGGGATGAAGGGAGAACATTGGTGTATTATTTTTCATTTAGTGGAGGCGCCTTTACTTTTTTCAAAATAGGAACCCATATTTTATATCTTGGTTAATGTTTTTTGGGTCAAAATAATAATTTTAGTACCAAACATTTGATTCAATCCTTAACCTCTAGTTTATTTTTAATACATTCCATATTTTCTGTTTTAGTGGATTGTGTGAGTCGGAAAAACCCCTAAAAACTCGACTATTGATGCAACACACACACACACACAAACGTAAACAAACACATCTGCACAGACGCACGCACATGCCCACAATCAAACGACATGCGGCAGCTCAGCCTATGCGAGGCAGAAACAGGAAACATGGGCTACATGGAAAACCAAACATCGATTCAGGATTGCATCACGTCGAAAAATGTTTGACACGAAAGCTATTTTATTTGACCCAAAGAACAATAATCCGAGATAAAAAATGTGGGTTCTTATTTAAAATAGTTGAGGTGACTTTGACATCTCGGACGCGCTTCCACCGAATGAAAAACAAAATTATACCAATGGCGCTCCCCCTTGATTCCTTCTAATTTGTGTCCGAAACTTTTTTTTCGAAAACCATTCCTCTATGAAATGAAACGGTGTTCGAGTTTTAAAAATCCATTCTTTATAGTATTTCGTTAATTCGTGTTTGCAATTTATTAAAAGGAAGGGTATAAAAACTAAAATATTGGTTTACATTATTTGTTGTGAAATAATATGTATCTACTGTTAAAAATTTTCAAATTTTGATAGGTGGGACGACCCTATTGTTGAAAGATACTCCTCACAGATAGGTACTCTCCATGCAACACGATGTTCATCTTTAAGTTATCAATAAAATTTTATAGGTGTTATTCTTTCCGTAAGTCTTTTGTAAATTTAATGCGCCAATAAATCTCTTGTATCTTTATTTTCACAGTTTGAGAAGTTTCTGTATGTAAAAAACAAACGCTGTATGAATGCACGTACAGGGTGTCTCGGGAAGAATCTTCAGGGGTGTATTACTTACGACAATTTAACCAAAAAAGTTATTATAGGTTCAAATTGGAAATGTTACCAAGGTATGGTTTGTTAAAGAAAAATTTTAACGCTTGTTTTAACATAATTTGACATTCGCCATAATATCATCACGCACGAGATACACAATATTTTTTTTCTATAAAATAGCTACTTTTCACATTATTTTCAAAATTTCAGATAGTTCAATTTTGAGCAAATTCAATTCCAATTGTAGTGTTGCTGTGTTGGATTTTCATACATTTACTATGAGAATGGTATAGTCGTTTCGCACTTCTTTTGTTTTATTTTTTACACTAGTGCAAAATGGGTTATAAAATGGGTTCCGCTATGCAGACATGAAAAGCAGCTATTTTATAAGGAGTCGTGAAAATAATATAATCAGTTATTACATACTAGCTGTTACCCGCTACTTCGTCCGATAGACAGACAGACAAAAATTTTAAAAATAGTACCGTTACATGCTTTCATATGCGTTTGGTAAAAAGCTGTTATTTTGACATTACAAACAGACACTTCAATTTTATTTATTTGTATACCTAGATAAAAAAAAACATTAAACATTGATTTAATCAGAACTACGATATTATTAAAAGTTAAGAAAAAACTTGGCTGAAAAACAATTTAAAAAGCAACTTTACCAATGTTTCGCATGTGGCCAACGTTTCTAAAAAAATATTTTCAGTGCTTCAAGCCAGTTGAAAGGTAGTAAATTTTTCTAATTTTAAATACAGTATCATCTTTCTCTAGTTTACTATAATTCCATTAATATCTTAAAAATGATTATATGCAAACTTACTCTATCATTAAAGTAGTTTATTTTATTGTAGTCAAAGTATTTTTATTAACGCTGTCAAATTTAAATTGGTAACAATTCTTTAGCCATACCCTCGAATTTTAATATTTATTGAAACAAAACTAATTACGAACAACATCGCGATATGACGTATGTTTACAACAGGTGAAATAAACTTGTTTATTTCTCTCGAACGTAATGCATAGAAACCCAAACAAAACTATGTTGTGACAACAGCGAAGAGTATCTATTTATGTTGTTGCAAAAAGTCACAACAGTGTCGAAGCAAAATGAATTTATCAAAACAAACTCTTCTATTGTAAATACCCGCTCTTCCACCACATTGCGTACGTCCTCCGACCATAAGTTTATAGAAATGTTTTAAAGCAGTAGTCTAGTCAAGAAGTGGATCCAAGTCTTCAAAAAATATGAGCAATAGCTCATTCAATTCCCAAAAATATTCCGAAAATGACGTTTTTTTGAATTTTTCGCCGACAAAAATTGCATTTATTTCTTCTATTGCAAATACCCGCTCTTCCACCACATTACGTACGTCCTCCCACCATAAGTTTATAGAAATGTTTTAAGGCACTAGCCTAGTCAAGAAGTGGATCCAAGTCTTCAAAAAAAAATGATCAATAAGTTAATCAATTCCCAAAAATATTCCGAAAATTACTTTTTTTTTGAATTTTTTGCCGACAAAAATTGCATTTGTTATTTCTTTTTTTTGTTTTTTGTTAATAACAAATGCAATTTTTGTCAGCGAAAAAATCAAAAAAACGTCATTTGAGGAATATTTTTCCGAATCGAATAAGCTCATATTTTTTTAAGACTTGGATCCACTTTTCTCAAGAAACACACTTCTTGACTAGGCTACTGCTTTAAAACATCGCTATAAACTTGTTTTTTTTTTATTTTTGTGATCTTTTTCGCCTACAAAAAAAACATTTGTTTTTTTTTTCGTTTTTTCGTAATAACAAATGCAATTTTTGTCGGCGAAAAAAATCAAGAAGACGTCTTTTTCACATTATTTTTTCGAATCGAATAAGCTATTGTTTTTTGAATACTTCGATCTATTTTTTTCAAGAATTCATTTATTGACTAGGCTACAGCTGTATTTTATGAATCTAGAAGAGACAAGTGTAACGGATGATAATTTATTGGAAGTATTAAGTGATACAAAGTTTAAAAATACTATAAAAATGTATTGTTGGAAAAGTCATTTTATTTTCCCTATGAATATTTCAAATATGAAGCTTGTAAAAATATATCTAGAATCAATAACTTATGAAATACTAGCCGCTACCCGCGGCTCCGCATGCGATTGAGATAAAACACGGCAGCGAAAAGGCTCCTCCGTATTACAGTCGTGCCCCATTTAGCAACGGCAACAGTAGGTACTCCACCGTCTTCCAGTACCACTTTAAAACACACCTCTTTGATTGGTTTTTTGCCAGAAGCCTTAGCGGGCGCGCACACGTGAATTTTGAAATCATCCCCTATCTTAGTCCCTTGAAGGATGATTTTGCAAAAACGCTGAAACACGTGATTCTTTATTTTTTTACCAAAAACCTAATTATGAATTTTCATGTTCCTAACTTAAGAAACCGTCGTTGGTTCTGTAATACCTCCTACGTGCAAAAAGTAAAATTTGCAGGAAAGGCCAAAAAGTAGTTATTTCAGCAATGGATGGTAAGAACTAGCAATTTCAGAGGTATATTACTAATTCATACTTATCTTCACTATACATGTTTAATTAAGACGAAGTATTTTCTTAAAAAATTATTAACGTTAATTTCGGATTTATTAACACATGGGAGGAATTATTTTATACAACTTTTATTATTTATTTCCCCTTGTTGGTTACTGTAAAATTAATTTAGAGGTATTACTAGTGTATAGAGCTCCATTTCCTGAAACTTTCCTTCTAAAAAACGTAAAATCTGCCAACTATGCACATAGGAGCTATTACAGAACCAACGACGAAATGATGAATTGCCCATACAAAGTTTCAACCTCTATTTCGCCCTCTTTAGGTTTTTTAGACAAAAGGTAGCCTATGTCCTTCTTCAGGATGCAAAATCTATGCCAAATTTTATCGAAATCTGTTCAGCGGCTTGGGCCTGACAGACAGAGTTACTTACGCATTTATAATATTAAAGTCACTGCACACGAGGTTGGTTTTGCCGCTAGATTTGGTTGCTAGGTTTCAAGCGTGCAGTGGCGCTGGGTTTCGGGATGGATTTTATGTGTTCGCTTCACGCGATGCGTGTATTGAAACTGTAGATGTGTTTGGTGCGCTCGCAGTGACACTTAAAATGTTAACAAAAGTGACCGTTTATTGTCTCTGAACAGAACACACACTATGACGCTGTTTGTTTGCGAGCGTTTGCCCATGTCGCCCACGTGACAATTTACTGCGTTTCCTGATTGGTTCTTGCTCAAAACAAGCAGACGAAGAAGCAAGAAAAACAACCCCGGTTCTAATTTTAAAATTCATCTTGTGACGACGCACGCAAGACGGCAGTGACGCCATTTCCATCTTCGCAGCTAGCGTTGCAAGGCGTCCGGATAAAGCCGGACATAGTTAGGCTTTTTGATTGCGTGTCCGGCCAAAATAAACGGTGTCCGGCTTTTGTTAGGCTTTTTATATTTCGCAAACGTGCGAGCGTCGAGCGTGGCCGGTCGCAGGCGAAAATGAATAAAGATTTTTATTAACTTAAAGTAAAGAAGTTTTGTTTTGTTTAGATTGTTTTTTATTTTGTTTTGAGGAGTAATAGCAGGTACATAAGACATTTCTGCAATTGCTTTTCATTAGAATTTAATCAGAATTTAAAATATATATTTCATTAGAATTTAACAAGATTCATGGTAATAATAAAAAAATCTTGATTTTATATACAATTTTTTTGTCATACCTATTAATACTGAGACAAAATCCTCAACAATGTAGGCTGTCCGGCCTTTTTACCTAAACGTCCGGCCAAACTGGCTGGTCTGTCTGGCTGTTTGCAGCCAGGTAGAACAAGTCCCAGCAGTGATTCCGGCGGCAAAATCAGCCTCGTGTGCAGCAGCCTTTGATATGGATAGATTAAAACTGGAAAAGTTCCATACATAACTTAATGTGTACAAAAAAGCAGCAGCTAACCATACGGACATGAAAATTTCAACTAGAACGAAGTAGATGAGTGAGATAACGAATTTGAAACGTTGAAGTTTTGCATATTAGTGTTTATTGCGTCCTTTTTATAAATTAAGTCAACGAATAATTAATTATGTGTGCATCTATATACAGGCTGTCCCATTAAGAATGGGACATAGAACGACCGCACATTCTCCAATTTAAAATAAAACGATTAAGCGAAATATGCTTAGATAAAATGTTACTCGCTCTACCAGTGGCGTACGGCAGGAGTAAGTAATGCTTGTACCCCTTCTAAATGATACGCCGCTGCCTAAATTTTAATTTTGACTATAATTTTAATTTTTTTGATATTTTCTAAGTCAATAATGTACACTTGTTAGTTTGTTGTAAAGTCATTGGTTTTCGAGATATTCGCAGTTAAAGATAGATAGACATGTACTTTTTATTTGTATTATTATTAATAATATTCATTTTTACAATTTTGTCTTAAAAAACTGCGAATATCTCGAAAACCAATGACTTTACAACAAACTAACAAGTGTACATTATTGACTTAGAAAATATCAAAAAAATTAAAATTATAGTCAAAATTAAAATTTAGACAGCGGCGTAACATTTAGAAGGGTTACAAGCATTACTTACTCCTGCCGTACGCCACTGGTAGAGCGTACTGAACTATTTTTTTTATTGTTAGGTGCATTTTATGATATTTAACAAGTGTGCCGATTTGAGTAAAATTATACGGTGTATTAAAAAAATTATGGACATTAATAATTTTTCAGTTTTCAACTTCAACAGGGTGTATTTCGTAAACGAGTATTATTTTATCTAAGCATATTTCGCTTAATCGTTTTATTTTGAATTGGAGAATCTGCGTTTGTTCTATGTCCCATTCTGAATGGGACACCCTGTATATTTTTATCTCATTTTTATATTTTCGTTTAATTAAGAATTCATGTGTATATCAAAGAGGTTGAACAGAGTAATCAACCATATGTTGAAAATTCTTTTAATTAGCTACCTTTATGTTAATTTACATCGCATCGTATATAAATAAAGTGCAAATTCAGAACTAAGCTATGACAAGGTTAATTAAAGCTGTCTCCGTGTTGACAACAACGTCATATCCCAAGTTTTACTCTTTGCGAGCGTATCGTTTTAATTTACGTTAATATTGATATAATAAATTAAAAAATGAAAATTTCTGTCTGTTTCTAAATCTCACAGAAATGGCTGAAATTACTTTCATCATATAACTAAACCAGGCCTGGGCAAATGGCGGCTCGCGGGCCGGATCCTGCCCGCAGCGCAATTTTATCCGGCCCGCGAAGCAATTTAGAAAATTTTTGAAAAATAGTAGCGGAAATAGAATACGGGGACCTTTTTTTTTTTGCTCTCCGAATGCGGAAATAGAATGTGAGGAACTTTTTTTTTTGCTCTCCGAATGCGGAAATAGAATGTGACGATCTTTTTTTCTGCAAATTTTTGGCTTGCGGTCAAATTTTCGTCAGCCATCCGGCCCGCGGTAAAATTTTCATCAGCTATGTGGCCCGCCGATTAAAAGATTTGCCCGCCTCTGAACTAAACAGAAAATAGCCTTATTAGTCCAGTCAATGCACAGAAAAAACGGCCAAACATGGCAATTCTACCAAACAGCATCGATTAGCACAAATATTTGACTATCGGTTCTACTTACCCTCAACTTCAAAGTTGTCAATGTATTGAGGGTTGCTTTAACCCTGGGGGTGGACGCCACCCTTCTTGAGGATGAAATTTTTTTGACGTGATGACGTCTTATAAATTGATGGAACACCAGCTGCACGCATGAAAAAGTGTAACGTTCCTAACGTTCCGCCTGACCCTGTGCGTGCAAGCGAGAGCCAAGTCCAAGTCCAAGTTTGACAGCTACTAAAATTTAGGTTATGTATTACGGAATACGTTATCACGTAAAACTATCGTCCGTAAACCGACTTTACAGACAACCAATTTTTTTATTACAAATAAGTATGGGAATGGGTAGATTGACTAATTTTATGCAGCTTTTGTTCTATAAAGTTTTTACTTAAAGTCAATACTTTTCAACTTATTCGAGAGTGGAATGGTCAATTTTTCAACAAAAAAAAAACACGTTTTCAGACGTTTTTGCATGAATAACTCTGAAAATAAGTATTTTATGAAAAAAATCAGTCGTTGTAAAAATGTAGCTTATAAAAAATTAAAAAAAAAAAATACTGGGTTTAAAATATTACTAGACCCAATACTACCGAAGTAATAGCTTGTTAAAGGTTGGTTCTTCTTCGTCAAACGCCAAAATCGAGAGTTTCAACGTATTATAAAAAAAAATGCATTTTTCGGGGAAAAGTAATAGAAGTTTTTTGAAGTACTTGATAAAACCTTTATTATTGACTATTCGACGTATTTTTGCTACGTTCCTCGTATAATAATAATATGACGTGGCAACAATGTTTTTACCCTAGCAAACTCGTCCTTCGTATTCTTGCTGGCCAACGGAATCTGCAATATACATAGAGTACAGCGTATAATATATTAGTGGCCTTCCGTTTGTCTTCAAGATTACACTGGAATTAAAACGCCACCAAAGTACTCGTAGCCCAGTTGTATTCAGTTTCTATGTACATATAATATCTAGAATACTCCGTAGTCCGCGTAATCGTTACAAGATCTTGCGCGTATCTAGAAACCGCAACGATACATGGCCACTATGACGTCATCGACTATTTACAGATAATAATACAGCTCGGTGTAATGGTTAGCGTGCTAACCTCTGAATCATGCTGTCGCGGGTTCGAATCTCGTTCCTGAATGTTTTGCAACGTCGTTTAGTTTTAATTGATGCTAACCTAAGTTGTGGGGTGTCTATAATCTGTATGTAGGGTGACCGGTAATTGCTCGTATTCCTCTCGGGAGAAGAAACTAAGACGATTTAATGATATGAATGATTTAACCTCCATCATTGGGGGTCGAATTGCGTCATTTTTTTATGATAGCGACACTTCTGTGAAGAATTTTTATTTTATTTTTTTCTTTATTGTAAATTTTAACAAACAACATAAAATGTAACAGTAAATTTCGTGGTTTTTAGCTTTTGAAATGTTGGGCAATTAGTAAGCTATCAGATTGTGGAAAAATTCAGGCCGAAAAATAAATAAATTTTTTTTTATTTTTAACTCCCAAAATTCGGATTTTTGTAAAAAGAAAACCGAAGTTTTCTCAAAAATGACACATTACCGACCTTCAGTGATAGAGGTTAAATAATTCCAAATTAGTCATAGTTTCTTCTCCCGAGAGGAATACGAACAATCATTGTATATAAAAGGAAACCGTGACTGACTGACTGATCTATCAACGCACAGCTCAAACCACGGGACATATTAAGCTGATTCACTCATAGCTCTCACTACTGTGATGGCTCATATCTAGCGTTAACTAATATAATTGGCTCTCGCATGATGTGAAAAAATCAGTTACCAATGCTATAAATATTAGAATGATAGTTTGATAGTTGTGTCACTGTGGTGTAATGTAACTCAGTCCGCCGCGAGAGTGGAAAGATTCGGGGTTCGTATCCCGACGGTGGCATTGTTTGAAAAAATAAACTAATTTTTCTATGTTGATAGCGTTGTAACAATGGGTGTTTCTTAACAATTGTAGCAAACGTAGCTACTCTGTAAAATATTACTAATATATTACTAACTGTAACTACACTCATCTAAATATTAAGCTGAAAGACACACAGATAAGAACAGATTTTTTAAAATTCAACCCCATAAAGAGTGTAACGGGGGTTAAAAAATTAGCATGGAGAAATCATATAATATAGATGTATCACTTCTATATGCAAAGGATTTCTCGTGTCAACAAATAAACACGTGTTCCATGCTTTTTCAAAAACAACCCATTCGGAGGGTGAAAAGAGGTAAATAGTCTAAAAATCAACATGGGTGTCATTTTCAAGGTTTGTCAGGACGTTGATCACGTGAATTTCGCCAATTTTAGCTTTTATTAGAGAGGTTTACGTCGAGAACGGAATAACAATCCCAACTAATGGGAATGCATTCGTGTTTCGTCTCAATCGCGTGCGAAGCCGCTGGTAACGGCTAGTCTACAATAAATCTATATTAATATTTATAAACAGGTAAAGTTTGTAAGTTTGGATGTAGGAGGCAAGTATTTAACCGGGCGTGGGTGCATCAGACTTTATGGATTTTTTTTTTGTTATTTGCAATAATACAATAATTTGCAATAATGTCTTCTCAGCAAAGTAAACAATTACTTTTGGTGGACGAGGGAAATGATAATACGTCAACGCGCTGGCCAGTATATCAAATCAAAAGTACACCCATCCCCCGATTTACACGGTACTTGTTTTACACGTTTTCGCTTTTACACGGTTTTCCAAATAAGTTTTTTTTGTTTTTATCGCACTCTACTAAATGCTACTGTGATTGAACACGTGCGCTGTGTACACATCTCACGAGGAATGCCGAGCTTATGTGCTGACTTGCTGCACACGCACACTGTGTCTGTATTTCTTAGCATAAAATTAAAGTTTTATCTACGGAAAATTGTATTTGAGTGAAAGTTTCACAGTTTCAGAACCTGTCAATGCATTTTATTTTTATTTCTGTGTACTCCTAAAAATATTGAAAAAATCACAACTGTTAAATAGCAAAATTATGCATTTTCTGCAAGCTTTTCGATTTACACGGTTTTGACTTGAAAATTTTTAATTTTCGATTTACACGTTTTTCTCAGGAACGTATCTACCGTATAAATCGGGGGATAGCGTCGATTCATGACGTCATTAACACTGGCCAGTATACTGGGTTATATTTCGGAGCACACCCTTCATAATCAGAATCGGACCTATTTTTCTCGCGTGGCTCTCTGCTGGCTTTGGGTAAGAACCAATCAGAAAACAGTACAGTCTTGTCACACGTGAGATCCAGACTTGTGGTTTAAACAGGCTCGTGGTTGGAGAATGCCTATAGGTAATGCCATTATCAGAAGTGAAACTGCGAAGTTTTCAAATCATTAAATCAACTTTTAATTAATGAACTTCCAATATGTGTACATACTTGGCTGCTTTATTCGTATATAGCATCGAAAATCACATTTTGTTGATGGAAAGCAGTTTTAGTCCGTACTCGAACTTCCGATTAATATTTGCTGTCAATTTATTTACTATAAACAAAACGTTAAATCAAGAAAATATAGAATGAAAATTGAGCTTACTTGAAATTCGTGTCAAATTTTATAGTACAGTTAACAGCAGCAGTGCAACATAACATAAAAGTTGTAAAAACTTTTCACATTCGTCTTATTACATTTTCATTGACTACAATTTGCAGGAAGAAGTAAGTTATACTTTTATTTGGGTATGGGGGGTTACTTCAGGCGTTTCTTCCTGACACTCGGTTACAAAAAAATGTTCATGTTTTTAGTTGCTACAAAAAAGTATTTGAAGAACTCTCTTAATTTTAAGAAAGAAACTTGAATAATTAGAATCGTATATTCTTTTTTTGCTTTAACCAAAGAATGACTACGTAATTATTTTTTGCTACATAATAATTTTAATAAAATAAAAACAAAATGGAATTATATTTTGCATTTGTCTTCGCCCAGTTTTCATTTACGTTAAAAGAAACGTATTTTAATTTATTTTTTATGTACATTTATCACAAAATATTAACCGTTACAAAAAATGCTACTTCTATTCAAGTAGGTATTAAACTTTTGTGTAGAACTCAAGATTGTTCTGAAATGTTTGTTTTCGAACATAAACACAAACAGGTTTTTCAAGACTGGATTTAATTAAAAAAAAATTCAACGTTTCGACAACCAAGTCGTTTCCTCAATGTCTCAAAAATTCGTTAAAATTCCATTGTATAAAAACAAATTTATCATATTATACTAATTGTGTTTTTTACGTACCAAACCACTTTTTGAATCATTTTATTTCATTTTTTACCCACGACGGAACGGAGCATGTATATGCGTTTAGGGTGAGAGATTGTGTGTTCGTTTGTTTGTATGTGCGTTTGTGCACTCGATCAATATCGCCATTTATCTGGAAAACGGTTTGATCAATTCAGATGCGGTTTTCTGTAAAGGGTTTGTAATTCATCAGAGATGGTTCTTAGATAGATATTATTACGATGATTACGCCCCAGGGGGCGCTGCACTGCACAAAAAACCGTAACAAACGTGCTACGCACGAACAGATCTAACAAGCGTTCGGAACTACTGCTTTTTACAGCATTACACGTACATTTAAAATACCATAACAAAAGTGCTACACACAAACAGATCTAACAAGCGTTCGTTAGTAGTGGTTTTTACAGCAATACACATCGATATTTATTAAAAACACAATAATGAGCACTCTCGCACATAACGCGATTTGACAATTAGGGTATCAGATATGGTTACACTGCGTACGCTAGTTCGGCAAGACGATCAAAATTCAAAACACACTTTTACAAAATCTCTAAAAAGTTTAAAATAAAATAAAATTAAAAATTTTAAAAACCCACGACGACAGTAAAAATATGTTATAATAGAAAAAGAATTAAATAAAATTCTAAAATCCCCCGACTTAACGCAGGTAAGTAACCAAAGAAAATCCGTCGCGGGGCTGCCATTCGCTGCCCTGAATTAAGAATATAAATTGCAATATATTAGTTCATTTCAGGGCAGCCCCGCGACGGATTTTCTTTGGTTACTTACCTGCGTTAAGTCGGGGGATTTTAGAATTTTATTTAATTCTTTTTCTAATATAACATATTTTTACTGTCGTCGTGGGTTTTTAAAATTTTATTTTATTATAGCTGAAAGGAACGCAACTTATTGAATAGACATTTTCATTATTTTATCGCGCAATCGCCGCCAACGTTAGAGCAATCCCGGGATTTTTTCAGAGTCCTGGACCCTGTTGTGTAGTTCTGGAATTTTAAAACTGGATCACACGCAACTCAATGCGTGGCTGTTGTCACTCTTAGAGGCCGTTCACAAATTTGACGATTTTACAACCCCCCCTCCCCTCTTGGTGAGATTCCATGAGATTTTGCTCGACTTCCTCCCGTAATTACACGTGTGATTTTTCAAAATGCGTATTTTTAATGTAAATACGTTATGCGTGCCTGCTTACGTTAGATTTATTTAAAAAAATTGGTTGTCTGTAAAATCGGTTTACGGACGATAGTTTTACGTGATAACGTATTCCGCTCGAATATCATATTTAATAATACATAACCTAAATTTTAGTAGCTGTCAAACTTGGGCCGATCGTGCTTCTCTATCGCTTATACTGCGTTCTCGCTTGCACGCACAGGGTCAGGCGGAACGTGACACTTTTCGGAACGTTACACTTTTTCGTGCGTGCAGCTGGTGTTTCATGTTTGTTATTTTCGGAACTTTGGGAGAAATCTCGAGACTATTTCTGTCACGTCCCTAAGTCTCGACTTTTATCTTTTGTTTCGGGACTTGGATGCTCTAGGCGCCATGATTATGATTGCGATATTTAAAAGCTTCTAGTAGGTACTTCTGGACGGAATTGTTCACCTACTAACGGTTTTGAGTGTAAATTTAGATAAAATTCTATCTGGCAGACCATTCAAACAAAAATTAAAAGAATGTTGACCAATCTGCATAATAGATCATTTTTCACATTTTTAATGTGCCTTTTATATCTGTTTTTATGACTTGTTTTATGCCTGTTTGGTAATACAAATGATTATTATGTTATAACGAGTCCTAATTTCATTGGATCCGAGATATATATAGTTTTCTTTGTCCGTATTCCCTATTAAATAGCTGCATTTCACTTCATTTTCACTACATTTAAAAAAAAAATTGACAGTTCATTTGCACAGCAAATTTCTGTTCTCGTAGTAAGTTATAGGTAGCTTATGAAAATTAGTATTGAAGTTGTTGGCACGACTATCTTTGTTTTACTTTGTACACTAGTGTTAAATGTGTAATTTTATGACCGGCATACATACATGAAAATACATTTTTTTTCTGGTTTAATTGTTAGTATACCTACTTTTTTATGAATCTGATTATTTTGAACGCACCAGAGAGCATTAAAAATTAGACATAGTTATACTCTACTTTGGAAATCCTAAATTTGAAATGAACCGCAAATTTTAAAAATTACTCAAGACTAAGAGGGCATATTACTGTATGTTGGCTAATTTTAAAATAGGGCACTCTAAACCCTTAGTTCCCAAAGTGGTCCACGGAAGACTCGACGGGGGTCTACGTTGGCGTGACAAAAAAACGGGGGTTCGCAATTCGAAATTTATCTGCTTTCGATAGTGAAGAACTAAAAAGTTGGCTTGACTTTACCTATCAATGTAGACGGATAATATTTTAAGAATCTCAGCGACTATTACTTGTAAAAACTTGCATATTCCCTATTCGGTTACCACTCCGAATGGGGGTTTTCTAAATGAAATAAGTGAGAATTGATTGATTCCTTGCGCTGTCAGTAGATGTCAAAAAAGTAAAGTTGGATGGAATCACTTTTTTGATTGGCCAACTTTACTTTTTTGACATCCACTCACAGCACAATCAATTAATTAATTAATTAACTTCCCACTTATTTCATTTAGAAAACTCCCCATTCGTGGCTGGAACTCAGCCGCAACGCAAATTTACATAGATCTAATCTTCACATTTTTTGTCGAGTTTTGGGAATATGGTAGAAATGTAGCTGTAGGGGGTTCACCGGAACCAGCTAAATTTTGAAAGTGGTCTATGAGAAAAAAAGTCTGAGAACCTCTGTGTTGATAGCGGCAAATTCAGTCAAGGAAGCTATATATAAAGTAAAAACTGTTACTGACCAATTATCTAAGTATTGTCATAAAAATCAAATAATTATCAATCTTGAAAAAACTAGCTGCGTGCAGTTCAGGATCAGAGGTCCCGTGACTGTGGGTAATTTGTTTTCTTTGAATTACAATGCTAACATACAATTAAAAGATTCGGTAAAATTTTTAGGATTGCACATAGATGATACATTAAAATGGATTCCACAAATTAATAACATATGTAAAAAATTAAATTATTATTATTATTTACTTAAACAAATGAAATCAGTGTATAACAGAGAAACATTACTAACTTTTTATCACGCATTTGTAGTAAACACTATCAAATATGTCATCATAGTTTGGGGTATGTCGGGAGATAGACACCGAATTTTTGTATTACAAAAAAAAATTTTAAGACTAATATTCAAATTGAAATTTAGAGACTCATGTCGAAATGTATTCAAAGAAAACAAATTGCTAACTTTTTACGGGATTTTTGCTCTTGAGCTGCTCACAGTTATGTTCTCGAAAATGTACTTTACAGAAAATAATCAAAAATCTTATAACACCCGCAACAACAATATCACTATAAAACATCATACGACTTTTTTTGAAAAAAGTCCGTTATATTATAGCACGGCAGTGGAAGGATTTCTGGTAACGTAGGTCCATTCCCACCTGTGAATAAATAAAAGAAAAAAGACGGACAGATTTCTCAAAACGGTGGATTGTTTGGGCTATACCGGTGTTATTTTGGGCCCATAGTGATCAGAGAGGGTACAGCTCCACTTCTTCTACTGTTCTGAGAAACTTGTGCAGAAATGTAACAAAGAAAAGAATATGCAGTGGGTCGATAACAATTATATTTCATAATCACTTCAAAAAACGTGTCGGTGATAAGGTACAAAGAAATCTGATTTACAAGTACATTCTTAATATTAACAATATCATTTGATCATGATTGACAATTAGAAACTGGGGGTAGAACCCTGACGAGGTGATCACTTAATTATCTAGGGAAGTACATTTAATAAGGTTGCTTAAATTAAAAAAAAAATAATAAAACGTGAAAGAGGAAAAGAAAACTAGGCGTGAGCGTCATACCTTTTTCTGAAGAGTACTTACTTACACTTGAACAATACTTATTCTAGGAATACTTTACATAATTCGTGAGTGACTACGGGTATTTAGGCGCTTCATGGTAGTACAATGAAGTCTAAATTCGGTTTGGAGAAGAAGCTTGAAGATGATTCTGTGGTTTTTCCATGAGCGTCCTTTTCATGCGGCCACACCGAATCGCGGAAAACAACTTAATGTTTGTTATTTTTCCCGTAACTAATCAATATTGATTTTAATTATTTCAAACCTAACAACTATTGTTTGTCACTTTTTCACTTTTAAAAATCACAGATACCGCGTATTTAGAGTCAGACGACTGGATCACACGATAGACACACTTATGTTTATAAGTCCAAGCCACGCGATCCAAATCGTACCGCGCATGCAATACCCGCGAATTTAGTGATTTGATTTCCTTATTTATTTATTTTATTATAATAATTTTTATGCTAATATTAAAAAATTGTCGCGGTGCTATGGCACCACGTGACAGGCTCCCCCTCTTTAGTGATTAGGAGGTACTCCGCTATACTACTAACTGTACATACAACAAGAAATTCACAACAATGAATTTATCTTTGTTGTAACTAAGTCAACAATCACTTGACAATCTACCATATCCCATACTATGGCAGTTGAAGTGTGCTCTTCATAAATAAGCTCTAATTAAATTTAACTAATCTAAATTGATCTAACGAGATGAAACAACCACCGATAATACGGAAATTATGGGGTCGTAACCTGACTGGCTGAAGGAGACAGCGTAGACGTTAGACGAAATTGGGCCTTAGGAAAGCGCCGGAATGTAAACAAGGACAAGCTTATAATCTAAAACAAAGGACGAGAATAACGAAATAACACAGGGAGAATTCTTTATTTAGGAAAATAAAGCATAACTCAGGTACGAAAAATAACTTAAACTTTTATTGTTAGTAATAACCTAACCTAACAACACTTGACGTTTGACAGATGTCAGCTGTCTGACATTGAACTTGAAATTAAACTAGAGGGCAATGACCTCGGGTGAATTTTTCAATTGTTAACAGACGGAATTTTCTTCAGATGTTCAATATGAGATTTAAACATCTTTTTGGAGGATGGATCTTGAAGGATGCAGCTAACAGGACTCGTAAATTCTAAAATTACACGGGGATTACTGTAACGAGGACAAAGCTTGAGGTGAAAATTCGGTTTCATTTTGTTATAATGTAACCTTTGTACAACAAAATCGCCGACTTGAAACTTCGACTGCAACGAACGGTTTTTATTGAAATATTTCGCTTGTAGATCATGTGATTTTGACAGAGCTAGGCGAACTTGATTTTCGGAAGGCAAAGCGTCTTGTTCCCACACAGATGACAAATTCCATTGTAAATCGAGTGGAAATTTGATTTCTCTTGACAAAAATATCTTACAAGGTAAATTTTTAATACTTTCATGATATGAAGAATTATTGGCGAAGGTTATGTGATTTAATAACAAGTCCCAACTGAGATGATCGTCAAACTTTTGTTGAAGTAAAATTGACAGAGCAGCTCTAACGTTTCGTATTACTCTTTCTACAGCATTGGACGAAGGATGATAAGGCGAACTGTGAATGACACGTGAACCCCAGGAAGTACAGAATTCATTAAACTTGTTTGACGTAAACGAAGTCGCGTTATCGGAAACTATTTTAGTTGGTGGACCATACGTGGTAAAGACTTGATGTAGACATTTTATTATCGACGTGGAACTGGAATCAGGAATCGCGTAAGTTATTAACCACTTGCTGTAACTATCCAGAATTAGAAGAACATATTTATTCCCGGAATGTGATTTGACAAGCGGTCCCATGAGATCAATGTAAATTTTATCCCACACAGATTGTGGAGGATTAGACGACATAACTACTTTATCAGGATGTTGATCTGATTTATGCGTTGCACAGAGCATACAATCTTTAATAAATTGACGAACCTCAACAAACATGCGCGGCCACCAAAATCTTCGTGATATTGAACGATACGTCTTCGTGACTCCGGGATGACTGGCGATTTGTGAATTATGAAACTGTTCCAATATTTCTTTCTTGGAGGCGGACGGAACAACAATACGTCGACGACGGTTGCGGCCTACGAGTCGAACCAGGAAATTCTTGTAAATAGCGAAATTTTTCTGAGGTAAACCTTGATTAATTTGACTTTTAAGGCGGTTTAACTCAGGATCTTGATCTTGCAGGATATTAAGTTCGGTAAACGGATTTTTAATTTCCGTAATGGGATTGAGAAAATTTGATTGTATTGCATTTTTCTCAGAAGTTTCGGATTCCGCTACCAAACGGGATAAACAATCGGCAGTACAATTTACTTTACCGCGAATATGTTCGACTTTGAAACTGAAACGACTGATGCGAAGTAACCACCTACCTACACGACCTAAGTTGCGGGGGTGCTGAATTAACCATTTGAGACAGGAACTATCTGTCTGAAGAATAAAAGTTTGATGCGAGAGGTAAGATTTCATTTTTTCCATAGCCCAAATACATGCTAAAGCTTCTTGTTCGTACGTACTGTATTTCTTCTCGGCGGATGTCAAACGTCGGCTTGCGTACTGGATCGGGTGTAGACCATCTTCAAAGGATTGTAAAAGAACACAACCAACATGATTTTGACTGGCGTCGGTTTGCAGAATGAATTCACGTTGAAAATCGGGAAAACGTAGAACTGGTGAACTTGACAGAGCTTCACGAAGTTTGCGAAAAGACTGAATATGCGTTTCCGTTAAATTATATTTGACATTTTTCTTCCGTAGATCATTGAGTGGCGACATTATCTGAGCGTATTCGGGGATAAACTTAGCGTAATAACCAACCATTCCAATAAATGTTTGAAGCTGTTTCAAATTCTTCGGAACTGGCAAATTCTTTATCGCTTCCACTTTGTCGGGATCCATGGAAAGACCGTTGCTTGAGACACGATGACCCAGGAAGTTGAGTTCGCTTTGGGCGAATTTTATTTTATCCGGATTCACGGTAAGATTAGCTTCTTTTAGACGTCTTAACGTTTCTCGAACGTGTACCATATGAGATTCCATATCGGGACTGTATATTAATAAGTCGTCGAAAAATACAATCACAAACTTGTATCTTAAATCGGCAAAAATGTCAAACATCAGACGGTTTAGAGCACTAGGTGAAATAGATAGCCCGAACGGAGCCTTATGAAATTTCCACTGGCCTTCAGGAGTGACGAACGAAGTTAGACTCTTTGATTTGTCAGATAATTCAACTTGGTAAAAGGCGCTGTTTAGATCCAACGTGGTGAAAACTTTAGCGTTTTTTAAGCACTGGAAAATGTGCTCAATCGACGGAACAGGAAAACTATCCATGACAACCTTTTTGTTTAACTGGCGATAATCAATACAAAGTCTATAACCTCCACTTGATTTCTTGACAAGAAAAGCCGGTGAAGCGTAAGGGGATTTACTAGGTGAAATAACGCCTTTATTCAAAAGATCACTAATATGTTCCCTCATTATTTTAGCTTGAGGTGGGGAAAGTGGATACGGGGCCTTTCGGACTGGAATATCGTCAGACAAATGAATTGAATATTTGTAATTTTTAGCTTGACCTAGTTCTTCGGTAAGAACTTCTGGAAATTCTGCAAGCAAACTACTAAAGTTGGCCGCATTTGAATCTATACTGGTAACGTGATCCAGGGAGAAGGTTTTGGACGAAGCGGGTAACGGTACAAAGGGAATGACGTGAGAGGAATCGAATTTGAAAGAAAGATTATTCTCGGTACAATTAACGTTCGCACCCATTTTGCATAAAGAATCATAACCTATTATGACGGGATACGACAGAGCGTCGAGAACTAGGAAATCAATCTTCCAGGTAAATTTACTAATAGTAATGACTACTGTTAACGTGAAATTAGATCTCGCGATAGAACTGTTGGCTACTTGGGCATAAGAAATCGAATTTGTGATCGTACCTATTTTTAACGATGACAAATAATTAGCAAGTTCGGAATTGATGTAGTTCTTGGTAGAACCGGTATCAAGCAGTGCCGAAGCTCGAATATGTTGAAAGTAGAGATAAACTAGAGGGATCGTAGAGCTACTTGATTGACTTGGGGAATTATAGGAATAATTCGGGACGGGAGAAGTCAATCGAATAGACGTATTTACAGGAGAGGACAAGTTAGCTGGAGGGGGGTGGTTCGAAAGAGGTGACTTATTAACTAATGTGGTTAACCGGGGAAAGACATTAATTTGTTCTACATCTTTCGGCTTACTAAAAATTTTGACAACGCTATCTCACCCTTGAGAGGGCAGGATAGCCTTAGGTTCAGAAGGAGAAGGACGTGGGGGACGAACCGGACACTGGGCTATAAAGTGACCTGGTTGTTTACAATATCGGCAACAAGGGGATAAATTAGGAGCGACAAGTCCGGTTGAATTGGGGTGAGTGTACGTTTTACGTTGACGTTCAACTACTCTCAAATGTTTTATAAGCTGGTGAAGCTCAGCTAAACAAGTTGGGGTATCTCTGAATTGTAGATAATTAAATGTGGATTCGTTTTGGTTAAGCCAAATGCGCGCAATTATCTCCGATTCAGACAGGCTAGGACCCAATAATTCGACGTATTTCAAGACGTCTTCAGCATATTCGGGAAAATTCTCAGAGAGGTTCTGACGCCTACTGATATAGCGTTCTATTAGCATAGCCCGATCTATAGAAGTGGTGAAATGGTCTAGAATAAGATTTTTGAGCTGTGTCCATTCGAGTTCAGAATAGACATTAAGTCTCCACCACTGTCGGAGGGGTCCGTCAGTCTTAGTGCCTAAACTCTTTAACAAAATATGAAATGGAACTAAAGCGAATTGACTCACGTTCTCGATTTCTAACAGGAATTGTATCAAAATGTCAAGATCTGTACCTGTAGCGGTAGGTACGTTACGCAACAAGTCCCGGATATCGCCCATATTTGCATGCGAAGCGGTATGATTTGGAACGGAAATAAGAATTGGCTCGGACTTACTCGGTGAGTGCACTGGAGGATCGTCCATCGCCGGCGGAGAGTCTGGAAGTTCAGCGGTGGTCGGAGGCGGACCTGGAGATTTGCTTTGGCCGGGTGTCGGCGGAGACTTTGGGCTGCGGCAGGACTTATGGCGCGGCATGGTCGACTGGAAGACGTGGAATCGGACAGGAACAGGACTCAGGAATTAACTACGCTCCTTGCTACCAATTATAGCACGGCAGTGGAAGGATTTCTGGTAACGTAGGTCCATTCCCACCTGTGAATAAATAAAAGAAAAAAGACGGACAGATTTCTCAAAACGGTGGATTGTTTGGGCTATACCGGTGTTATTTTGGGCCCATAGTGATCAGAGAGGGTACAGCTCCACTTCTTCTACTGTTCTGAGAAACTTGTGCAGAAATGTAACAAAGAAAAGAATATGCAGTGGGTCGATAACAATTATATTTCATAATCACTTCAAAAAACGTGTCGGTGATAAGGTACAAAGAAATCTGATTTACAAGTACATTCTTAATATTAACAATATCATTTGATCATGATTGACAATTAGAAACTGGGGGTAGAACCCTGACGAGGTGATCACTTAATTATCTAGGGAAGTACATTTAATAAGGTTGCTTAAATTAAAAAAAAAATAATAAAACGTGAAAGAGGAAAAGAAAACTAGGCGTGAGCGTCATACCTTTTTCTGAAGAGTACTTACTTACACTTGAACAATACTTATTCTAGGAATACTTTACATAATTCGTGAGTGACTACGGGTATTTAGGCGCTTCATGGTAGTACAATGAAGTCTAAATTCGGTTTGGAGAAGAAGCTTGAAGATGATTCTGTGGTTTTTCCATGAGCGTCCTTTTCATGCGGCCACACCGAATCGCGGAAAACAACTTAATGTTTGTTATTTTTCCCGTAACTAATCAATATTGATTTTAATTATTTCAAACCTAACAACTATTGTTTGTCACTTTTTCACTTTTAAAAATCACAGATACCGCGTATTTAGAGTCAGACGACTGGATCACACGATAGACACACTTATGTTTATAAGTCCAAGCCACGCGATCCAAATCGTACCGCGCATGCAATACCCGCGAATTTAGTGATTTGATTTCCTTATTTATTTATTTTATTATAATAATTTTTATGCTAATATTAAAAAATTGTCGCGGTGCTATGGCACCACGTGACAATATATAGGTTACAAAATTTTCTATAAATTGCCTGATTCAATAAAAAATTTAAAAAAATTAGAACATTTTAAATATAAATTAAAACAATATTTTTGCAACACTGTGCCTTATGATTTGAAGGATCTTTTTTAATATTTGATGTATTTTTTTTGACGTTTGTATCCACATCAGTGGCATCTCAATAAAAATGATTATTATTATTATTATTATTATTAAATGCTCCCGTAGCTCCAAAAAGTTATCACGGTAAAATGAAATACATCGCATTTTTGTTAGGTGATGCGTTATAAAGTTAATTAATAAATTATTACAGCTGCATAGTATTATCACGTTAAAATAAATATAACTTTGTTCTGTCAAGTAATTAAATATTTAACATTTTTCGTCATTGGATGCTTTACCGAGTTAATTAATAATTATTATAGCTGCATAATGATTTCATTTCTCGAATGTAACTTCGTTTGACTCAGCCTTTAATTAACTTAATTACTTTCAGAAATTTTAAATTCTTACATAACATTGTATAGTTGAGCGTTTTCTATGTTAGCTGTAAATTTAGTTCTCGTATTTTCTCATTTCATCTGTGATAATTAAAATTGTGATTTTCTTACGAAAACTTTCAACTTTAGTTTCAACTTTAACGTATTTTGAATTTATGTGAAGGAGTTTAATATTTTGTAAGTACTATATATTCCATGTATAATCTTTGGTTATAAAATGTTACCAGTTAGCCAACGGTTTTTTATAGTTCATTTGGAAATCAACCTGATTATTAGCCGTGTTCAACAAGTAACCAATAGGTCATATGCATGAGACTCTAGATTGGTTAAAATTTTTATTTCCAAATATATTTTAGTTCCTGACGACATCGTAATGGTTATTTTATTAATCTAATCACTGAAAAAAATACAAATAATAAAAAAGAAATGTAGAAAATACGGGGTATTTTCGAATTATTAAAACGTAACGCGATAAGTCGGACCAATATGTGACGATTATTTTAGTATTTAAAGAAAACAACAAATAAACTTCATGAAAAAGCAATTTGGCATCAAGGTTGACATGCATGATATAGCATGATCTCACATAAGCGATGCTGGTAGTCTATAACAGGTAGCGTAGATCCGCTACACTATTTTGTCAGCACCTGCTCATTTTCTTCTATAAACCGTGTTTAGTTTATTTTAAGTATTCCTAGAAACATGCGTACAATACTCTCGATAATATCTTTCTTATGCAACTTGGTCTTTGATTTAAGAGTTTGAAGACCGCTGCTCTATTTTAATAAATAATAACTGATTTGTATTTAAATCCAGATTGACTGTTCAGCTATAGATTTTATAATCAAAGGTAAAATAAAAGAATATGAATAACTTCTGCTTTATTAAAAGAATGACTTTGTATCAGTATTTGTTTCATTTTAATTGTGGAAAGGTACTTCTGAAAGAACGAATATTTGAACTACCTCGTTAATTGCAACCAAAACCGTTTTAAGGCTTGTCCACACTGAACTGGAAAACATGTAAAATATGTCTTTTGACCCCCAGAACTAACTCTTAGTTTTCTGTTACCCTAAGCTTACAGAATTTTAGGATCCTCTTCTGTGGTTTTAATTGTTGCATTTTTATAAGCTAAGAGCTACTGTCATGCGCGCTTAAAATAGCTGATTTTCACTTCATAATAAGTAGATACATATTTGCATACTAAACATCGTCCCAAATTTTCGTTTCAATCCGCTCATCCAATCGACCTGTCTCGTGTATACAGACTAGTGATGTGCCGGATCGTTAAAAATGCATATCCGCGGATACGGATCTGAATACGGATATTTGGTTTCAAGATCCATGGATACGGATACGGATCTTAACTTTCTTAGAGTACGTGGCGGTAAATACTGCACATCGACCTTCGGAAAGAGACTATCTGTTATGGGAAAAAGTTATGGACTTCTTTAAGAGTTAACTCTCATAACAGATTTTCTCTTTCCAAAGATCGATGTGCAATATCTCATTATAAAAATAGTTTTTTATTAGTACCTTTGAGTTATGTACTATTGGTATGGTACTCAGTACGATAAATGTTTGCAATATAAAGGTGCCAAATACGATTTTAAGAAATAAAAAATAATCTGAATGGAATTTAACAGTTTTTCATTATTACCTAATCACCTATATATATAAAATTTCATCTATGAATTGAAAATTAATAAGGTAAAAGATCCGCCATAAAACTAACGGATACGGATACGGATCTTGTTTCTCCCTCGGAGCTCCGCGGATACGGATATCCGGCACATTACTAATACAGACATACATTCGGGTGACTTCTAAAAATATTGTAACAAAACTGTTCTAGTTCGTGGTGGAAACTATTTATTTACAGTAACAAGCGTTTAACGAAACAAATAAACACACAAACGAAAAGTACTTCTCTAACGTAACAGAAACAAAACAACAAATTCAGACTAATAAAATAAAAGAATAAGTAATGAAGAATATAAAGTCACTATTTGTGTACACAAAATATTTACAACACATAAACACACCAAAGTTTATTTAGCACACTTATCTATTATCTAACTATATACAAGAGATTATTTATGTTAGACCAGATTTTATATAATTGAAATCAAAAGTCTATTATACCGCACTCTGCATTAGTAATTTATTTCCTAGTTGTTTATTTCGCACGCGTGTTTTACTATGAACTCACTCACACACGAAATCTCACTGTCCGACTGACTAACTGTCTCACCGAGCTCGCCTGGTCGTATTTATATGTGCTAGGTATTACCTTCGAGGTATTTCTGGAATGTTCTGTTCCTTTCTTATACCTGCGTTCATTGTTGTTACAAGTTTGGGATTTGGCTTCTTGCCACCACAAAAACTCTTATACCTGAGTGCGTTATTGTTGTTGTCTTCGAAAGCATTCGACAGAAAGCAGTGTCGCATCAGCTTGGGGGGGGGGGCGTGTAACAATATTGTAAAATTTTAAAAAGTGAATATTAACCTTAATTAATACCATTCCCCACTTATGGTGTTGGAATGGTAAAATGTACTATGTATTACACAGACTTGAAAAGCATTAAAAATAGATAATATGTTAAAAATATTAATGTACCTACACAAAAGTATGTATAATGGAAGTACATAACAAATATGAAATAACAAAAAGACAGCCGGCATGAAAAGCGTCTACTCCTTTTTTTATTGTACGACGATACTGCAGTACCAGTAATTATATGTGAGCTAAGAGCCACAAAACTGAAATATAAATTTTCGCTTGATATCGTGTGAAAGCTGCTATTTATATATAGGTTACTTCTTGTGCATTTAGTATGCTAAATGTTTTTAAAATTATGTAGATTATACAGTCAGTGCGGTAGAAGGTCTTGGTTGGGCGTTACGTACAGTGGAACAAACCACAGCCGTGGCAAGTGAGGCTTCTCCTATACCTCTCCCTGTGTACATAGTATACCTACCTTACAGCCTCTGCAGATTCTAACCCACAGAGCTTGTTAAATCCAGCCACTTCAACCACCTGGACATATTATCTCCTATTACTTCACAGTTTTCAAATTTTATATACTGACTTAGAACAGTGTTTCTCAAATTTTAGGATTTCAATGTTGGGTTGCAGAAAGGATTGTCAAAAAATTTTATTTGACAATGACCTTTGATTGTGATCATATAATTACAGTTTCAATACACCAGGAGCTGTCTAATGCCTTATTCAAACTCCCTGTCATCTAGAACATTAGATTGTACTCACACAAAAACCAATGATTGCTCTACATTGAAAAATATCTCTTTTCAGCTAAATTTTTATGAAAATTGCATAGAAAAAAACGTTGTTTCGAAGTAAAAACTACAAAAAAACGATGCTAAATACACGTTTGCACTGTTTTAATACATTTTATTTAGTTACTTTATCTACCCCGGGCGCGATAGATATTATTCTGCAAAATGTATTTCGTTTGCGGCCTGTCAACTGAACTAATGTCTTTGAGCTAGATTTGCTTCTTAACTAATGGCTTTGAGCGAATTCTAACAAATGTCGCTACTTGGTACTAAAACAATATTTTTTGTTTGCTTCTGAACTAATAGCCTTGACTAAATTCTATCACATGTCGTTACATATTACTAAAACAGTTTTTTTAATAAAAACACTGTAATTTTGTGCTAAATATTCAATAAAAACTATCCATAGCGTAATTTACACCAAGCAAGGCATACTGACAAAATGTCATTAAAATCGGTTCAGTGGTTTCGGAGATCAGCGAGACCAAAATTGAGAATTAAGCAATAAAATCTTTTACTTGGTTTTGTTCCCAGTAAAAAAATGAGATTTTATTTTATTTTATCTAGATAAATCAAAGGCATCGCCTTCGCGTTATCCTTCTGGTTATTTATTTATTCTTGCGATAATACTATACACCCTGTAATCCGTATATGATAGCGCTTAACGAATACGTAGACATTTTAGCGCTTTCACAGGAAACAATTTTAATAAAACCCGACATACACATCATAGAAAGAAGGGAGAGCGGAAGTTCCCCGTTCTCCCGGTTTCTCTTTATTCTGGATGGAAAGAAGAATATTAGCGTACAGCTCGGCGTCGGTGGCAAACGTGAGATGTGAAATGCCAGCCAACAACACTGCATATATACCTTCTGTAAGTTTCTGTATGCCTGATACCCTGCTACCGAGCGGAATGTGAATACTAGGTTGGATGGCTGCTGCTTTTGCGAGTGAAGGAGAGGAGCCCACTGTATTGCAGACACTCGCTACCTTACCTTCATTAAGCCGGCAGCGGCACCACCTGGTGCTCGCTTATAATTGATTTCTCTTCATAATTTTATAGTCTAGTGATTATTCTTCAGCTCCCCAACGTCGAAAATTAAACCAAAAGCCGTTTTATCTTTTCTTATCACACGCTGTTATACAATCCGTATTGTGTGAATATGCTGAAAAACCTTAGTATACAATGTGTCTATACTGATTATTCATTATTTTATACTCCATATGCATAAAGTGGATTCAATTTACATGGAATATCCTAATAGATTTTTAATACGAGCCCAAATACTCTGTGTCCACGAATGTTTGGCTTTATATCATACTAGCGGTCCCGCCCGGTTTCACCCTGGATGCAAAAGAACGAATGAGGAGAGGTATATGAGTACGCACATTCATCTTAGTTTACCGAGATGAATTTTGTGTCCAAATTTAATGATGATCGGAGTTACCGTTCAAAAGTTTTTGTCGAACGGACAAATTTTGAGTTACTTTTTGCAACATTTTTCATTGATGTTTCGCTATAGCCTTAGCCTATAGCCTTCCTCGATAAATGGACTATCCTACAAATTCAATTCTAACTAGTAGTTCCTAAAATTAGCCCGTTTAATCAGCTTTATATACTTATTAGTAAAGATAACCCTTCTTTATACAGGGTGAGTCAGACCACCCGTATCAGTCGTTTTTTTCGAAAACGGTTAGTCGTAGAGAAAAATCTGTATTATAAAAGCCCTAATGAAGAATCGAATGGTGATATTTTTTGCCCCCGGAAAGGTCGGCTTCCCTGTTAGTTTGCTCCGGAATGTTAAATGGCACGATAGGTCGAAAGTGGTATTGTTGAAAAGATCTTTAAAAAATAAACAAGTTTTGTAGGACATTTTTTTTTTGTTACTGCCACCCCTGTTAAGTAATATTCGTCTGAAATTATTAAATTAACATGTCAGAATAACATTCTTAATTTTAAAAGTCGACATTTAAAATCTAGTTACCTAATTAAACAATGTCACAAATGTTCAAACTGACTTGGAAGTATTTTCCGACAAAAAAAAAACAATTGCAATTATTGATAACTTATTGTGACATAGATTTTAAATGTCGACTTTTTAAATTAAGAATGTTATTCTGACATGTTTATTTAATAATTTCAAATGAATATTACTTAACAGGGGTGGCAGTAACAAAAAAAATTGTCCTACAAAACTTGCTTATTTTTTAAAGATCTTTTCAACAATACCACTTTCGACCTATCGTGCCATTTAACATTCCGGAGTTCTGAACACTCCGGAGCAAACTAACAGGGAAGCCGACGTTTCCGGGGGAAAAAATATCACCATTCGATTCTTCATTAGAGCTTTTATAATACAGATTTTTGACACAACTCTCTACGACTAACAGTTTTCGAAAAAAACGACTGATACGGGTGGTCTGACTCACCCTGTATACAAAAACGTTGGTCCTTAATATGTACCTATTTAAGCCTAAACCACTGGACGTATTGAAGCCATATTTACACCATATTTTCGTTTGCTGCTCCAAAATGTTTATCTATTTTTTTCTCGGTAGGTGGCGCTGGGGTTATATTTTAAAAAATCCTAGGCAATTGGGCGACAGGAACATTCCAACTTCTTTTTTTTTAGTAATCAGTACCGCTTAAGTCTTGTGCACTGGCAAGGGATAACTTGTTGACTTTCATCCATTTTGCAACTCGCGTCATCATATATCATCATAGATACTTTGCATATTCTTCTAGCTGCCCACAATAGTCGCGGCGACGTCTTCCGCAAATGCTATGAGTTCAACCACCGGGGACATCTCTTCATATAACAGACTGTCATGTTCCACAAGGTTGGTCCTAAGACTGATCCCTGCAGGACTCCCGTAGTCAAGTTATATTTCAAGATGCCGTTCGCGGTATCAACCCACGGCAGCCTATTATTGAGGTAGCTGGACAAGACCTACCATACATTGTTTTGTTATATCTCAAAGAGATAGGGCAGCGTTTTCGATGAAAGCTCCCAGTCGGCTTCATTTTTTCCGATATCTTCAACAATCATTGTCATATTTCAACCGATTTACACAAAACATTAATGAATTATACACATAAATCTTTCTCTTGAATCACTCCCTCCATTGGTGAAACCCGGATGAAAATCACTTCGGTAGTTTTTGAGTTTATCGCATTCAGAAAGACATTAAAAAGCGTTAGAAGAATTTTTAAATTCTTCAACGGAATCAAATGCATTATTGCTTAAAATTTGTTTCACAGTATTACAGAATTTCTTGTAATTTTTTATAGCTCTGGACGTATCTTATAAAAAAATTTTATACACATATAATAAGTGCTTTTTTCAAATAAAGATAATTTGTGGGCCGGTATGCATAAGCTGTTCGCACCTCTTGTTGTAATGTTAGTATGTCGTAAGTCACTATTTGTAGTAATGTCTAACCAGATTTCACTGTATTCCGTCCACTGATCAGTCAAATTAAGAGCAAACCACTAAACAAAAATGTTGTATACATCTTTTTCTATAGATAAAGATGTGTGACTGTCTCCTGCGTCGCCGTATGACGGTTTTTCTTCAATGTTTAAAATATATATAATATTCAATTGATATAAGAGCTAAAAAGTTGGTTTACATATTTATTTATTTATGAGGAATAACGTTCAGTGTTCAAAATTATCTAATTTTGATACGTGAGACGACCCTAGTAGCATTCTTTTTCAAGTAATTATACTGAAAACATCAAAAGTTAAAAAAAATTGCAAAATACGTTATAAAAAAACTCTAAAAACTAATGAATTATTTCGTTATGAATAATATTTCAATTTACATATTATTTCATATTTATTTTTCTCAGATAAAAAAAAAATATTTTTTTTATGAATGTCAGAATCTGTAATGAGACCGCGTGGGTGACCACGTCTAATTAATCATGTTTATTGTTCGTAATTGAGCTGTTTTGATGCTTGTTTTCGCCCAGCCATTTTAATTCTGAGAAAATATTATTTGTTGGAGATTTTTTTGGGTGATATTTTTCAGCTATAAAAATCTGTTTACATTTTTCTATAGTCTACGGTATCTATTCTGTAACATCTGTTAGATTTGTACAGCGCTTTTAAGTTTCTGTCTCATTTTAACTTACGTTACGTTCATACAGTATGTAAACGCGTAAGGTGTATAACGACTTTGGAGGTTCGGAACGTGTATTAAAATCGCAGGCTGAATTTGGATAAAATGTTGTATATTGACAGTGATTCGAAATATACAATAAACAAATATACAATATACAATAAACTATTAATACGCGAAAATCCAATAAGTTATTTCTTATAAATGTTTAGAAAATAACTAGATTTCGGTCAGTTATATTATTTCGTTTTTAATCGTTTTAAATACAGTGGAGAATTGAATTTTGTAATTTTTTTTAATAATTGGAATTTATAGATTTTTTTAAATATGCTAAATTATTATGCAACTTAAAAATTTTGTGACTACAATAAATTTTAATAAAGGAATATAGTTGAACTAATTCAACTTGTTTAATATTTAAAGTAAATAATTGTAATTATGTTACAGGTGCACAAAGGAAAATTAGCATAGGGAAAACATACTTGGATCAGAGTTAGCCATGACTGCATTAATTGTTATTTCTATTGAATTATTGTGGTAATCTTGAGGATTTCTATTTTATTTTGATTTATTTTTATTTTACTTGGCTTTTTTAATAATAAAAAGCTCTTATAAATCATTATTTTATTTTTTTTGTACAAAAATAAAACAAAAAAACAACTCCATCTGTTTGGAAACATTTCATTCAAAAATTGTCTGACTGGTATGACGTATGCGCGTTGGTAAATCAGTGACCCAATATCTTTAGGTTCAACACGGATAGGCGGAGATATTTAATCTCGCACCATGTTTAAGTATTTTTGGGAATTTAATGTCCCATTAATAAAAAAAGTCCGATTATGTTATAAACATTTGAATATCTTCTTCGGTAGTATACACATTCATTTTGCAAAAGAATTATTATCTGTCAAATTGAAAAACAAGATTTCAAGGCTCACTCTGATCCAATCATTTTTTCCCAATGTTAATTTCCCTATGTGCACCTTACGTGTTTGGGTACATGTATACTTTTACGATATACCGAGCAGAGGAATAAAATCGCAATCGAACCATTAGGGTGCAAACATATACGTCTGTGTTTAGGACTTTTGATAAAAAGAGATATACTCAATGCTAATATATATAATATATATTGTCGGAATAACCAAGGAAATACTTCGAAAAAAGAGACGCAAATATCTTTTCCATATATTTAATACCCTCTATATTGGTAGCAAAAGTCGCGAGAAAGACTTAAACACTACGGTGCAGACATTTATACGTCTGTCTCACTTATTATACTCTGAGTCTCATGCGCATGTCCGTGAATGGATGCGCGTCAGTTTGCACATGGAACTAAGCTGTGAAAGGGAGGTGGCTTGCTCTATTCCACTTACTAATTGCCCCACTATAGGCGCGACACTTGCGCACAACGGGTCAAGTAAAAAGAAAGAGATATAAAACAGTAATTTGCCGTCTTACTTCATGGGCCACGCTTCTACTTACGGCCACTAGCAATATAGAAGAGTTATTAATTATTAATTAATATATAATACTTTCGATATGCTTTGTTGCCTTCTCTCACCGCACATTGAGTAAATAGCCAATGCTTCATATAGTAATTATTATATATATGGCGATGTTAAATTTTTTTGGACAGAGCTAAAAAATTAACAGCGCTGTACAAATATAACTGAGGTTAAAGAATCGCGCCATGTGTCTTTTTCAATGTAAACTGAATTATTACAACGATTAGGTAAACAACATTAAAAGTTTTGAAATTGTCAACATTGTGTTGAATCAAATAATTACCATGAATAGGTGAGTCAACAAAATTTTGATAGTAGCAATTTGCATTGTTTTATCATAAACAAACAAAAACAAATCAAGCATTTATGATATTAATAACTTCAAAGGTTTACACTTTCATAAAAGTAATTAATTGCATATCAATTAATATATTGTCCATGTTATTTTCGCGACATTAATTAAAAATTAATTTCGCATAATGATACTAATTATATTAGTTCTCTTTATCATCACTAGTGGTCGCCCAATGTTCGAAATTCGACAGTAATTTATTAAATTTATTGAAGTTCTTTTGTCAGCAAACAGATTTCTCCTGGATCGATTTTACCTGGGTTAATTGGTACACATCGTGACAAAACATATATTGTGCACTTTCCCTCATTGAAAAGAAGAAAACGATGCATGTTTCATCACAATGTGTGTGAATTAACTAGTGATGTGCCGGATATCCGTATCCGTATCCGCGGATATCCGAGGGAGAAGAAAGAACCGTATCCGTATCCGTTAGTTTTTTTGCGGATCTTTTACAGATCTTATTAATTTTCAATTCATAGATGAAATTTTATATATATAGGTGATGAGGTAATAATGAAAACCTGTTAAATTCCATTCAGATTATTTTTTATTTTTTAAATCGTATTTGGCACCTTTATATTGCAAACATTTATCGTAGTGAGTACCATACTAATAGTACATAACTCAAAGGCACTAAATCAACTATCTTTTTAATGAGATATTGCACATCGATCTTTTGAAAGAGACAATCTGTTATGAGAGTTAACTCTTAAAGAGGTCAATAACTTTTTCCCATAACAGATAGTCTCTTTCCAAAGGTCGATGTGCAATATTTACCGCCGCGTACTCTAAGAAAGTTAAGATCCGTATCCGTATCCGCGGATCTTGAAACCAAAAATTCGTATTCAGTTCCTTATCCGCACATTTTTAACGATCCGGCACATCACTAAAATTAACACACTCAAATCGGTATCATTCTCTTTTTTCCTTCCCGTTTTTAATATATATAGACTAGCTATAACCCTCGACTTCGTCCGCTTGGAATTTATTTTTGCGTGGAACCTAGTTTCTAAAATAAAAGTAGCTTAAGTTACTCCTAATAACATCAGCTATCTATCAATGAACGTCCCGTCAAAATCGGTCCAGTCGTTTCGAAGATTAGCCGGAACAAAAAGACAGACATTTTATTTATGTTTAGGTAGATATACATAGATATAGGTACAAAAACAAACAGAAAAAAGTGATGAAAACTGAAAATTCGCTCTAGGAATCTTTAAAATTGTTCAATTGCAAACTAAGTTACGATTTTATTTATTTGTATTAATTGAGCTAACGTCAGTATAATTCGTTAAAAAACAACTCTCGCAGTACTAAGTATATGGATTTTGTAATCCGTTACTATATATACAGATTCGCTAAATCTCTCGTAATAACACTAACTATTATGATAATAGCTTTCAGTACAAACGGGATACATAAAATGCTATTTTAATCCTTTTTAAAAATACTATGTAATCAGAGACTGTCTATATATTAATAATTAATACATATAAAAAATCCATTTAATTCCATAAAATTTATTCGCGAACGATTTTCGCTTACATTTATGAAATTTTATTTTATTATGTTTTATGTATCTACCTTTAGAGGGTTTCATAAGTACCGTAGAAGACCTAAACCTAATAAAGAAAGAATAAAAAAATATGTCTTTTTGTCACATTAAAATTTTATAGTCCAAATGTAGTGGTTCTCAACTTTTTCCTTTTTGATGCATAACTGTTCGTTTAGCCGTGCTGCGGAAGTATAAGATTCATTGCGAGAGTGTGTAGTCGGCCTTAAATCATTACGAGTCTCCCACATAGACCTTTTTGTAAAAAACTTTTCGCTATAAAATATTCATTTAGGAATCCCCGGTGTGTCAGTGACGAAGTAAAAGCCACAGATGTTCGACTGTTTGACAGGCAAAAAGGTGGTATGGGTACCCTCTGAAATCTGTTACAGTGCGTATAGGTGGTTAGCACGTACAAAACCCTATACTTACGAAAACGAGGAAAAATATATCTAATTACATTTAGTTTTTATAGATTATCGGACACTGTATAATATAATGTTAATATGTATCCCATCAAAAACATAAATGTGAAAAAGAGAGCCAAGTTCAATATTCAATACAAAAATAATTGAGATCTAAAAAGGTGCCAAGTTTTCACTTGACAAGTTTTAGTGTTTTATATTATGACTAGCGGTCCCGTCCGGTTTACCCGGGTGTAAAAGAACGAATGGGGAAGGGAGGAACATGAGTACGCACATTCATCTTAGTTTACCGAGATGAATGTTGTGTCCAAATTTCATGATGATCGGAGTTACCGTTCAAAAGTTTTCGTCGATAAAAAGCAGTATTTATACTTTTTTTAACTAATAATTTTTTTTTAATTAATTAAATAAAATTAAAAGAAATATAAATGTAAGCCTTAGAAGAAAGCAATGTAGAAAATAAATAAAAATGTATTCGCCCAACATGGGGCTCGAACAGTCGCATGCTCTACCGATTGAGCCATCTGGGGTTGTGTACTCACAACGCTAATATGAGTATATCTAGTTAGTGCATTTCACATGAATAGAAGCTTATTTTTGAGATACATTTTGCAACATTTTTTGTTAGTGCTCCGCTCCTAATGGTTGTAGCGTGATATTATATAGCCTATAACCTTCCTCGATAAAAGGGCTATCCAACAAAAAAAAATTTTTTAATTTGAACCCGTAGTTCCTGAGATTAGCGCGTTCAAACAAACACAAACTTTTCAGCTTTATATATTAGTATAAATTTATACCTAAACTTCATGTCAATAATATGTGTGAAAACTTGCCAAGTGAAAAGTTGGCACCTTTTTAGATCTCAATTCTTTTTGTATTGAATATTGAACTTGGCTCCCTTTTTCACATTTATGTTTTTGATGGTGTATCAATACTTTTTGTAAAGAAAATATTATTATTTACCATTCAAAATTTATTTATAAAATTAATCTTTTTTCCTGTACCTACCTATAGTTTTCTTTTTAGAAAGGCGCTACCTGTGTTAATAAAAATCGATTGCTTTAGCACACATGAAGAGCGTTCAACGCGCGTTGGCCCAACGCGCGTTTACAATTTCTATACAATTAAATTGTATATAACTGTTTACATGATAACGCGCGTTCAACGCGCCACCAACGCGCGTTATCATGTAAACAGTTATATACAGTTGTATAGAAATTGTAAACACGCGTTGGGCTAACGCGCGTTGAACGCCTCTCATATAAACTAGGCCTAAGGGGTTTTAATAAATAAACCAAAATTCATGTGTTTATGTTAAATAGATTTTGAGTTATTAAGGGATCAAAAGTGGCTCCAAATGGTTCGTGTATATAATATTAACGCACGGCTGCTGCTTCCTTTTTTTCTTTGTTGAACTCGGCTTGACACGCTGCCGCATGTCTAGATGTTAATTATGTCACGGTTACAAAGCTACATTTATTTTCCGACAGTGTCACTGTCGGGACTCAAACCCGAAGCTTACACTATGGCTTAACCACTGAGTCTAAATGTGTAATATGATCTTTTTTGACATTATTTGTTTGGAAATACTAATTTTGTTGGCTAAACGATGTTTCACTGTAGATACCCCGGATCGTTTGAATGTGTTAACACTATCTCTGTAGTCACAAGACAAAACGATTTATGACTGATTTTGTTGATTGTACAAACTTATCATCCATTTTCTTTTGCAACGAAAATGGACAGCAGATCCACTTTTATTCAGGTTCGGACGTTGAATGAATGAAACAAACAGAGCTAGTACTGTCCATTCAGAAATGAACAGAACTAGTTTTGTCCAATTAAAAATGCGTAAAATTAGTTTTGCTCATTTTATAACGCTCAATACCAATGTAAGGTTTCGAGTTCGTTAGTAAAAACTATAGTTTAGCGTATTTATTTCGGTCATTGACTGAATTCGGGTATAGACCGTAACATATATAATAATCTTCAGGCCTGGATTTACCGAACAGGTAACGTAGGCAGCTGCCTTGGGTGGCATAATTTAGAGGGCGACAAATTTTGGGGGACACTTTTAAAATTTGTTTTGCCCGCGAGGGAACTTAACAGTACTCAGTAGGAGTATCAATATTGGAACACACGATCTGCAAGGGCGTAGATATGGGGTGTAGAGAGGGTAATTACCCCCCCAGGATTTATCAGGACCGCAGGTAGCCAGCACGAAAAAAGACCTTTTTGTTGCGGAATTGCAAGGACCTTTTTTTTAATCTGAGGATAAAATTGTAAAGTTACTTTACTTAATTGTGATAAAATAAAATATTTGCTCACAGGAATGTGCATTGTATTGATTAAAATTCTATTATACCTAATTTATTTCTAAACTGAAGGACAGGAGTGGGGAGACGGCAATTTTTTAAACTGCCTAGGGGCGCCACATTCCTAATACGTAAACATTAAACCAGTTTTCAAAAATCGACATACGTTATTTTAGCTTGTTGGCTTAGATTTATAGACGTCTCTTCTCCAGACTACAATATGCGTAAATGAAGTCAGTTTTCAACAAGTTTTTTTTTTACATGGCGCGAGTTTTTTTCTTTTCACTAACTTTTAGTTCGAATGGATTATTTTACTTTTTATACGCGTCCATGTGCGCATATCTAGCATGCGTATATGCCCCTGCCTTAAAGTAGCGTTAGATATTTGCCAACTTTTAAAACATCTAACGTATATAGGTTGATTTAATTTTATTTAACTGTTAGCATAAGACTTCCACCATCGCAGATTTATAATTTGATTTTTTGTGGAGTAATAGGATTGACCTTTCACATGTCCTTAAGATTATTCGATAAATGAAGTAATTTCAGATGAAAAATTTTAATATGTTATTTATGAATAGCTCATCCATTCAATTATTTTTTTAATGTAAAATATCTAATGGTACGTTTGGTTGATAGTAAACCGTGCAATTGGAACGACACTTTTATGGGACGACTTTTTATGGGGGAGATGTTACGTTTTTCAGCTACTAGTATACCTTTAGGGGCTGTTCATTTATTACGTAAAACAATTTTAACCACTTTCTGACGTTCCCCCCCTACGCTAGAAAATATAAGACTTGGGTGACCCCCCTTCGATCTTACGTAAGATCAGTATCTACCAAAATTTCAAAGAAAAAGTAGCAAAAATATAAAAACGAGTTGATTTGTGTTATAAAAAAGTACCGTTTTAATATGAAAAAACTGTTTTAGTAACATGCAGCGACATCTGACAGAATTTACTCAAAGCTATTAGTTCAGAAACAAAAAAAACTGTTTTAGTACCAAGTAGCGACATCTGATAGAATTCGCTCAAAGCTATTATTTCAAAAACAAATCTGGTGGAACTTGCTCAAAGCTATTAGTTCAGACACCGGGCCGCAAACGAAATACATTTTGCAGAATTATATCTATCGCACCCGGATGAAACCGGGACGGACCGCTAGTAATTAAATATATTTTTTTACAGTTATACTATGTTTTCCTTCTTATTAATTTATTTTTAGGTGACAATTCCAAGAAAGTGTATTAAAATAACAAACTTAAAACACGATATGCTTTATTTCCTTAAAAATACAAAAGATGAATAGCGATATTCATCTGTGTAAATGCACGGTTCGGGTGTGAAACCGGGAAGAAGGCGTGATTCTCTCAAACAACATATTAACTGTTAAATTGGTCTTCCTGTGTTATTGTAGTATTTAGTAGATACGTACCCATTGTACGTATATATAAAATAGAACTTATATCACTGGAATAGGAACTGCCATAAGTCGACAAACGAATAGGCTATAAATAATTTGTTGTCTAAAGCGGCGATTACACTAGATGCAGATTCGTACAAAATTTTAATCGTATCGTGCAAGTGGGTAGAGCTAATAGGCCCCACTCACGATCAAACTTCATGCCACAGTTCAGTGTTCAGTGAAGTTGGACCGATTAATCGAAAGACTGACTGGCACCACACACAGTTCATGCAAACTGCTCATTTTTTAAAATTTTTTGTTTGGTTCAGTTGTTGGCATACACTCGTCGAGTATAGATATATAAAATATATATTATATACATACTATAATATTATACTATAGATAATTAATAAGAACTAAATGAGCTATTTAAATGGTGAGGATTGGCTGTTCATAGCTATGGGATTGTATTTAAAACAGGGAAAGAAAAAAAAAGAAGAATATGGGTGAAAAATTTGTTAGAAATGCGTGATTCAAGAAGTCATGTTTATTTGATTAATGAATTACATCTTGATTCTTGAACCAATTGATTGGAATAATTATTTACGAATGGATGAATTTACTTACAATTATTTACTGGAATTAGTTACTCTATTTGAACCAGGACACAAATATGCTAAAATCTATTTCTGCACAAGAAAGACTTGCAGCACCATTGAGATTTTTGAATGTGAGAATAAGCAAATTTTAACAGTTTTTTTCATGTAAAATAGGTGATTTTCACTTAATTTTCAAAACTTTTTACGGTTAAATTTTGAGCAAATTTATTTATAACTGTAGGCTGCGTTGTGTTCTCATGCGGTTAAAGTATGGAAACGGATGTACGACTTGTACGTTTGTTTTACTTTACCTAGCTTTACACCACTAGTGTTAAATGTGTCATTTCATGACCGCTATACAGGCATGAAATAGTATATTGCACAACAATGTCATAAAGTTTGAGATTCTTGCACTGCGCGTCTTGATGCGCAGTTCAAGGCTCTCAAACTTTCTGTCCTTGTGGTGTTTACTATTTTTCTTCATATAAGTACCTCGGTCGAAAATACGCTTATGAAACACATAGATAAATTCCAATCAAGCAGCTTTGAGGTTATACGTAAAAACACGAATGACAGCTGTTCGCGACTATTAGCTGGTAGCAATAGCGGCAGGTCTCGATATAAATGATGACTATTTTTCATTATACCTCGATCGAAAGTACGTTTTATGGCAGAAAGTCTAGCAATCCCACTAATGCATAAATGTTAGAATTCTGTCTTAAAATTGATGTCGGAAGTACGTACTATTCGATCGAGGTATGAAGAAAAATATTTTTATTTTTTAATAACTTTTACTGTTAATAATTTTTAGTGGGGCGCATGCGCATTCAAGACCCAGATAAATGAGATAGATTGGAGACATTGGGTACAGTTTGATCAGCCTAATTCTTATTTCAGAAGTGTAAGTTCTACGGCATATAAAAGTGTTGTATTGCAGTATTTGGTGTCGTTCAGTTCACTCGAAACGTCAAATAATATAGACAAAAAAACCTTGCTGTCAATGCACCCGCGCGGACTTTCCTCTCTATATAATTTATTTGTCAAAACACTATAATTAATTCCTACATGTTAAATGCAACAGCAACGATTTTTGTTGTATACATTTTTTTTATTTTTGTTTTGTGTACAGTCCAATCCCAGTAATCGGTATAAATAGAATACAGTGTGTTTTCAAAAAGGCATTCCTGAAGACAATACAGACTACGTAATGGATACAATAAATATCTTCTGCCTTTATAATCATTTACTGGCTAATGTAAAATCTATCCCACCAAAATAATAAATGTGAAAAAGGACCAAGTTCGATACAAATAATAAATAACTTTGCCGAAAAAAAGAAATACGATCAAGTCATCAAGTCATTTATAAAAACTTGCCAAGTAAAAACTTGGCACCTTCTTCGAATCTCAGTTCTTTTTCTCGAACTTGGTCCTTCTTACACATGTATGTTTTTGGTGGGATTTCAATACTTTTTGTAAAATTACATTCTTTCTTATTCTACTTAAATATTATCTGAACACAATATTATATATAGTATTCATAAAATGCAATATATTATATACAATACGTGCCACGGATCTAAAAGATTCGGAAGTTAGTCACAAACAGCGTCGCAAAGGCACATTTTAGAGCCGTTGAGACTACCACCACCTCCCAGCTACCCGTACGGAACGTGCGCTCGTTACCTTTGTCACTTATCGCTTTCCTGCTTTAAAGTACAGTCGAGTACGCTATTGTCAAGTTGTTATTGTTATTTTAGTTTTGTTGAGTTGCGAGTTTGTAGTTTTTCAACAGACTGTACAAGCGCAAGCCCGCATTCGCATCTAACTTCCAAGCCTTTTAGATTCGTGGCGCGTATAACAGCTATGGAAATCATTAATGGATTACAGAAAATAATTCCTCATAAAATTCCTTGGGCGTCCGGTCTATGTTGCATTTTATGTGGAACAATTTTCTGTAACGCCTTAATGATTTCCACAGCTCGCATATCAACAAAACACATGCGCATATTAATTAATTATTAATTAAACGAAATTCACTGTAAACAATACTTTATTAGACTCCACTAGTTTTGTCGCGGCAAGACTCTAATACGATGGAGCCAAAGGTTCAACTAACAGTTGTCGTTGTCATGTTTCATTACAATCGCGTGCAAATCCGCGGATAGCGGCTAGTAAATAATAATTCATGAACTGTTGTTACACTTTTTGTCAGCACTTTATGAACGGTCACAACATTCAATAAAATAACCAGGGCCTAGTGCACACATTGTATCACGACTGTGCGATTCAGTCAGATACAGAAATCAACAGCGTACGCCTGCACACTATACTCACTGATGTATTGCAAACGTGCGATTGTTGAAAACACATAGCACACTAAGTCGCAGGTTCGCGCGACATCATACCATGAATTATTATGAGATAGCACTCTTCACTTACTGCCTTGGTAATGCTTCGATCGCGCGAAAGTTCGATTGAGTTTGCATGCGGTGATTGAATTGCGCGAACGAACGAGAAATTTCGCGTAGCTGGGTGATCATTAAACCGATTTCAGTCGCGTTACAGTTGCTTATAAATCGCGAGTTTATGCCCAAAGTACGGGTGTCTGCTACAAATACATGAGAAACGGAAATCTACTGTAATATGTTAATGTATTGTATGTAGTCACAGCGCATATCTAATGCATGTTACTTATTGTACAAGCCCTGTATAGTGTTCATTGTAGAGTAGTATCGCTTAGAGAAGATAGTAGCGTCATATCTGCGCACAAAATAGTTTCGGGTCGGACGGATCTATGCGTTCTGAAGGCTGCTGCACATGAGGCTGGTTTTGCCACTGGTCTCACTGTCTGGCGCGCTGACTGCGAAGCTAGAAATAACGTCACTGCTCGCGTGCGTGGTCACAAGATGGTTTTCAACCGAGGCTGTTTAACGCGCTTGTTCATCTGCTTGTTTTGAACAAGAACAAATCAGAAAACTGCATCTTGTCACGTCGGCGACATGGGTAAACACCCACAAACAATTGTTATAGTATCTGTTCTCTTCAGAGACAATAAACGTTCGAACTGTCACTGCGCGTGCACCAAACCCATCTACAAAGCAAGTTTCAATACATGCGTCGTGTGAGAGGAACACGTAAAAGCTATCACGAAACCTAACGCCACGGCATGCTGGAAACCTAGCAGCCAAATCTAGCGGCAAAGCTAGCCTCGTGTGCAGCGGCCTTAACTAGGAATGGTCCTATAAGTATGGTCACTTAGCTGTTTGCCGCTAGGCGAGACGCACCATTGCAGATAGAGCCGCTGCACACGAGGCTGGGACTTCTGATGCCCGGCAGGCTGGCCACGAAAATGGAAATGACGTCACTGCAGACTCGCCTGCTAGCTTACAAGATGGATTTTATAATTAGAACAGGGACTATTTTTCTTACTAGGTCCTCTGCTTGCTCTGAGCTAGAACCAATCAGGAAGCAATATCTTATCACGTGGGCGACATGAACAAACGCCCATAATCCAACATGGCGTCATTCTGCTCAGACAGCAGACACGTTTTGCTCTGTGTTTATAGTAAATAAAAAACAAGCGATCCAAAAATTAGTTATTAACAATTTTGTAGACAACGTCTACCGTGGCCAAAGGATCCAGAAAAACGCAATTACAGATATTAAAATAGCATTTATTGACTAACGTTTCGAAGTATTTACCTTCATCCTCAGAGTATAAATGCCGTCAAATATGTAATGTTGTCAAAATAATAAAAAACCATTATGTGATATGTACCTATAACATAATTTAGAATAATTTCCCAAATGATGATCAAAATCTTAACTATGTCCAGTACAGTTTAACGGTGTTTATATTTGAACTGTCACTACGCGCTCACCAGATCCATACACAAAACAAGCTTGAAAAGACGTATCGTGTTAAGTGAGCACATAAAAGCAATCACGAAAACCAGCGCTAGAAAACTAGTAGTCAAATCTAGCGGCAAAGCCAGCCTCGTGTGCAGCGGCCTTGACACTGCTATCGGACACTCTTCTTACTACGCAGATTTCTTATCTTCTCAAAGCGACACTACTCTACCGACGTACCGTGTACAGATAAACGAGTATGTACTATTACTAACATCTCTTTGACGATGTGTAGTAAAATTAATGTAGTACAATTGATGTAATTATTGTACTTTTTTAATTATACGCTGATTTAATCTACTATTTTTATCTTCACTTTTATTCCGATTTTTTACTCTTGCCTTGATTCTCTCTTCACTTTTAATCTGTGATTCAAATTCTCTAATAATTAAGTTACGTGTACACTGTACATAAACTTTATTTTTTTTTTGTTTAAGTTCCTTGAAATTAACTTTAATTACTCGTTTTTAATTGTAACTCTTTTTCTACTGAAAGTTCTCAGGGATTTCATGTTTTCATAAAATAAATAATGATATAGCTCATCTCAGAATACATTTTATCAATTATAGTTATTTCAAAAAGATATTATAATAAGTTAAGTTATTAAATAAACGTTGAAATTTATACCGTGAACTATTAATAAATCGTCATTTTTCATCTATACTCTATGCCAGGGGTCGGCAACCTGCGACTCGCGACTTTGCGAGCCGCATGCGGCTCTTTTGATGTAAAGTTGCGGGTCTCCAGTTCCATATACGCAACAAATAATTATTTTATTATATAAACCCTTAAAAATCGTCCAATCGATCCATGATTGAGTACCACGTCTATTTCTCAGCCATTTCCACTACATTTGCATTAAAAACAAAAAATTGATGTCAATAATAATTTAGATTTCACATTGTTACAGTTACAATGCTATATTATTATATATCTATATATATCTAAATGAAGAGCAAATAATAAATCTATATTATGGAACGGTGTATTGTCACTTAAACTACAATGTAGTTGCGTGGGGTCACTCTACACATGTTGAAAGGATTTTCATTATACAAAAAAGGATATTACGTGTAATGTTTAAATTGGGATTTAGAGAAACCTGCAGGCCTGTCTTTGAGCAGAAAAAGATCTTAACAATATACGGTATCTACTTATACAAATTATTATCATATGTTAAAACAAATATAAAAAACTACGAAACAGTGTCACAAAAACATTCTTATATCACCCGCCAGAGCAAATTACTATATTAACCGAATTTTTCAAAAACGTTTTGCTGTAAGTCCCCATCAATTGCAGGTGTTGATATATATAATACATTGCCGGAAAGACTTAAAAATATAACAGAAATAAAATCATTTAAAAAAGAATTAAAAAACATGCTTGTTAAAAAACCGGTGTATAAATTGCAAGGATATATTTTTAGTGAGTTTTAATTATTTATAGTTATTTTAGCACTTTATATTTTATTCATTGAATATGACGTTTTGTATCTATATTGTATATATAGCTTCACAAATAAATTGTCTATCTATCTATCTATCTATCTATCTATCTATCTATATATATGAAAAATTTACTTTCTAACAATGTCACTGTCGGGACTTTAACCCGAAACTTCCACTCACCGCTTTCCTCTCCAACGACTTAATATCACAAAGGCTGCCTGTTGCGCGGGCTATTGCGGATAGTTGTGTCTCAAAGCGCGCTTAAAAAATTGTTTTATAGCAGTTTGATCATACTTTTTTGTTTGCTTAGGTATTTTTTATTTGTTCCTCTATATATATAATACTAGCGGTCCCGCCCGGTTTCACCCAGGTGAAAAAGAACGAATGGAGGGCGAGATACATGATTACACACATCCATCTTAGTTTACCGAGATGACATTATGTGTCCAAATGTTATGGTGATCGGAGTTACCGTTCTAAAGTTTTTGTCGGACGAACAAATTTTGAGTTACATTTTGCAACATTTTTCATTGATGCTCTGCTCCTATTGGTCGTAGCGTGATATTATATAGCCTATAACATTCCTCGATAAATGGGCTATCCAACAAAAAAAATTTCAATTCGAACCAGTAGTTCCTGAGATTAGCGCGTTCAACCAAACAAACATACAAACTTTATATATTAATATAGATAGTATAGAATATATTATATAGCCCACTGCCCAAGGCTCCACTACTTTTGTCGCTACCGTGTTTCATCACAATTGCGTGCCGAGCCGCGGGATGCAGCTAGTCAAAAATAAAATGTTGACATGAAATTATGAAACGTCGAGACTTCTAGGTCCCGCCATCCTACCGAAACCAATAGTGTGTATGTGCTATATGATAAATACACTAAAAAAGACTGTTGTCATCAAAAAGGGAATTCATTTACTCTGAAAATTGCATCAGTACTATATAATTATTATCAATTTAATAATAATCCTTTTCGCAAATTAAAAAAAAAACAAAAACAGTATTTCTATCCAATCAACTTATGTAATATGCTAGCCTATAAAAACACGAATATTTATGCTAACTATTTTATTTCGGTAAATTAATATTCAATAGTTTTGAACCGTTTTGATATGACAGCTTTAAATTGTTTTACGGTTGCATGTAGAATACGTTTGATGTTTTCATTTAAATTAGTTATAAATTGCGACATGGTTATGTTACGAATACACATTTAGCTATTTTGTTTTCATATGTAAACATTATCAACCAACATGTTATAACTAAATATTTTTTATTTTTTTGTTATTTTAATTATCTATTATATAACGTTAATAAACTAATCTATAATCAAGTATATATTGTATATTACATTCAGGTACATAATATAATAATATTCTACTTAAGACTAAACACAGTATTGAAGGGTAAACGTAAAATATACAAAAAAAAACTAATAAATGCATTTATACACAGTTTAAAAAAAATATCGTTTCTATCGATCAATTAATTATTATTTATCGAGCTGGATCGATTTTAAATTCTACTTTGCTTTTCTTATGAAGAATAGTCTAAGGTCATTGTCCAATCAGGTTTTCTGACACTGCTTTCTGCAATCGACCAAGTTTCAGAATTGCCTACAATACTTGTTGAAAATATTTAGGAAAAATTTGTCTTAAAATTTAATTCGCGGTGATTGGGGAAGTCAATCAATATCACTGTTGTGTTGCATAAAGCATTGTCAGTTGGGTTGCCAAATTGGGAAAACAAAATTTCTGAACAATATTCTAAAATATCTGTACCAAAGGATTTTAGGATGGACAAAATAAAAATCTGCATTAATCAACCGAAACACGACATATATAATTAAGTAATATGTACTTACTTAGGTATTATTGTTATAAGAAAAACGAAAATATGAACTATTGAGCTGAACAGCTGAAATTGGTACCTTTCAAGTCACTTTTTTGCCACATATATTTAATATTTCCCTTAGCCGCCTTTATCATTTTAGAACCTTTCTCTGTATTTAGAAAAGATTTAAAATTAGTACAGTTTTCTTCAAAGTTTAATCGAATTATTAGCTCTGGCGGTGCATGTTTTTAATTTTTAGCTGTACATTTTGCCTAAAACCGGGACACTGGACAACGTGTAAAATTGCTGGACAATCCAGCCAAGTCCTGCCAATCTGGTAACCCTAATTGTCAGAAAATGTGGTTTGACAATGACCTTAGACTGTGATCACACATATTTCTGCGTAAGAGAGGCGTTGTAGAATTTTAAATCCATTCTGCTCGAAAAATAATTGATCGATTGCGATCTTTTCCTATATAGAACAATAATTTGTTTTTTTGTGAGTACAATTTAATCTTCTAGATGACAGGGAGTTTGAATACGACATTAGACTGCTCCTGATAATAGGAAACTGTAATTATATGATCACAATCTAAGGTCATTGTCAAATCAAATTTTTTTGACAATGTTTTGTGCAATCATGTTTCTAATTAATAATTATGCTCGGTGCGTAACAAAACACTGCTAAAAACGTGTAGGCAAGGAACTTGGCACATTTTCTACATTTTAGTTATTTTTTAAGATTAAAAAAAAACAAAGTTTTGACGAGAACTTGGCCCTTTTTCTCACATTTATATTTTTGGTGCGAGTATTAACTAAACATATAAAAATTTAATATTTTCGATTTCCAGTTTCCATTATTATTACACCACATCTGAAACACTACTAAATATAAACATCATCACCGTTTATGAATTAAATACGGCATTTCTCCGTTATATTTCGTATTATGCAACAAAATTTATGAAGATATAAAAATAATCTCCATCTCGAAAAGAGACAAAAAAAATTAATTAATTACTGACCTATCGTAAAATTCCGGAAAATAAATTTGTTGAACTTAACAAACTTAACAGCCGTTATTGTGCGAACACCCGAAAGTCACAGTCTAACAACCTATTAAAAAAATAATGCCACTGAAGTCCGTTTTCTTGTTGGTTGTTGAACATTAAAAAGTCGGTGTAATTAGTGATTCTCCCAGACCTAACTCTTGAAAGATAAGAATTACTTACGCAGAGACTGTGGAACACTGCAGAGTATTTAAAACTGTTTTTATTATAGACAGTGTCGAAGCGATGCTCGTAAAACCGGTTGGTGATGTCTTGTAATTTTCCAAAATAGCTAAAGACATATAAACTAGTCATAGTACAAAATATATGCAGCAGAAGAAAACACAATTACTGAACGCTGAATTTTCCACCCATTACGCTTTTTCATAGTTATTTACAATTGTTTAAATTCTTTTCACTTTTTTAATAGAATGGGTAGCGGTACTACCTATATATGTTCAAATAGTTTCAAATCTTTAATTTCCTTTACGTGTGGTCTGTTCTTAAAGATGCTTTTTTTAAAAAAAAGTTAAAGTTCAGTTTCAATAAACATTAAAATATAATGTAAAAAAAGGAATGAAGTTTTGACTAGTTTTCGATATCAAGAATAAAATGCAAATTCGCCCTTCCTTTGTCTCATACCATTATTTAAAATAAATAATCTTAAAAACACCTAAGATTGTCTGTTGAACACCTTCTCGTTTCCTGTCCATTATTCGATGTTCATCGGATGACTGCTAATCTTCCCGAGGATCTGAAGAATATCTTAAAAAATGAAGAACATAACATTACAGCTCTATTTAAATACCTAAAAGAAATAAACAAATATAAAGAAATTTAATAGAAAATTGAAAATAGATAATAATAAATTAATATACATACCTACATATAAATTGTACTTACCTGAAATCTGAATATGTTACTTATTTAATATTTATACTTATTACTACCATATTATGTATTTGTTTTTGCGATAATGGCCTTAGTTGCTGATTCGCTTATTTTGTTTTTAAAATAAAATAAAAAAAATAATTTTATTGAAGTAAAACTTCTTTAGGCACGCTTGACTTGGGGAGTAAGCTGGTAAAGCTGACAAAAGCGTTTACGGAAGTGCATCATCGGACGAGGCGAACGGTGCGTGATCATTCGAGGCGAACGGTAGTTGAGAGGGAGATATAAGTTAGTGAAGATGGTAAGACGGGAAATAATGTAGGTTAGTTAATAAATCCTTTTAAATGTATTATAAATTATGCTAATAAATATATATACATATTTTGCCTATTAATTAATAAAAAAATATATTTTTCACATTTCGTCTTTGTAGATATGTGCTACAGAGTGAGGTTATATTGTGTCGTCTAGTTTAATAAGGTTCTTAGTTTTGGCATAAATAATTAATCAACATTGTAGTAAAACGTTAACAAAACAAATAAACAAACAAAACGAAAAAGTACTTCTTTATAACGTAACAGAAACAAAACAACAATTCTAACTAATAAAAGAATACAAAGTCACTATTTATGTAGGTACACAAAATATTTACAACACAGGAACACACCAAAATTTATTTTGCACACTTATTTATTAACTATATATACACACGATTATTTACACAGTTTATTTATTTATCTCAGCAGTTACCTCAGTAGTGTTCACGGTACTAACTGTCAATTTATGTCGATTGTTCACTCGATGATCATCATGTATGACTGCCTGTCTCTGAGCTATCGCCGTATAGTTTATATATGCGCTAGATCGTTCTTTCTTTTCTTGCATTCATTGTTGTCTGGAATTTGGCAACAAAGCCCTTTTTATCTACCTATAATTAATATTTTTTTGACTTATGTAACATACTTTGTATGACCTACATCAATAAAATAATTCTAATTCTAATTATATTGTTAGAACAACAAGCCGATTATTGTTGCCCCACAACAATCTGTGTGTCATTGTTAGATTGACGAGCATGTTGTTGTCTCACGAAATCCTTTGTCGTCGCAACGGGGAGCGTGCAACAATAATTTTGTCTACGACTGTAGACCTCAAACGATGCACGGTCAGCGCGACTGATTATAACATATTATAAGGGTGACCACCGTTTTTAAACCGCCTGTTTGATATCTACATAATGTACATAAGTGAGGTGAGTGTCGGTACCTATTATACGTGTAAATGTGTAAGTATGAATATAATATTGTTTGCATTTGAAAAGTAGCATGGGAACTTTTAACTAAGATCTTTCAGCCCAGATACATATCATTATACACTCCTTATATACCACATACATTACATGTACTTGAAAACATTACATTTACGACCAAAAGGCATTACCGCTTATGCCAAGACTTTGAAAATTTTTAGGGCTCCGATGAAAAAACGGAACCCTTTTAGGATCCTTTTGTCCACCTGTCACAGCTTATTTTCTTCCAATCTACTGGACGAAAATAGTTGAAATTTGGTACATATATATTTAGATGACCCAATTACGAACGTATATCGTAAATACACGAATTACAATTTTGGGGACAAATTGGGAAATTAAAAAAAAAATCAAGTGCATCAAGTGACGTATCAAATGAACGGACTCGTCATAAGAAATACAAATATATTTTTTTATAAATTTAAAATGCAAAGATATTAAAGAAAATATACGAAAATTGAACATACCCTCCTTATCTACTAAACTACCGAGCCTAAAATATTTAAAAAAGAGGGAATATACACTTATAGTTTACAAGAAAACCCAAACGAAAATATTATTATGTTTTAAAGTTCTCGCGGAAAGGGAAAGCCCCGCGAGTTTGACTCACACTTGACTTGAGGTAAAACTTCTACGAGTATAATATAATGCCAAGAACACTGTCAAACTCTTAGCATTAATTAATACCGTTTAAATTAAAAGGGTGCTCTGAAAAATGACGTCACAATACTTAAAATACTTTTTTTTTGTAATTTGTCAACGAATTGGAAAAAAGTCACTCGTAATTTTTTACCTATATATTTTACTATGCGTTTTAAGATATGGAAGATTCTTGTTCTACTAAAAATTCGCCATAAACTGTTTTACCTTTTGGCCACTGATTTGTATTATTCCTACCAGGAATCTTTGCTGTTTAACCATATTATCATTAATTTGTACAATAAAATAATTAATATTATTTATTCAAAGATATGTTTAAAATTTTTGGTATATATCTACTAATGTTTACCTGCAGATTCACTGGCGCTCATGCCGATTTTGACGGGTCGGATAGAAAATGTCCTTAACTTTATAGTTGGGTATCAATAAATTGCTGGTGTACCAAGTTTTATAAAAATCAATTCAGCCATTTTTTTACGATGTTGGTACAAACAAAGTCAATTCGAAGTCGAAACGATCGGCTCAAAACTTCGAATTAACGAAATTCAAATTATTGAATTTTTGAAGTTGCTGTCGTTTGTTTCTTTAAAATTGTCAAACCGTCGTACGCTAACCTTGAATTGATCTTTCCGAAGACTTTTGGCAAACTATACTGCTAGGAAGTCGGAACCTCGGGCGCGTTTCCTTTTCAAATTGTTGTTCTCACTCAAAATCTTCTTTTTATTCTTTAAATAAATCGACAGAGTGATCGCTGGTATGTCAAGCTCCTCTACTACTTCAGTTTTTTTTACTCTCTTTTTCTTCACTTCTTGGCAATCGTTAATACTTGACAAGACATTTTCTTATTTGGACACTCGGACATTTTCAATTTTTAAAATACTCACAGTTTATTTCGGTAAGCGATTTTTACGGTACGGTAGCCAAAAAGACAACTGGTCGTGTTTGTTACAGGTTCCCAAAAGTTGTTTAAAGACGCAGAGTTTTTTTTTTTAATTATATGCGATATTTTTTTCTTTTTTCTCGTTACCCTCCTCCCCCTCCCTTCGCCCTGGGAGATGGGGCACATGTCCCTGTTGAACTATTAAATTCCTAATAAAAAATAGAGAAAAGTTACTTCTTACCACAACAAGTTTATTAGTGGATGTACATTTCGAGAGCTATGCTCTCATCTTCAGCAATACACTAAACTCTGCTGAAGATGAGAGCATAGCTCTCGAAATGTACATCCACTAATAAACTTGTTGTGGTAAGAAGTAACTTTTCTCTATTTTTTATTAGATTCAAACCACAGTGCTCCTAATATTTTTGTTATTAAATTCCTCTTAATAATTTTTGAAATTTATAGTGTCAATTTTGATATCAAAAGTAGTAAATATTAATTTTTTCCGTTTAAAATAACCAAAAGAATCGGTGGCAAGAACTGTTTAATAATCATTTTTTAAAGGCTTCCTACGTGTTTTTTGTTTCCTTACAATTTGAAAAAAATAACAAATATTTTAAAGTTCTTTATAATGTCCTTTCATTATTCTACACATTTGAAACCTTTTGTGGCCATGACTACCTTTGAGCTTCTTTGGCTTCTGTTTATCGCACTCATATTACCTCTGTTACTAATTTCAAAAGGAATTTGATGTGGGACTCCTAAATACGACTTTATACAGTTACGCTGTTATTTTTATCCCACTGCGACTAGCTAAAGGGTTATGTGTTTCAAAACTACGTGAATATTGCATGTATTTGAGGTTCTTTAATTCCACCTGCACTATAAACAAGGGGTGTCAGGCTGATTTTTCTAAAGGACCATTTATAAGATTTAGTGCGTGTTAGCGGGCTAGACTCTAAATTAAATTAAAAATCTTTATTAATTTTGTTTAAATCAATTTTCATATAAAGGTAATAAAATGGGTAAACTATCTTGAGCTTGAGGATCCAGACACCTGAGGTCTTTTCTTTTTGATAAGCTCATTGATGTCAGGTGTCTAAAATCTTCACTGGATAGATTCTGGTCGCGGGCCGTATTGAGATGGCTTGAAGGACCGGATTCCGCCGGCGGGCCGTATCTTTTACTTTTACATTACTGCTCTAAACGACTTGAAAAATGAGCTGTCGATAGGTTCGTCTAAGTCTCACGTATGACACTAGAAAAATTCAATATAGCCGACGACTGACACCATAATACCAGAAGTCAAAAATGAAAAGTCAGTAACGGCTTAAAGAATTTTAAAAAATGAGGTGTCGATAGATTTGTCATAATCTGACAAGTAACACTAAATATATGACGTCACGGAAAATTTAATAGCGGACGCTAGACGTCATATTCTCAGAACTCAAAAATCAAAAGTGAGCAACGGCTTGATGGATTTTAATAAATGAGGTGTGATTAGTTCGTCGTTATCTCACAAGTAACATTTAGGTACATCTTTAAACGTTAAACAGATCAAACGTAAGAAGTTATACGTCAATAATAACTTGTTCAGTATTCGTTTAGTTCGGCCCTGCTTTTTTGATAAAGTGAATTATTTTATTTTATACTTTTTGAGTTATGCAATTATTTTTATTTTTTATGTAACTGTACATTTCTTTTAAGATAATTTTAAATAAAATATCAGTTTTTATGTTCAACTACAACACGACTAAAAACTACTCCGTATTTATTATCCTTTCTTTGTGTTCAATATAACAAAATTCTACAACAATTTGGTACATTTTTGGTCCTTCGAGCCGGATTATTTAAAAAATCAACGCAAAAATAAGAATAATAACTACGCTTTCTAATACAACGATTGCAAATAATCAAGCTTTTCTACATACTTTACAAGTATAAAATTACTATTTTTCGCAAGTTTATTACTACTGATCGTCATGCAAGATCTTTTAAACAAACAAGAGTGTACATCTGGGTTAATTTCACGCACTATAATTAACCTGAAGAAACTTGGTCGAGACAATATCACGCGTGGTGCTATACGCGCTCGTCTTGAGCAACTTGAAACCTACTGGAATAAATTACAAGAGAATCACTACTCTTTAATCGGTCTTAACAATCCTACATTTCAAGACACTTCATATTACAAAGAACGCCATTTTGATAAGGCTGCTGATGATTACGCTACAGTCAAGGGAGAATTACTCGACATGCTATATGAATTTGAAAATACAACGCCAAATGCAAATTCAACAAACACAGAAGACGGATCGATTGCTGCTACTGGGGGTCATCATAACATGTTACCTCGCATTAATGTGCCTCGGTTTTCGGGCAATTATACTGATTGGGCAAGCTTCAACGATCTCTTTACATCTCTCGTACATAATAATACGTCATTATCAGATGTACAACGACTTCATTACCTCAAGTTAAGCCTCACCGGTGAAGCCGAACAATTATTGAAAAATCTTGAAGTAACTAGCGCCAACTACAAAATTGCCTGGGATCAATTGGTAGCCCGGTATGAAAACAAGCGTTTAATTATTCATACTCATCTACAAAACTTAACAAAGCTTCCTGCTGTACAAAGTGAATCAGCATCTGAACTGAAGCGATTATATGACGGAACAACTGAAGTGATTCGAGCCTTAGAGAATCTCAAAAGGCCGGTTGACTACTGGGATGACTGGCTTGTGCATATAACAGTGGATCGACTTGACATTGCTTCTCGTCGTGATTGGGAAAAGTCAATCAGCTCAACGGCAGATCCAGTCAAGTACACACAGCTCAAAGAATTCATTGAAGGGCGTATTCGAGAACTCGAAGCACTAGACGCATCTACTACTACTCGAGGGAAGACAGCTATTCCTAAAGAAACGCAATCATCACGCTGCAGAACGCACGCTGCTACCACTACACCCGATGAACAAAAATGCCAAGACTGCTCTGGCAAGCATTTCATTATGTTTTGTTCAAACTTCCGAAAGAAGACTCCTGACCAACGACGAGAGTTGATCTTCCAAAAACAGCTCTGCTATAATTGCCTTAGCAATAAGCACTTAAGAAGAAACTGTGCCTCTGTGAAACGATGCCAGAATTGTGGAGCTAACCATCATTCAATGCTCCATGGTAGCTCTATTGCTTCAACGTTCACTCAAAGCAAGACTGAAGGCTCAACTGAGCAAGCCTCAACGTCGGCTATGACATCAAGAATAGAATCTAATTCACAAAACACAGCTGTTCTTTTAGCTACTGCTAAAGTTAATCTTCGCTCTGCGGATGGTCGAATTCTTACAGTACGCGCTCTCTTGGATCAAGGGTCGGAATCGTCATTTATTACGGAATCTGTCGCACAACAACTTCGTTTAAAAAGAAAACCTACCAACATCACTGTATATGGACTTGGAAATGCTACAAGTGGAACTGTTAGAACAGTTGCCTTCGTACGAATGCACTCTCAAATAGCTCCAGATAAGTCGTATGAGGTCAGAGCTCTTGTAATGCCGAAGCTAACAACGCTGTTGCCAACTATTCGATGTTTGAACAAGACTTGGACACATCTAGAAGACTTGCAATTGGCAGATCCAGACTACAATAAACCCGCACGTATCGATCTAGTTCTGGGAGCTGACATCTACTCTCAGATTTTACTCGATGGTGTACGCACAGGGTTACGTAATAGTCCTGTTGCTCAACGCACAACCTTAGGATGGATACTCTCTGGAGTAGTTCCGACAAACAGATCACCGTCAACGACCTGCAGTCTGCATTGTGTAACTAATACCGAGTTATCCATTCAACTACAACGTTTCTGGCAAGTAGAAGATGTAGCTACGGTTTCCGCTCAACTGACCGATGATGAAATTAAATGTGAAACTCACTTTACAACTACTCATACACGAGATGATCAAGGTCGTTATGTGGTTCGATTACCATTTAAGACAGATCCAACGCACTTCGTCCTAAAAGATTCATATCAGTCAGCACTACAACTACTTCTACACATGGAACGACGTTTCATGAAAAATCCTGACCTAGCTAACTCATACACTGATTTCATGACTGAGTACAGCTCACTAGGTCATATGGCTCCTATTTCCAGGGTCACGACTACAGAAAATATATCTGGGTTTATTTTGCCGCACCATTCGGTTACAAAGACAGCCAGTTCTACAACAAAGTTACGCGTCGTTTTCAACGCTTCGCAACCATCATTAAATGGTTTATCACTAAATGATGCGCTGCTAATCGGTCCAAAATTACAACCTGACTTGTCAGCCATCATTCTAAGATGGAGAATGCATCCAATTGTTTTCGGAGCAGACATAGCCAAAATGTACCGGCAGATATGGGTACACCCTGAAGATTGCGACTACCAACGGATCTTATGGCGAGCCGCTTCTACTCAACCGGTTCAACAATATCGTCTTCTCACGGTGACATATGGGACCGCAAGCGCTCCATTTCTTGCATTGAGAGTTCTACGTCAGCTAGCACATGATGAACAAAATCAATATCCACTCGGGGCAAAAATAATCTTACGTGATATGTACATTGATGATGTGCTTACAGGCGCTAATTCCATTCCGGAGGCTGTGGAATATCAACGTCAGCTGACTGGAATACTGAAAGCTGGAGGATTTCACTTACGTAAATGGGTTTCCAATTCTTCAACCCTGCTTGAAGAGATTCCGCATAACGAAAAGGAACCTCTTGTTGAAATGGAATTGAAACCTGAAGCTGGCGGTGTTCCTGTGTTAGGATTGTTTTGGCAACCACAACTAGACACTTTTAAATTCAGAGTACAACTTTTCGACGAATCATTTAAAAGTACGAAACGTGGAATTCTTTCGGATATCGCAAGATTATTCGACCCACTTGGCTGGCTAAGTCCTGTTACAATCACTGCAAAAATCTTACTTCAATCATTGTGGCTTCTTGGAGTTGACTGGGATACGAATCTTCCTACAGATGTTGAGAAACAGTGGAAATTGTATCGATCACAACTGCATGCAATTGAAAGAATTTCACTCAGACGATGGACGGGAATTCAGGCAACGAATCAAACCACATATGAACTTCACGGATTCGCTGACGCATCTGAACGAGCTTATGCTGCCGTGATTTATCTTCGAGTACAAACGGACAATGATAACGTGCAAATTACTTTACTCTCTGCGAAGACAAAAGTGGCACCTGTCAAAAGAGTTTCATTGCCACGCCTGGAACTGTGTGCTGCTACACTACTCGCTCGTTTGACACAATCTGTTCAACAAACTCTAGACAACTCCGTACAATCAACTTACCTGTGGACAGATTCTACCGTTGTCCTTGCATGGATCAAAGGACACGCGTCTCGCTGGAAGACTTTCATCGCTAATAGAGTGAGTGAAATCCAAACGCTACAATCAACGGCTACTTGGCATCACGTATCTTCATCAGAAAATCCTGCTGACTGTGCGTCTCGTGGACTTTATCCAGTCGAGCTTGAAAATCACAGTCTGTGGTGGAACGGTCCACAATGGCTTACAAAACCGTCATCAGGCTGGCCAACTACGCTGCCAAACCTGCCATCTAACGTGGATTTGGAAGATCGAGTGATCAAAAGTCATGCTACACTATTGTTTCCAAAAGAGAATTTGGACCTTTTACTGCGTTATTCTTCGCTAAACAAGCTCATCAGGGTTACAGGATATTGCAAACGTTTCATTTTTAATTTAAGACATCCTGTGGCACTTCGAAGCAAAGGACACCTGACACCAACAGAGCTACGAGAAGCTCGACATTTTTGGATTATGTATGTTCAAAAGGAATCATTCGCTGCAGACTACAAGGCTCTTCAATCAAAAGAATCGCTGACTTACACAAGCCACTTGAGTAAGCTGAAACCATTTCTTGATGAAAGTGGATTACTGCGAGTCGGCGGACGTCTTCAGCATTCTTTACTGAACTACGATGAGAAGCATCCCATCATTTTACCGAAACAATCACCATTCACAACTTTAGTAATTCATCAAGCACACCAAAAAACTTTACATGGTGGTACGCAGCTTACTCTTAGCTATCTTAGAAGAATTTATTGGATTCTTGGAGGAAGACAGCGAGTGAGAAGTATTATTAGACAATGTCGGAATTGTCTTCCGTACCAGGCTACATCTACTGCTCCACTAATGGCGAATTTACCAGCACAGAGAGTTCAACCATCACGACCTTTTCTGCACTCTGGAGTTGACTATGCTGGTCCAATTCGGCTACGAACAACGAAAGGTCGAGGTTTCCGGGCCTACAAAGGTTATATTGCCGTATTCGTTTGCATGGCGACACGTGCCATTCACTTAGAAGTCGTCAGCGACTATACCACATCAGCATTTATAGCTGCTTATAAACGCTTCGTCTCACGACGTGGTGTCTGCTCCACACTTTGGAGTGATAACGGTACCACATTTGTTGGTGCTGATAATGAATTAAAGCGACTGTTTCAGATTTCTTCACCTCAACGAAGAGAAATTGCTGAGCTACTGTCCAACGATGGTACAGATTGGAAGTTTATTCCTCCAGCCTCGCCGCACTTTGGCGGATTGTGGGAAGCCGGAGTCCGTTCCACGAAACATCATTTACGACGTGTCATAGGAGAACATACGCTAACTTACGAAGAACTCGCTACATTCCTGGCCGAAGTGGAAGCGTGTTTGAACTCCAGACCGTTACAAGCTCTCTCAGATGACCCTACAGATTTGACAGCGTTGACTCCAGGTCACTTTCTCATCGGGTCAGCTCTCACCACAATTCCTGAACCTAGTTTATTGGACATCAAAACCAGTAGACTCAATAGATGGCAACTATTACGTCAAATGTACGAACATTTTTGGGTACGCTGGTCGTCGGAATATCTAACGACCCTTCAAGCTCGTCACAAATGGCGGGTAACCAAAAAAGAGATCAAACTGGACGACCTGGCTCTTCTTATTGACGAACGCCTTCCACCTTCAAAGTGGGCACTTTGTAGAGTAACCGCTCTACATCCTGGATCCGACAATGAAATACGTGTCGTCACAATTCGTTCAGCAGGAGCTACTCTAACACGACCGGTAACGAAACTATGTTTTCTACCACGTCATACCGAGGATAACTGAAGATCCCCCTACTTGAATATATTTTTCCTGCATCTGTTCAAGGCGGGCGGCATCACTACCTGGCATGAAATATTTTCGTTTTGAAGACAAACGAGACGGGCGGAATGTTCAGTATTCGTTTAGTTCGGCCCTGCTTTTTTGATAAAGTGAATTATTTTATTTTATACTTTTTGAGTTATGCAATTATTTTTATTTTTTATGTAACTGTACATTTCTTTTAAGATAATTTTAAATAAAATATCAGTTTTTATGTTCAACTACAACACGACTAAAAACTACTCCGTATTTATTATCCTTTCTTTGTGTTCAATATAACAAAATTCTACAACAATTTGGTACATAACTGAATTATGGCTTTCATGTATGGTTCTCCATATGTTAATTGTTAATTTTTTTTAAATGAATATCTAGGTACTTCTTTAAAAACGGGGGTGAATTCATTTCCCTATGTAACGGAATTTGTCACGAAATTGTACTATTACTCTATTAGTAATGACTTTTTGGTAGGATGCTGGCATAACACGCGGCCGGCCCGGGTTCGATTACCGTCAGGTGCGCGCAACAATTTGTTTTTTTAATTATTTTTAAGTATACCTATTATATATAAAATTTTCGACTAATTTATCAGAATAATACTTGAGCTAAAAAAACAAAATTTGCAGTAAACCTGCGAAAATGTTGTTGTCTGCTTGTGTTTTCTTATTTATTATTTGCAGTAAGTCTGCGAAAAAATTAAAAATGTGTTACGAGAACGCATTACAGAAGTGAAACTTCTAGTTGCAAATCATACATTTGGACAAGTGGAAAAAATGTGTTACGAGATAGTTTCACGTTCAGATATTTCGTCTGTACAAGTTAACCTAACGTGAAACTATCTCGTAACACATTTTTTCCACTTGTCCAAATGTATGATTTGCAACTAGAAGTTTCACTTCTGTCATGCGTTCTCGTAACACATTTTTAATTTTTTCGTTGGAAGATTAAAGGATGAATCCTGGTGGCATAGGATCGATGAACTAAGCAAATACCTACTGAAGGTTTTTTTATTGCATTTTATTGTCTAATTTTTTCGCAGGTTTCTGCTTTCTCGTAACACATTTTTATTTTTTATTTTATTTAAAAAAAGAGAATACATACGAGTATGTACATATTTGAATAAATGACCGTTTCATCAGGTTCTCTATAACAGAATAATAATTCTCGTAACATTAAAATTAATCCTCCTTTGCCTTCAAACAACTTGTCCGCTGTTAAACCTGATATTGTTTTCCTACGCAATTTCTGTAGCTTACAGACTACTAAGAAAACTGAAAAACCAACAAGCTCTTTGTTCGAGTTCAAACGGTTTACGTAGGCTCCTCTATTAAATTAATCCTCCTAATCGACCCTTTGTTAAAGGAATCAAATACAACTGTTGTTGTTGATGTGTACCGACTTACTGCCATATCGTTTAATTATATGCACTGCTTTTACTAAAATAAATCTTTAAAATGGTTCAAAACGAGTTTTAATTTATATTATTGCTTATCTTTATATACATAAAAAAATAAGTACAAAAACTAAAACCCGACTCTCATTTCAGGATAGCCGTGGTCTTATGCCACCTACCCTAACAAAACATTACATTTTAACAGTAGCAAGCTCTAGAGCAAAGTACATCTAGACTCTACAGCAGGCCTGGGCAAATGGCGGCCCGCGGGCCGGATCCGGCCCGCGAAGCATTTTAGAAAATTTTAGAAAAATAGTAGCGGAAATAGAATGCGGGGACCTTTTTTTTTTGTTCTCATGCGGAAATAGAATGTGAGGACCTTTTTTTTTTTGCTCTCCGAATGCGGAAATAGAATGTGAGTATGTTTTTTTCTGCAAATTTTTGGCCCGCGGTAAATTTTTCGTCAGCCATCCGGCCCGCGGTCAAATTTTTATCAGCTATGTGGCCCGCCGATCAAAAGATTTGCCCGCCTCTGCTCTAGAGGGACCTCATATATATGAGATGGCATACGACCATGGCTATGCCCAGATTAGAATATTTTCTTGTTTCATACTTTTCAGTTGTCGAGTTTTAGTTTTTGAACTTATTTTTTATTTAAATTATTTTTTTTAACTTATTTTTGTTTTCAATTTGCTTACCCTTGGAACCAAAATTCAAAAATAAATGTAGCTTATGTTACCCGGGCCATCATAACGAATCGATTGACACATACAAAGACTACTAAACTCATAACCCTTCCTTTTGGCTTCGCCGCAGTCGGGTAAAAATATCGTGTCACGATGTTCTTCAGCGCTAATCTCCGAAACCACTGATCCGATTTTAATATAATTTTGTAAATGTGTCTTACTTGGTATAGCTTACGCTATAGAATAGTTTTTATTAAATATTTTGTACAAAATTACGTTGTTTTGTGAAAATAAACTGTTTTAGTAACATGTAGCGACATCTGGTTGAATTCGCTCAAAGCTATTAGTTCAGAAGCAAATCTGGTAGAATTTGCTCAAAGCTATTAGTTCAGATGCCGGGCCGCAAACGAAATACATTTTGCAGAATTATATCTATCGCAGCCGAGTGAAACCGAGACGTACCGCTAGTGTTAATATTATAAATAAATAAAATTTGATATTTTAAAAGCAGGGTCGTGGGGGTACTAGGGAATGCCAGAAGCTACTAAAAGATTAATTCCATAAAAAAGAATAGTATATTTTCACTCTATAGCTCGGATTCTTCTGAACCCCCACAAAGGGGAATACATTCTTCTTCTTTGAGGGTGTCAAAAACTAAGATTAATAAAAATCATATAATAATAATTAATATACCTTTGAATTGATATCTTAATTACTATAAATTAATGTCTTTCATAATTGCGCTTTTAATGTAGGTACATATAAGCTTTGTTGACACAACAATCCCGAACCGTCAACAAACTGACGGCGCATGCGTGTTTGCATAAAAGAATTCGCTTGCAAACACTTTTAAGCAAATGCGCATGCGTCGTCAGTTTGCTGACGGTTTGGGATCGTGCGAACAGAGCTAACAAATCATTTTTTCAGGGCTTTCTAATTCCTCGTCGTCTCAAGACTCCAACACTTTTAAATCCGACACTGTCCAAAAATATTTATTTCAGTTCAGAGTCGACACAAACCTTTAAAGGTACCTATTGTCAAAATGCCATGTTTACTTTGACACGCTGTATAAGAATACTCAGGTATCTGGACTGCCACGTATATACGCACAAATACATAATTAATTTGGCATCTGAATCCCTATTTGTATGTATGTATCAAAGGTACCATGTACCCTATATATGCAGTATATACAGGAATGTACTGTACATATGACCAGGATATAGCCTATATAAGATATGGTGGACGTGAAGATCGAGGGTACAGGGGATGAATAAACACTCTAATTTAAGATCAATGTTACATTGCAGCATTATAGCACAATATTCTATACTTTCTGCTAACCGAACGCGATTGAGATGAAACAATCTAGGTATATGTTACGGTTAATACAAGAAAGTAGTTAATTCGCGAATTAATCGGCTAATCACCCGAATTAACCAATCCTTGACGTTGGTTAATTCGGGTATTAGCCGCGGTTAATTCGCGAATAAACTACTTTTTTGTATTAACCGTAACATATATACTAATATTATAAAGAGGTAAAGTTTGTAAGTTTAGATGTAGGAGGTAATTACCGAAACTACTCATCCGACTCCAAAATTTTTTTCACCAATCAGGAAGGACATAGGCTATATATTATTATCGCGGTAAAATAAAAGCGCTTTTCGTGGAGATCAATTTTGTAACGTAAGTCGATAAAAAAATCTACAAAAATTCCTGAACGGAATACTAAGACTTTTTTATAAAATCACATTTTAATTTATTTTTAAAAATTCTCAACGGCAAACATTAAAAATTGTGTGGCAGTTTATTGAAAACCTTTATTGCCAAAATATATTGTATTTCTTGTGTGTTTATGTCTAGGAATAGATCAAATAAATGTGTTCCTAGTGTTGTAATCATGGGTTTGTTGTAATGTTTCAAAATCAATAATGTTTTGTTTAACATATAGGGCTGTAAAAGTAACGAGAAATTGTGTACCCGTATTTATTCGTTACTTAAAGAACCAGTACCCATTACTTTCGTATTGTTACGTTACTCGTTACTTTTCATACGACATACAATCGTGTACTAACAGTATCAAGCATGTACCATCGCATCGAGACGCGTCGCATACGTGATACGGTATGACTTCGTTCGTATAACGTATAACCGCATCAAACGAGTCGAACTGACATGGATATGACAAATGCGAGTAACGAAATGAATTTTATAAGTAACGATTCGTTACTTCGAGTCAGACGATGTACCCGTTACTCAGTACGGTTTGTTACAGCTCTAATAGTAAGTAAGCTTATAATATACAGGCTTGGTACTGTTAATATGTTAAGCTTTTTAAATAATTTTCTACAGCCGAAACGACAGTTCAAACCTAACATTAATCTACTAGCTCTTTTTTGTAGTTTGAAAATTCTAATACCTACATTGACTTGCATACCCCCAGCAGCCCCGGATCTACGATTTTTTCGAACCGGGGCAGAAACTTGATAATGGCGCCCCCTCTCTCCAGCATTTGAGATAAATTACTTAAAAAAACTCATAAATATATAATGGTTGGTGTTTTTCGTGAACGGCAAACCGTCAGAAAACAGTTAGAAAACAAGCAGATAGAGTAAATCGGAAAAAGAACAGATTAGATGTGGTTTTGGCACCCTCTAAAACTGCCGGCCGGGGCGGGTGCCTTGGTTTGTCCCCCCCTAGATCCGGGGCTGACCCCCAGGCAATTTTTCCGTATGATATAAAGTAGGTACTCTACATTTTTCCTCTGTACTCTTCAGTACACTACATTCCTACTATCTGTAGTCTATGGCTTAACGTAAACCCTTTCAAATTAGTGGCTTTTGGATTTAATACAAACAGAAATATGTAAAATGCACCAGGAGCTTTGAACCCGATTAAGCCTACTAACATACATTATACATTACATCGTACTGTACGTATGCGTAGTATGTTAAAGTTATTTGATGTTGCCTTTTTCTTTTGAATAAAACATAAAGCATACAGGATGTTTTAATAAGATTTAAGCTCAACTTATAAGCTTGCCTATTATACCAAGATCCCAGACCCGCCAGACCTACGTCATTTCAATACTGCTAAGATTTTATCAGTAAATGTACAATATTTAGTTGAAAATGTATACCAATTTGCTAGCTTGAACGCGGGAACGTTTTAGAGATAATAGGGTCTAAAGGTACATAAAACACGTGCTTACCTACGTACGCAATGGTATGCATATGAGTGCGAGTGAGAGCATTAGATGATTTTTTTTGACAACTTCTTGAAATTTTGTTTTTTTATCTGTTTACACACACACACAGAGTAGTCCGTGAGTTTAAGAGAGAAAAACTCCATGGAAACAAATAAACAACGTAAATTTCATGAAGCTGTCAAAAAAATCATCTAATGTTCTCACTCGCACTCATATGCATGCATAATACCATTGCGTGCGTAGGTAAGCACGTGTTTTATGTACCTTTAGAACCTGTTATCTCTAAAAGGCCTCCGCTTTCAAGCTAGCAAATTGGCATACGTTCTTAACTAAATATTGTACATTTACTGATAAAATCTTAGCAGTACTGAAATGACGTAGGTCTGGCGGGTCTAGGATCTTTGACTATATTGCTAAGTACAACAAAAAAACTAAAGAAAGGCGCAGTTCGGGTCCGCGCCGTAAACTTTTCGTGAAAATTTTGAGTATTATTATTGGTTCCTGTACCGCCTGCACATTATTCGTAGACGTTTTTTTTTTCGTTTCCTTTTCGACGCTGCCGTAGCTCTTAGCTTTCGATCGGCCCTGGACTTTTTTAGGATTACTGTATTCCTATCGATGCGAGCTATCCGCTGACTGTATTTTTCTATAATTCCGAGCATATTTGCGAATTATATGAGATGATATAATAATATATGTGTAACTATTTTGTAATTTTCAATTTAATATATTCCAGCCACTATTATTAATGTCTCACTTTAGCTCCTAGTAATGCTCCGCAAGCTCTTTATAATGACACCCGAATCAACGTCCTTGCTAAACGCGTTTCCACATAATAAAATCGCACAGTCTATATTGGCAAATCTATACTAATAGGTATATAAAGCTAAAGAGTTTGTTTGTTTGAACGCGCTAATCTCAGGAACTACTGGTTCAAACTGAAAAAAAAAATAATTGTTGGATAGCTCATTTATCGAGGAAGGCTATAGGCTATATAAAATCACGTTACGACCATTAGGAGCGGATCATTAATGAAAAATGTTGCAATATGTATCTCAAAAATAAGCTTCTATTCAGGTGAAATGCACTAACTAAATATACTCATATAAGCGTTGTGAGTAAACAACGTCGGCTGGCTCAATCGGTAGAGCACGCGACTGTCAATATCAGGGTCGTCAGTTCGAGCCCCAGGTTGGGCGAATATATTATTTTTTTTTTATTTTCTACATTGCTTTCTTTTAAGGCTTACATTTAAATTTATTTTTGTTTAATTAATTTAAAAAAATTTATTAGTTAAAAAAAAGTATCAATACTGCTTTTTATCGACAAAAACGTTTGAACGGTAACTCCGATCATCCTGAAATTTGGACACAACATTCATCTCGGTAAACTAAGATGAATGTGTGTACTCATGCTCCTCACTTCCCCATTCGTTCTTTTACACCCGGGTGAATCCGGACGGGACCGCTAGTACATTATATTGTTAGCAGGGTGTGGAAGTGCGACCCGATTTCTTTTCGTTTTAAAATTTTATTGTATAATAATAATACAGGGAATAGAGACATTTGGGAGTAGAAAAATTAGGGGAAATCTGGATTTTTAATGAACCTTCCTTTCGGGATTCTAAACAATATACCAAAAGTCCCCACCGATACATGTGCCGCTAAAAATGTTACGCGGGATGAAAGGTAACAAAAAACAGGTTTTCGCGGAAATCTCGTTAACGGTGACTTTTATGAAAAAACAGTGGTTATCAAATTTTTAGCTTAGAAAATTGCCTACAAAAAATATAGTATTACTTTTTTTCGTAAGACTAACGGTTTTCGATGATTTAAAAAGTTGTAACGTTTATGTTTCTTATGTCAGTTCGATTCGTTTGATGCGGTTATACGAACGAGTAGAATGCATCATACGACATACATCATGCGGATGCGTGAGCTGGAATGGTTCACTAAGCGATTGAATGAATGCGAGGTAAGAGAACGAGTATCATGCAGCATGTCGTACGTTGTACGTAATTTGTAATTTTAGACTTATGGAAAAAAGTAATACTATGTTTTTGTAGACAATTGTCTAAGCCACAAATTATAAAAGTCCCCGTTAACGAGATTTTTGCGAAAAACCGTTTTTTTGTGACATGTATTGGTGGGGACTTTTGGGATATTGCTTAGGACCATAATTTTTCCGAAGTTAAACTTATTTTTCGTCTTTATTCCCTGGACTATAATATAGAACCCAATTAATTTATTATTATTCTCGCAGAAGCAAAATTAAATTAATTCTTCGTCGAGTAAATTGTGACATCAACATTTTTATTCATTTCCAAATTCATAATTTTGTATTCATTATGTTGTCTGTTTCAAACTTTCTTGCTACAGTTTATCTGATTATATCTGATGAATTATTAGTTACGGACATTTAAAATTCACATTTAGACTTTTAATGAAATGGCAGATGTACAATTTTATGCTCTACTATATTGTATTTAATTAACTATTTCAATCCTTTCAAAAATAGGCAATATACGTTCGTATTTTTCTTCTTACAAATAACAAAGACGAATTACGCAATAAAGAATTGTTAATACCGTAATTACAGTTTCTGTATTTCTCACGCTACAATTGTATATGTTTGTGGCCACAATGTCAAGTGACTTATGCGACTTATTTTTAAAATTTATCTAGCGAGAGTGTGCTCTATTATCACTTTGCCCGCCAGAATGAGTTTATTCACTCAAGTAATTATAACTACCTATAAGTTAATTTTGCAAGAAATTCATTCAAATTGAAGCTTTTCGAAAAGAAAATTATGTAGTATAAAAATAGATGAAAAAACGGTGTTAAATTAAACGGTTTTATAAAAAAGTTATCTGTCACCAGTCTGCAGAACAACCAAAATATTGGGTACTTGATAATTTTAGAAGGAATTATGTTTTCTATATTTAACCAATATTTAATGTTTCAAAAACCGGCAAACCACAAAACTAGCATGTGATCTCTTTTGTGTGGCAGACTTTCTTGCATTCAGGCGCTGTTCTGTGCTCCAGAGCAGCACATCAAATTCCATCATCATGATACCACCGGTGTACACCGTGCAACTCTTGACACATAAGTTATAGCATGTGACTTAGATCGGCTTTGAGCTGCATTTAACGTCAGCACATTAGTACAAATCAGCATCTATCACTGTCATAATGTGCTAGAAGTGTTCACTGAATATGTATTAAGGACGTTCAGGCTCGTTTTCAACCGTTATTTCAGAATTTTTTTTTTATCAAAATAATGTAATGTTATATGTTTTTACTGACATCGTAAACTAAGAAAAAAAAATTTTTTTTGCTTAATTTTACGCCATTTTATAATTGTTTTTTTAACCTAAAGTAGACAACTTTAAATGGAGATAGGTGGGTAGCGCGGGTGATAACGTCACTTAGAGTCAACTGAATTATAAAAACTAAATTGGTTATTGTTTCGTAGGCTTGTGGCTCTATCCCGTACTAGAAATAAACATTTTTATTGATAAATAACAAAATGGCGGGTTTTAGAAAGAAAACAACGAGAAAATCGTGATTTTTTCGTTGAAAATCGGTTAAAAAAAATAGAAATAATTTTTATAATTAAGTAATTCTAGTACCGGACGGAGCTATTGTTGTGTAGAATACCCTGTGCAAAACTGAAAGCAATCGGTTGTATACAATTGTTTCAATCACCCGCGCCGCTTACAAAAACGTAGTTTTGAGAAAAACGCGTTTAAAGTTTTGATTTCAGATTTCTTACAATAAAATAAAAATTAATATTTACACTAATCAGCTATGTCTGGTGTATAGTAAACCTTCCGTTTCTTCAAAGGCATCGTTTTCTGCTAATTTGTTTGCTCTACTCTGCAAGAGTATAAAGGTAACGTGATAACAATTGAGAGGTAAGAGCAGGTAAGAGTCTTGCCTTAAGACCGTTGCTGCTCTCGACTATATGCTATAGCTTTGTAAATATTTAATATTTCGGTCTAAAATTTTTACAGTATTTTCTCAATACATTATACTTACTAAAAATGTAAAAAAAATAAATTCGTTTTTTCAAAACCCGAACACCAGACTACGTCCTTAATAGCCGTTACCCGCTGCTTCGCACACGATTGAGACGAAACACGGATGCATTTCCATTATTTGGCATAGTTACCTACTTCTTTCTCGACGTAGACACCTCTAATAAATGCCAAAATTGACTAAATTCACGTGATTAACGTCCTGACAAACCTTGAACATGACACCAATGTTGATTTTTAGACTATTTACATCTTTTCACCCTCTGAAGGGGTTGTTTTTAAAAAAGCATGAAGCACGTGTTTATTTATTTGTTGACAGGAGTAATCCTGCGCATTTTCGAATTGATACATCTATCTTACATGATTTCTCCATGCAAATTTTGAGCCCTTTTAGGGGTTGAATTTTCAAAAATCTGTTCTTAGCGGATACCTACACCATATAATAACTATCTATGTGCTTAATTTCAGTCCAATTTGTCCAGTGATTTGAGCTGTGCGTTGATTTTCCATGCAAATTTTGAACCCCCGTTTCACTCTTTATGGGTTGAATTTTCAAAAATTCCTTCTTAGCGAACGCCTACGTCATAATAACTATCTGTGTGCCAAATTTCAGTTCAATCCGTCCAGTGGTTTGGGCTGTGCGTTGATAGATCAGTCAGTCAGTTAGTCAATTAGTCACGGTTTCTTTTTATATATTTAGATTTGGCCAACACCTTTGACGGATTTGACTCGGATGTGCGTAATACACATAATACACGACACACGGCTTATGGCAGTAGTGACTGGTGTTACAGTGTATATTGTTGTCAGCAGTGTTAATAATTTAAACAACATAAACAATAAACATAGATGTGAATCATAACTTAATTACCCCCCCCCCCCGCTCATCCCTAGCCCGACGGTTGATCCTGCAGGACACCTATTTAAAATGTTCACGCGCCGCCACTGGCTCCAGTACAGTAGCACCAGCTGCAGCGTTATTAACTATTTCTTGTATTACACGCATATGCTTTTATTCTATACTGAGCATAGGAATAAAATCGCTATCGAACCATTAGGGTGCAAGCATATACTTCTGTCTTTTTTTCGCCGTAAGCACTGGCGTATCCAGGAGGGCAAAACAAGCTCGGGGGACCCGGCTTAAGAAATGTTTACTTTGCCCCCTCTTGGGCCAAAAGCTGGGTACGCCCTTGTTAACGTCATAGAAAAAGACAAATTTTTTGAAACAGAGATACTGAGGTACTTGATTCAGATTGAATGCAAGTACATCAACGAATCATATCATCGGAGAAATCAGTCAAAGAAAGAGACGCAGATATATTTTCGATACGCGTTGTTGCCTTCACTCACCGCACATTGAGTAGATAGACAATGATTCATATAGTTAATTATTAAATACTTATATGATTGTGAAAAATAACTCTAATAATGATCCTGTTTAAATGTTGGAAGATTAAAGGATGAATCCTGGTGGCATAGGATCGATGAACTAAGCAAATACTGAAGGTTTTTTATTGCATTTTATTGTCTGACGTTTCGGAAAACTTTATGCCATCTTCGGAGACAATAAAATGCAATAAAAAAACCTTCAGTATTTGCTTAGTTCATCGATCCTATGCCACCAGGATTCTACCTTTAATCTTCCAACATTAAATATATGATTACACGCTAGTTGACTAATAATATAATTTTGCAAAAAAAATCTAACAGAAGCCAACTTTTCGTTGTGTCTAGAGATTTGTTAGTTTTTAATTTTACAACGTTTACATTATTTCCATAGTGGCTAATATTACATGTGTGTGTCATATGGACCGGTTGTAGACAGGTCAACATACAATTGTAACAGTCGTCGTTTTACAACGTAACAATGGATGTAAACTGTAATAAATCACATTATGAACAATACATAATATTTATATACACAATAAATAACACATCAAATTAGTGCTGTATATGCAGAGGCGGTCCCAGGGATAAACAGACACAGGAGACACTCCACAAATTATATTGCTACGTATACGACAACAATGGATGTCGTGTAATGACTGTACTACTAGATGGTCAGATAGATAGTTTGTTGTTTTATGATATTGTGTAGTAAGTTCATTATACAATCATCAATTAATAGAGTGTAGGTAGTAGGTACTACGACTTGAACCCGTTTAAACATACAGTACTTATATGTAAAGGTACAGATGATAATTATAATTATAGCACTGGAACAAATTGAACAGATCAGACAAAAACATCTAATAAGTGAGAGGAAAATGAATAGCAAAACTTAAAGTTATTCAATAAATAAAATTATTGACCAATTTTTCAGACAATATAATATTAACAAAAAATATAAAATTAATACATTAACGTTTCAATCCGGATTTGGACCTTCTTCAGAATTGATCTAAAAAATATAAAAATAATTAATATTTAAAATCTAATTCGCTTTTTATAGAATCTTTCAAAATTATTTATGATATCAAAATAATGAAAAAAATAATATAATAACTTAAAGTTATTCATCACAATTCCTATTGGTCGTAGCGTGATTTTATATAGCCTATAGCCTTCATCGATAAATAGACTATCTAACAAAAAAAAACACTTTTTCAATTCGAACCAGTAGTTCCTGAGATTAGCGCGTTCAACCAACCAAACAAACAAACTCTTCAGCTTTATATATTAGTATATAAATGAGGCAAATATTAGACGCAAATGACATCAGTTGTCGAGCGTCTGTAATGTACAATCTCTCCTTCTTGTCTTTCTCTTTGAAGGCGAGTAGATGCAGTTGAAAATGTGAGTATGGGCTATGTGCAAGGAGGCGAGTGTTTATGGTGAGCACTAGGGGAAACTTCAACCTCAAATCTGTATAAGCCAGGGGTCGGCAACCTTTTGAGACAGAAGAGCCAAAGGTTACAATTAAAAATTTCCCAGTTTTTAAAGAGCCACTAAACATTTTCGTTTCAGTATTATAGTATTTGCTTTTATAGGTATAATATATATATCCGAGGACGACACGTCGCGACGGGGGCGGTGCGGGTGAGACGCGAGTGGAAATGGCTAAGAGATAGACATGGTACTCAATCATGGATCGATTGGACGATTTTTAAGGGTTTATATAATAAAATAATTATTTTTTGCGTATGGAACTGGAGAGCCGCAGGTTGTCGACCCCTGCTATAACCGAATCAAGATGATTGTTTTAAAAGAAAAGAAATAAAAAACACAAAGAATGAAGTTATTAAAATCTTCAGTGTGTAAGATTTTCATATGTACCTTCCTAATGCAAATTAAGCTACTAAAAATTAAAACTCGTGGAATATGCAAAATTAAACTATTCTCTTTGAAATAGATTAAAGAGTGCTTAAAGACTATTATTAGAGATTTTGAGAGTGATAATATTAATTAAAATTATTTAATGCAGATTTACCACAAACAGAAATTTAATTATTACAGTTCGTATTTTTGCATGTTTTTATCGGACGCTACTCACCATCGTTCTTATTTTATAAAGTCAGTAGCGGCCTGTCCCGGTTTCACCCGGGTACGATAGATATAATTCTACAAAATTTATTTCTTTTGCGGCCTGGCGCTAATGCAAGATTCCGATTTCGCGCCCTAAAAATTTTGTTGGGTAATATAATATTTACACCCCCTTTTGACCTCATTAATAATAATAACATTTAACAATAAGTTCCTTTATCTCCTAAGTGGAGCATAAGGCCTCTTCGAAAATTTTGAATCTAGTCCTATCTTTTGTCATATTTTTGACTTGAAGCCAGGTAGTTCCTTGTTCCATAACTTCTTCACGAACAGTTCTTCTCCATGGATATTTTTGGTCTTCCTCTTTTTCGGTATCCCTGTGGTTTCCAATCGAAGGCTCTCTTCGCTATGTCGTCATCTGTCTTTCGCAGCGTGTGTTCCTATCCAATTCAGTATCCTATTCATTTTATAGTTATACAGATTTATTCAAGACATGCACATTTCCAAAGTTCGTTGTTCGAGACGTGTTCGTACCATTTCACCTTGAGGATTGCTCTGAGACATTTGTTTATGAAGTTGATCTCATTAGGGGTTGAATTAAAAAAAAAAACCGCTGAAACAAGGGTTTGTTTATTTTGCGTGTGTCGAATTCAATGTCTTTCATTTGAACGATTTTTGAAATATGGCCATTTTGTCAGAAATCTTTACACCCTCTTTTCACCCCTTAGGACGACAATTTCAAAAATTTCTTAACAGAATTGCTTACGTCATAAAAGGAACCTACTGTCCAAATTTCAAGTTTATAGCTCAAGCGTTTTGACCTGGGCGTTGATGAATCAGTCAGGACAAACGATTATATACAATATATAGATTAGGTTTCCTAGAATATCTCGTAACTTTTCAGCCTTATTTGAACGGTTTCATTATCGCTTTCTAGCATATCAGTATAATGGATTGCGATACTTCACAAATCCACTAAGTTTAGGTTAATACACCAACTTCAAATCAAAAACAAAATCGGGTGTACAGATTAATTCAATTTACAAACATTAAAAATTAAAAGTAATTTTTTATCTTTACCGTCTTATAATTTTTAATGACCGTTGCAGAATGTAATTATGTACAATATGCAATATGAGTTTAATTGCACGGTGTCCTTTTTTGCTGCATTTATAAGCATAAAAATTACGAATTCATTTCATGATTCCATTAGAGTTGAGTAGAATGAGAGAAGAAAGTGTCCCTCAGGAACAGGTATTAGAGTTCCATCGCCATTCTGCCATCATCCCGTTGCCTTTACACTACGGTGTAATTATATTATCCTCACTTGTAGTTGTGCAAGTATGTGTGTACGTTGTAAATGTCGGGGCCCACTGTTACCTGTAAAATAAATGATATTTTTTATGCTCCGTATGTATTGTTCTGGACTCGGCAGTACAAAGTATGTGCGAATTGACATTCTACCGTGTATTTTTGTGTAAAAGTCGCGAAATAATCATAATAAAGATTTTTTTTTAATTAACGGAAGTCGACTTGTCACCGGGAACACCGCAGCCGCTTGGGCTTATTGTGCTATCTCCCAATCTCTTATATCACTCGATCCAGTATCCTCGTTCCTTGCACTAGCTAGTGCGAGTGTGTGAGGTCCGTACACTGTCATACCTTAGCTAGGATCTGAAATACTACTTTGGCATCTGGATTGATCAGCAACTAGTTTGTTACTTTAGCTTTGAATTTTTTTTATTGGTAATTACTTTCATTCGTGAGGTAAATGGTTGTATGATTTAGGAACACTATGCTTCTGGCCGAAGTTTTAGAATTTGTACAGGATGATGGTTTTTCCACCTTGTAGAATATGGATTACAGAAAGAAGTTTGGATCTCAGAGTGATGGTGATAGAAGAATAGAATTGTTCTAGCATAGATTTGTTCGATTTGCGGTAGGTACGTTAAATTCTTTGAACAATTCCACGGAAGTAATACTCGACGTTTTCATAAAACATTTACGGCGCGAACCCGAACTGCGCCTTTCTTTGTTGTTCATTCCACAAACGAATATTCCCGCAAAATCCTCGCAACCATGTACTTTAGAATCACTTACGTATATATTATGTTATGGTCTATATCCGAATTTAGTCAATGACCGAAATAAATGCGCAAAACAAGTTTTGACCAACGAATATTGCCGAAACCCAAAATCTTACATTCAAACGGGTATTGAGTGTTATAAAATGGGCAAAACTAGTTTTGCGCTTTTTCAATTGGACAAAACTAGTTCTATCCATTTCAGAACGGACAATACTAGTATGGCATCGGAATCTTCTTTGCGTTTTTTAATTAACTTTTCCACATCAACGATACTTATTATATTAGAGCGATTTATTCTTCTGTATTGTTTAGCAGACAGAGGTTTTAATTCAGGTTTCAACAAATTTTCTTTCTTAACCTCACTTTAGTAAGGTAATTATGTTTTGTCATAAAATTATGTTTCAGAAGCCTCCAATAGCCGAACTAGTTGAGACTCGAATTCACCTTGCATTTTTACTTAATTATTACACTGAATATCCCACCATTATATTAATTATAACATTCAGAAGAACAATTCAATAGGTAAACAAGAATATTATTCGGGTTCGGACATTGATTCAATGAAACAAGCAGAACTAGTTTTGTCCAATTGAAAATGCGCAAAACTAGTTTTGCTCATTTTATAACAGTCAATACCCGTATAAATGTGAGATTTCGGGTTTGGGCAATATTCGTTGGTCAAAACTAGTTTTGCGCATTTATTTCGGTCATTGACCGAATTCGGGTATATAGACCGTAACATATACATTCGCCATGGGGTACGTTAATCCAGCTAACGTTTGTCAAAACTGTTATTGTTTATGTCTACAGGTATGATAATTATATGATCACAATTTCAGTCAACTCAAATTCTCTGACTTGCGAAAGCCAGTAATAATGTCGCTTTTGAAATATTAAACAGCTCAGTTGGCATACAAAGTATTCCATAAAAGGCAAGCGACTGCCCGTTGTAACTTTTTTTTTATTATACCTACGTCCTACGTGCTCGCCTTTTCACATAGAATTTGTATTCCTGCGCCTAATTGCTGTATCATTATACCGGCTCGTTATGTAGATATATAATTCTAGCAAGTCGGTGCTTTGGTGGGCTGCTAGTGCTCTCCGCCACCTTGTCCACGGCCGCTACCCTAAGCTACAGGTGGTAATGAGATTATCGGGCTTAGTTTTGTACTTAAATGTAATAACCGTGCGTTATATTCTCATATTATTATCATTTTTAAGTAAGTGTTCAGAATATTTTTTTACAAGTTCTTAAGTTGTACCTACTTAATTAAAAAAAAACGTAATTCCCTTTTAGTGAATTTTATTGCCTATTATATTCATTCTTTTCAGAATATAAAACCATTTCTGTTGACTACGTGTTGTGTAAGAAGATGATTTTATTATAATAGAATTAGACCCAATTAATGTGGATATAAAAATAATAGGAATTATCAAGGAATAGATACTCAAATACTACTTTTTTTATACAAAACACAATAATATATACTGTAATAATAGCGAATGTGAACTTGTGGTTAAAGTGAGTCATAGAAACCCTAGTATCATCACGAACGAGATACATTCAGCACTTTTTGCACGTATCTCCTATACAAAATAGCTGATTTTCACGTAATTTTTAAAATTTTTGACAGTTCAACTTTCAGCAAGTTCACTTCTAATTTGCAGTAATTTGGCAGTAGGCTGCGTTGAATTTTCATACTTTTACTATGGAAATGGTAGTACGATAACGTTTTGTTTTACTTTACGCACTAGAAATTTTACTAACGTTATAAAAACACGGAAAACTGCTATTTTATAGGGGAGTGTGCAAAAAATAATTTTTTAAGTAGGTAGGTATCTGCTATTATCATTATCTTATAATATTATAGTTATTGCATATTAATACTAATATTATTTTCCATTCTTATCGTCTGTTATTTTTATTTAAATAAATTCTTAAATAATGGGAAAGTGGACAAAATGTGCAATATTTTTATTATTTATTGCCTAAGGTAACTACTAGCCAAATTAAAACAAAATTCAGAGAAAAAAACAATTCGATGATAAAAAATGGGGGTTCCCATTTAAATAAACAAAAATCACCCCCTCCCCCTGCTAAGGGGTGGGGTAGTGGAGGTGGGTATTGTATCCAAACGGTTTCCCCGTCAAAATCCAACAACTTTAGTTTGGATTTTTTTTATTCAACCCGTTATTTTTTAAAGAAAAGCGTCCAAAGTTTAAAAAAAAACACCTGGTATAACTTAAATTTTTAAGAATTTTGTGATTTTCTATCCTTTTTAATTTTCAACATACCAATAACCTATTGGAGACATTTAAATTATTTTTAAGGCGCCAAATTCCAAACTAACCATTTAATTTTGTAATTTGTAATTTTCTAGAAATTTAATATATCTTTGTAGACGCTACTGTCTTTGAGTGTCTGTCCGGAAGACGGAACTTAGAAAAGATATTTTTTCTTGTAAAAAATAAATAAAAAATCATAGTCGACCGAGAATTCTGAAATTTGGTATATAGGTCACGATGTTGATTCTAAACAACTTTTCTCAACAACTTTTTGTCACATTTGCAACTCCAGAAAAAAAAAATAGAATTTTTGAAACTTTCCAAGACCTACTTGATTTCTCAAAAGCGAAATTATGTTAGAAATTAGTGTAATTAACCAAACAGGGCTGAACTCAAAAAAAATGAAAATTAAAATCGAACTTATTGTATCTTTTACTAGAGTCGTTTCTATAATCCGGGGACACACTGTTATATCGATGGTTCCTACAAATATGTATAGGCTGCAACGGAAGATCGTTTTATTGTGAATGACGTCCCTGGGGCCCAGTGAATGTAGTAAGTATAGCTGTCAAGTTGAATATGCATAAACCGAATGAAAGTAGATCGTATCTTTGTAAACTGGTTATACAACTGTTAAAGGGATTTACACAAAAAAGAGGGATGCCTAATTCCTTCTTATAGTGAAAATGTTAACACTAGTTTTCCATATTTTAAACCAGTTGAAAGTAAATCATATATTCGTAAACTGGATATTGTATGAAAAAGAAATGCCGGCTTAGAATGAAAATCTTCACATAATAGGTTTTGAATTTTTCTTCTATTGACGGTTGAAACCATAGAGATATTAGACTAGAGTACGCGAGTGAGCCGTGAAAGTGTCTGCAATTCAGAGAGAGAAAAGTTCCTTATCTCTATGGTAACTAATGATACAAAACAATGCTGATTTGAGTGAACATCACAGAGATATAAGTAACTAGAGTTCGCTAGTTCGTATGCTTGCCATAAGTGAAAGTGTCCTCAGTTGAGAGAGAGAACGCTGCAGTTGGTCCAGAAAATCAGACAGGTATATGTTTACTCAAATCAGCATTGTTTTGTATCATTAGTTATCACAGAGATAAGGAACTTTTCTTTCTCTGAATTGCAGACACTTTCACGGCTCACTCGCGTACTCTAGTCTAATATCTCTATGGTAAACATATATCTGGTTTTCTGGACCCGCTGCAGCGTTCTCTCTCTCAACTGAGGACACTTTCACTTATGGCAAGCATACGAACTAGAGAACTCTAGTTATACTTATATCTCTATGGTTGAAACATTTATTCTTCCTTCCTGTGAATATATTATATACCTATATAGACAAATTTTCATCGTATTATTACATTTTCTAAATAATAAACGGGAAAAAAACAATTCGCACTGAAAAGTAATGTTTAAAAAATCCTTTAATCAGTTGGTCGGTCTTAGAATATTGATTAGACATTAAAAAAACCCCGGCCAAATGCGAGTCGGACTCTCGCGCACCGAGAGTTCCGTACAAACTTGCAGGTATGTAAATAGTACGTCAATCACGGAAATCGAGTCTCGCAAATTTTTCCCCGTTGGAAAACTGTTGCCCCCATACATCGACAAACGTCGCGGTCAGTTTGCCAACTAAGCGTGTAATTGCCATGAGTTCAGATGGACTACTGAACTGTATTGTACCGCTTGAGTATATCTGATAGCCTAGTTGTCGTACCGCGCTGTATGCGAGAGTTTTCATATTGTGCCGTATAAACCCACCGGTAGCGGACGCTTGTTTTGTATTAGAACTGTTACTGCGTACGTGCGTGGTATGTTTTTGTTGTTTAAAAAGATTATTTTTTTAGTGATATAACTACAAATGTACGATTTTCGGATTTTTCCCTTTACTTGTGCTGTAAGACGTTGCTTCTTGCCAAACATGATTCTAGATTAACGGGAAGTACCCTATTGATTTGATTCCCAAGAGTCTTGACAGACGGACAGCAAAGTGATCCTATATGGGTTTCTTTTTTCCTTTTGAGGTACGGAATCCTAAAAATGAGCTTATATTTATATAATAATATCCATCAATCTTGAAGCTACGTTTTAGGTACTTATCTTTAATTTATTATTATTTAATATTGATTATATGACGCATTGTTATTCGATTTGGCCAACAATTAATAAACATCTATTTATCATGTATCTATCCTATAAGTGAATTTTCGTGCAAGTATACACGCAATTCTATTAAGTACCAGCGGCCAGATTCACCCAGGTGCAAAACTGTAAGATGTATTAATAGTTTTTCTCTTGAAATATTACATTGACCCTCCCATCTACGCAACGATCCACACCCAACCAAGTAACAACTCACACCCATAGGTAATGGTATAGGTGAAAAATCCATTTTTAGATCGGATTTGCATAAAATCCGTCCTTAGTGGGTGTCTACGTCGAGAAAGGAGTAACTATGCCAAATTTCAAGTCAATCGAACGTAGAAGTTTTGAAGATCTCGTGATGAGTCAGTGAATCAGTGAATGTTATTTCGTTTATAACATTAAATATAGCTATTGTTTGCCACATTTGTTAAGAAACACCCATTAGGCAAGACGGCGAGGAGTTTTGGGTGTATTTTTCGGGCACAGGCGAGATTATTGTTGGAATCGCTTCATTTTAGGGTGTAGTTCAACCCCCTAAGTTTGCTTACAAATTTTTGTTGTGCTTAATTTTATAATTGACAATTAGTGACGAAAATAGTGCTTATTTCTCTATATTTCCTTTAATATCTCCGTTCCTCTTGACTTTTAGTATAGCATATGCATTGAAAAAGTTGTTCCTTATGAAATTTCCTAAAAAATGAGCACTGACAGAGGTCGCCAAGTGCAATTGTTAACTTGCAAATAGCCCCGAAAGTTAATAAGACACGTTTTTTTCGCTATTTTTTTACTAAAAAATGACCGCACACAGATGGCTGAAAATTCTCAAAAATGATGTCTATGTTGACCCAAACATGCATGAATAATTTTAGCGTTATCGGTCAATTACTTCTCGAGTAATTAACTATCACCTTTTTTTTGTTTCCTTAATTGCAAATTGCGCCATTTTTTTCACAAACGGGTTTTGTTGGTCGGACCAAGTCAGAAAAATCACAAATCCATTCAACTTTAGTATCCCATTGGAATTTTTGTAAAAAATTAATTCTAACCGATTTTATAACGATTGAATATTGGAAAAGTTATATGGTTTTATACGTTTGTATCGCTAAAGAAATCGTTATAAAATCGGTTAGAATTATTTTTTTCCAAAAAACTGCCGCTTAACACAAGCTGTGTTCAAGATCTCAAAAATTGATTGACATCAAAGCTCCAATCGTGAAGTGAATCGGCTGATGTTGTTTTATGTTGGCATAATTTGAGAACATTTTGTACACAAAAATTGGAAAATATGAATCATTATTTTTACTGTAAATATAGAGATACTAGCGTGACCTGTGCGAATTATTCGCACTAAATAAGTATAATAATTATCACTTTACAAAATTATTTTTTAAATATGATTGCAGGTATTCAATTCGTTTCTAATTTTGCACACTGCTTATAACGTTCTTCTTTTTGTTGTATTACAATATGAAGCTCAGATGACAGATCGAAGAAATATTTTACTAAAATTGTCATATAGAGGCGCAAGTAGCAAAAGCATGGCATCATGCAGCATTGCTGTGACGTTGTTTAGCGTTGCCCGTCAGATGGCAGTATGCAGTATTTACAATATGAAAGTCAGATGACAGATCAAAGCGTTGACGTCGTTTCAAAATTATAGCCGTCAGCTGTTAATTAATTATTTTACAAAAACAAAAGCAATAATAAATTTTTTAGATGTCGATGTCAGTAGAGCAAGCAATTATCTGTAAAATGATATATAAATTATGTGGAGAAATTGTGTGGTTTTTTCTAAAAAGGGAGGCAAACATCTTTAACCTTAACGTATTAATATATATGATGTTTTTGGAAACAATAATTCAACGATATGTAATATTCAAGAAAAAAACAATATTAAGAAAAGCGAGTACAATATACCCACTTTATAATAAATAACGTATTTCGATGGCGTCCTGGCACTGTATGTTCCACTGGCACCCTACGTTGGCGTGGCCCTGCGTAGGTACTTGCTTTATTATAAAATATAAATAAATAAAAAAGGATCCTCACTAACGGAACGTTTTTCCATTATTGAAGCTTTCTTTTGTTACCATTCACAATTGATATTGATTGATATTGTTTCCCTCAAAGGAATAATAGAAATTCGGTTTCATAAAAATAGAAACACAACTTTAATGATTTGAAACCTCTTGATTTTTCATTAAACTTTCGTAATGGAAAGTAAAGTAAAAACGTTCAAACTACGTATTGCAAAGCCACAGAAATAATTATTTTTTAAAAAAATAAACCTCCTTCAAAAGAAGCTATTTGAGAGCTTAAAATAATATTTTTTTAATGAAAGTATACAGGGCTATTTTTAAGTTGATTCTTTTCTTTGACACCGTGTAAAAAGTTAAAAACATATATTTCAAATCACTTTTTTATCAAAACTCAATTTTGAGGTCGGTTCTGGCGTTATGTTATGTTACTATGAAAACATGTTATGTCATTATCAAATATTCACAGAAATTGTCCCCGTTTTATTGGACACAAAGATGCGTGCGTCCTAGCATGCTGGTAGTAGCGATAAGGGCCTTCCGTGAATTATTTGGGACGCATTTCCGATTCGTGCTATCATTTCTTCGCGTGATAACCAGGCTTTTGAATTAATTAAATAAAAATAAAATAAAATTTAAAAAAATTAATTAAACTTTGAAATGCTGTTTCTCTCTTATTTTTGCTTATTGATAAAAAAGTTACTTAAAATATTTGTTCGTCTATTTGATTTCCACACGCTGTTAAAAAAGAAGAATCACTCTGTACCTATAGGTGCATTAAATTGACTCCGACCTCAAAACTATTATTTTATGCTTTTTAGTGAATTTTTTAAAGGATGTTAAATTTTTTTATAATAGTGTTCATATTTTACGTGTTGGCTCTTGAAGCTCGTAGGTTAGTGTTCCGCGAAACGCTGGTAGTTACGCTACTGACATGTATCTATGTATATATGCTTATCATACAATCTTTACATTAAGAATATATTGATAGTAAATCTCTTTTTTCACCAAGAAATTCAACCGAAAGAAATCCAATCGCTAGCGTTTCACATTTTTATCTGTAATCGGTTTCTTCTGCCAAACTGTATCGGTCGTGGTCTTTTCCATCTCATACATTATACACACACACATACATACAATTCACATGCATGTCACAATCGCTACAGTGTGTATTATTGTAAAGAGCAAAGCTGCTATTTTAGTAACAGTTATAACTGTTGTTATTTTCACATAACAGGTTTACAACAACAACAGTAACTTTCAGTGTAGTTACCATGTATATTACAATTGCACTTACCGCTAAACTAGCGGTATGTGCTTTATTATCGCTTTGTGCGTCAGAGCTGACTTTCGTTCATATAAGAAGTTATATCTAAGTTAATTTCACATGAAATCCATTCAAATTGAAGCTTTTTGAAAAGAGGAGATTCTAATCTATAAAATAGAACCATTTTTAAATCAATTTGAGTTCATAAATACTATTAAAATTGTAATTGAAAATCACAAACAGCAGTTGTCGGTTGGTCTGTACGTATGTACGTACGTACGTACGTATGTACGTACGACACGACTCTACAGATCGCAATTTTGGTCGGATTGCCTTGGGTTATATTTTATTCACTTTGTTTACTATCAGACCAGAACCCTATTTAAATTCACTAAAATGTGTTCAGTAGTTTAATTTTTATAAACAGTTTTATTTTTTATTATTTTTGACAGCTAATAGTTTAAAAACAATTAATAATTGGTGTAAATATAGTGTAATCCATAAAACAAGTGCTACACTTGTATACCGTGATAACACCACTACAGGTATTAGGCAGCCGTGGCGTAATGGTTATGCCGTTGGATCCCCAAGGGCAAGGTCCTGGGTTCGATTCCTTACAATATCATTGATTTTTTTCTTTTTTTTTTTCTTTTTATTTTGTTTTATTTTATTCCACTTGATATTAATTATATATTATATTATGTATAGTTCTTAATTTTTTTTATTTTTGCAAACTTAAAAAAAAATATTTTTTCAATTTTTAATTATTTATTTCTTTAAATTTTTAAATCTTTTTAAATTTATTAAAAATATTTTTTAATTGTTATTTTTTTATCATACAGTGGAAAACTTGCGGGATGTGCACTTTTGGTTTTGCCAACTATTTTCTATTTATTGTGTGTACCTATTATGTATAAATCCGTAAAGGCTCATTTTGCCGTTGAAATCACTGCTGTGACTTATGCAGGCTGACGCGCTGGCTACCAAGATGGACATGACGTCACTGCGGGCTTGCGTGCACAGATGACAAAATGGATTTCAAAATTAACCGAGACTATTTTTCGTGCTTATTTTGAGCAAGAACCAATCAGGAAGCAGTATCTTTTCACGTGGACAGCATGGGCAAACGTGGCGTCATAATGTGTGTTCTGTTCAAGAGACAATAAACGTTCACTTTAATTGTTACCTAACATTCGAACTGTCACTGCGCGCGCACCAAACCCATAAACAAAGCTATAGCTTCAAAACAAGCAGCGTGAAGTGTAAACATATATAAAAGCCATTACGGAACCCAGCGCCGCAGCACGCTGAGATCTAGCAGCCAAATCTAAAGGAATAAAGCAAAACTAGCTTCGTGTGCAGCGACCTTTAGACGTTTAAAAATATTAAGCTATTGAATCTAAGAGCTTTCTTGCATGCGGTTCACTAATTAATTTTTAATAATGTCTTGATATTTATTTCATTCAAATCTTCTTGGTTTCCGGGCTTGTATGACGTGGTCCATTGGTATTACTACCTGACGTTTCGTCTACAACTGCGGTAGACATTATCAAAGGCGATGTGGTAACGGGCGAGCAGTCTAGAAGGAAACTTCGTCCGCTACCACATCGCCTTTGATAATGTCTACCGCAGTTGTAGACGAAACGTCAGATAGTAATACCAATGGACCACGGCATACAAGCCCGGAAACCAAGAAGATTTGGATCAACACCGGCCGTGAAAGCCTACACACTTGGATTTATTTCATTGTTTAGAAGCTTGGAAATTGATGATAGAAATAGCATGTAAACTTTCTAATAACAAGCCGTGAGGTGAGTCGACGTGAATTGAGGGACTCTACAAGTGCGATCTCTGAGATTCACACGATCAACTCCTCAGTATGATCATTGCATAATATTAAATACATATTTAACAAATTAGACCAGACATCTTTTTCAAAAAAAATGTTATAATCTTTGTTTAATCAAAAAGCGACTGAACGATTTTGATAACATTTTTTTTTTGGATCTTATTGACCTTTTGATTAATAACCTAACGAAATCGACGTTATTTTTTATTCGTCGGACATCGTATAAAATCTACTTTTTTGGATTCGGAAACCTCAAAATTTTGAAAAGTAAAATTTGACCTAAATTAATAACATTCCCACTCAAGGGTGTAGATATGGGGAGTAAAGGGGGTGATTTGCCCCCAGGATCATAATAATAAAAAAATAAAACTGAAAATAATACGAATGCTGGGCTTAAAAAAAATTTAGAAATTCTTTTTTAAAAGGAATTTGTAAAATTAGTTTGGGAATTAATATTTTGTATGAGACCTTCTTTCGTTAGTATTCTTGTGTGATAATAAAACTTAAAAATAAAAATTGATGTTTCTATGCTTTAACCCCCCCCCCCCCCCCCCCGACAAAAAATCTACACTCTTGTTTCCACTTGTGGTGTTGGAATGGTAAAACAGAAAACTAGAAGCACTTTAATCTTTTTGTATTAAAGCTTTAATTTTTAACACCACAACTTTAATAACGGTTATATTTGAAAACAGTTATTGTCTGATAAAAATGTTACTGTTATTTCATCTCGTCACAAGTTTGTGTGTGTGTGTTTGTGTATACAGTGTAAAGTACATATTATAACTTACTCTGCGCTTATATCTCATAAATCCTATATTATAAAATCCATATGCACCATATTGCATAATATGTATGTAAAATATAATATGCATCAAAAACACATTGCGTTCAAGTTGTTTTAATATCATGAAAGTTTGACTTTTTGGATCGTTTTGTAACGATATTTAGAAGTTTCAATATAAAAATTTTATTTTGTTTTTTCAAACAGACGTCTTCTCAGAAAAACACTAGCTAGCCAGGAGACCAATATAAATATGTACCCAAAAATAGTAATAGTGCGTAAATTATTTTATGACGCAGTTTAAAACAAAAAAAATCGGTCGACGTTATGAGCTAAGTTACGCGGAGACGAATAAAAAAAAAGGGTTTTTTAAAATCGGTTACGGAGTTTGGGCTGTACGCGTGACACAAAAAAACGTGCAGACGCACAGATTCACAGACAAACCGAGTGCATATAGGCGCTTCTAGCTAAAGCTTGGGTCGCGCCTAAAAACTGGGATCGCAATGCCAAAACCCTGTCGACAATATAGGGTATTTGCTAATGGAGTTATTGTGGATTTAATATATTATGTTAATTTAAATCTGTTTTTTTGTTTATACAGTATAGAGCCTCTGTAAGTCGAACTTTAAGGGAGATTCCAAAAAATTCGAATTATAGAGTTTTCGACTAAGGCGGATTTTGTAAGGAAATATTCGACTTGTAGAAGTTAAGATTAATTCCAACTAATTTTAAATTTGAGATTCGAGATACAGAGGTCCAATTTATTTTTTCGAACTATGAAGGGAAAATATGTAACGAAATGGCCTGTAGGGTCTCACTAATTATTTCGACTTATAGAGGGTTGAGATTTCGAGTAATGAAGGTTTTGGGACTTGAAGGCAAGGGGACAAAACATTTTTTCGAGTTTTGGAGGTTTTCGACGTATCGAAGTTTGACTTAAAGAGTTTCTACTACATATATTAAACCAATTTTATTAATATTTTATAGCCTAAATATCTCATTTCCTTTGAAATGATTCTGAGAATTTTTTGCATTCTTTTGAACCCAAAAACATTTTACAAGCCCTAAAAATGGCCCTTAAAATAGCCCGGTTGAGTCCATTTTAAATAGACTTTGTGCGGTGTAGAATTCCGACATGTGAATCAAATTTTGTCGAAATCAGTTAACTCTTTCGAAAGGTATTGCCCGTCCGACCGACGCCAATAACTTTTGTTTTATGAAATTATTAATTCATGTAGGTACTTTTATTTATAATCTGGAACGTTAATTTAAGTTTGTTTTAATTAATTGTATGTAAATTTCAGAGTTGATATTATGTTGCTACCTTATAGTTCGTAATGTATAATAATAATTGGTGTACTTTCCATTTTGTTGTGTCATAGTTTAATTAATAGACTGTTGCGTTTAAATACAGAAAGCTTACCTGTATGTCAAATTAACTAAAAAATCAGAATGCTTTTATGATACAAAAAAAAAAAAACTTTTACGCTTTGTTTTTGCAAAACTTTCGACGCTCATTCTACTTTTAAAGTACTTTTAGCTTGAAAACCATGGTAAAATTTAATCCTAAAAATGTTTTTGACGTGATAACGTCTTATAAATTGATGAATCACCAATCTTATAAATTGATAAAACACCGGCTGCATGTACGAAAAAGTGTAACGTTCCTAACGGTCGTAACGTTCCTAACGTAACGTTCCTAACGCGTAACGTTCCGCCTGACCCTGTGCGTGCTTTTTGCTAATTTCTCGCTCAATTTAAATCAGATCGGTTTGAAACCAGTCTTAAACGAAAGAGGAGAACATTTTACATAGATTTCGTATAACAGAATTTGCCTAAACAGTTTTTTTTATACAAATTTATATAGAAAAATAGCTGTATAAATGCAATGTTGTCTAATGCATGGCGCGACGCGGTCGGTTGTCTTTGTTTGCCGTACATGGAAATTAGAAAATAACGTATGTCTTGTCTTAACATGAAAACGGCTGCATTTCTAATGTTTAATTCAATTTTTTGACATTAGTATTTTGTGAAATGCAACGCCTTCTAAGTTAAGTATTGGAATAACTAATTATTATTAGAACATAATACTTTGACAGTTGCAAACGTCACTTTTGACATTTCTTATCATTCCGACACCAAGGATAAGCGGATTGAAACCAAATTTTGGGAGGTTTAGGTTATGTATTACGGAATACGTTATCACGTAAAACTATCGTCCGTAAACCGACTTTACAGACAACCAATTTTTTTTAATCTACTTTTAAAATCGAGCATTTTTCTGACATTTTGTTTAGTTTGACATTTCTGACTATGACAACAGTTTTCGAGATTCGGAAATAATTTTTATATGTATTTTATCTGCAATTTTTTTTGGCAATATTAATTTATTATACTTTAAAATTTTTACACCTGGTTCTGTTTTGTTTCAGGTAATTGCTACAAGCTCTTGTTCTCAACGTTGACATTTAAGCTGTGAGTATTTTTGTAGATTTATTGTTCAACTTTAAGTTGAGTTGGAGTAGAGGTTATAATATTGTATGAAGTTACGCTTTCACGGCCAGACCTATGGGCCGATTGTGATAAAATTTGATGTTGAGATAGTTTAAACACGGGGAAAGCACATAAACTACTTTTTCAAAATTTGACCCCTAAGAGGGTTTCATGCCTTCTCGTAAATTAAGGTTAAAAGTGGGCGTTCGGGTACTTTTAATGTGAAATCTTGAGGCGGAAAAATCGTGTATACGTTGGTATACGTTGACAAGTTTTTCATCTGGGTCGAAATATTCTTAGGGCTACTATAATTAGTGGCAAATCTAAAGGAGAAAGTGTGTTAGTACCACGAATATCAATTATACCATCGGATTTGCTTCTTCAATTTCTTTTAAAACACTTAAGGTTACCTGGCATTCATTTAGAAAAACTAAGTAGGTAGGTATGTGGCTTTTTGATATTTTTCAAGAGCTTGAAATTGTTATTTCTTAATAAAGATCTTTGTGTTTTTAACCGACGAAAAACAAAAACGGAGGAGGTTCTCAAGTCGACGCGTATATTTTTTTTTTTTTTATTTTTTTTTTTTTTTTTTTTTATTTATGTATGACCACGCATAACTTTTTACAGAGCAGTCCGATTTTGATAATTTTTTTTTTGTTTGAAAGGGTATACCCCGAAGTTGGTCCCATATAAATTTGGTAAAAAAATTCCAACCCTAAGGGTAGGAAAACAGGGGATAATTGATTGTTCACTCACTGATTGTAATGTATGACCACACATAACTTTTTACCGAGTAGTCCAATTTTGATAAATCTTTTTTTATTGGAAAGGGTATACCCCGAAGTTAGTCCCATATAAATTTGGAAAAAAAATTTCAACCCTAAGGGTAGGAAAACGGGATTATTGATTGTTCACTCACAGATTGTAATGTATGACTACGCATAACTTTTTACAGAGTAGTCCGATTTTGATAATTATTTTTTTATTGGATAGGGTATACCTCGAGGTTGGTCTCATATAAATTTGGAAAAAAATCCTACCCTAAGGATGGGAAAATAGGGGTGATTTATTGTTCACTCACAGATTTTCATGCTGAGTTGTGTATTACAATTATAAATTATATAGCCACAAAAAATTATAAAATAAAAACTTTTTAACAAAAAAATTAAACCGCCGAAAAACTGAAAAGCAAAAAATAATAAATCTTTTTATTTAACTAAGTTCTATCTAAGTAGTTGAACGTATGTGACAGTCTAGTATATCTAAGTAATTTTGAGTCGGCGTCAAACAATCAATGAACAAAGATCACTAAAAGAAATAAACAAATCAAATTAACAATGATACGTGAAATCTCCAGCGATAAACATTAACATTCCAAACATGCGCTCTCCACACGACCACTCGCAAAGACGTGTGCCCTCAGTGTGTGCCCGTTCGGGTTGCTCTGTCGCTGACATTAACTTCGTGAACGCTCAGAGATTTTCGGCGAAGGATTGTTGACGCCGACTCAAAATTACTTAGATATACTAGACTGTCACATACGTTCAACTACTTAGATAGAGCTTAGTTAAATAAAAAGATTTATTATTTTTTGCTTTTCAGTTTTTCGGCGGTTTAATTTTTTTGTTAAAAAGTTTTTATTTTTTATCCAAAAGAATGAATATATTTTTTATTTGAATAACAAAAACTTTTAGTTTTTTGTATTTTGTTGTTTTTTTTTTTTTTTTAATTTATCTACTAATAGTCTACATAAGACTGAACATTTTTGACTTCATCAATATCATAGGTATAAATACAAATGATATAGGTATGTAAGACTCTTTGTTGAATGTTGTTAATTTTATAACAACTTTAATACGAACCTAACAGAGCTTTTTTTTATTATAAATGTGATGTCCGGCTTTAAAACGTATGTTTGGCTTTTAAAAAAGATATGTCCGGCTTTCAGAGCAAACTCTCCGGTCTAATATAGCGCCGAGTACAGATTTTGTATTTTAGGGCCTGGCAACCCTCCCTATATAGCGAATTCAATCAGAATTTCATCCGGGCGAAGCCGGACCAGATCATTATTATAGATCTAAACCTTCCCCAAGAAATAAACTATCGAAACATTCTCACTCCGTTGAATTATAACGGGGTCAATCTAATCCCCTATTAAATAATAAATAGTTATATTTGGCATAAATATAACTTTTTATTTATGTTCAGTGTAAGAACTTTATTATTTTAAATTCATTAAGGATGCAACCGCGGTTGTAAAGAAAAAGGTACGTTTAAAAGAAGTACAGTATTTTTCAAATAAAAATAAAGAAAACTATTGAAAATGCTTTTAAAGACATTATGATAATATAATATAAAGACCGCTGCACATAAGGTTGGTTTTGTCGCTGCATTCACGGCTGGGACTTGTGCTGACTGCGGACTCACGTGCGTGGTTTCAAGTTAGATTTCAAAATTAGAACCGAGGCTATATTTTTCGTGCTCGTTTCTGTCCTGGCTTCTAGTAAGTACCAATCAGAAAACAGTATTTTGTCACGTGAGCGACATAGGAAACGTCTTACGGCCATTCACCGAACGTATATCTATGTAGTTATTTCGGTTCATTTGTTTCATTCCTCCGAATAAATAGCGATAATTCAATTCACCAAAAGTAATTATCTTTACTGCAGGTATAAATCTAGTCTGTTCAAATTCTCTGGTATAAATATTTATTCAAATAAATAAAATTATCAGACCAATATATTGACAAAATGAAAAATAACAAATCAATACAACATAAGATGACGTTTCGATCCGGCTTTGAATCTTCTTCAGAAAAATCTAAAAATATAAAAATTAATTAGTATTAAATTATTAATTATTATCTAATTACACGAATGATGAAGTTTGAAAGAATCAAACAAGTTAATGAAAAATTAATAACAAACAATTTTTTATATTTCGGAAATGTTATATATAAAATCTAACAAAAACTCTCTTAATGCTCAATTAGATACCGAAAATTTAAGTAAAATTTATGATATTATTTTGAAATAAAATTTTGTTTTTAAATAACTTTTTCTTTATGGGTACTTTGATATCCATGACTACGTATTAAAAAATTGTTTGTTATTAATTTTTCATTAATTTGTTTGATTCTTTCAAACTTCATCATTCGTGTAATTAGATAGATAATAATTAATAATTTAATACTAATTAATTTTTATATTTTTATTTTTTTCTGAAGAAGATTTGTTATTTTTCATTTTGTCAATATATTGGTCTGAGAAAAATTGGTCGATAATTTTATTTATTTGAAGAGTTCTATTCTGCAGACGTTAATCAAAGATTTTAAATATTTATTCGTCTGAGAAAATAATAATGGCAGCCAATAGTATCACAAATTAGTACTGTATTTGCCATAAGGCACTTACACTATTGGCGTCGGTCGGATGGCGGGACCTAGGGGCCGGACCAAAATTTCTCGACGTTTTATAGCCTCCTGAACACTTTGGCGCCATTTTTGAAAATATTTTTATATATATGTATATAGCTTAAACGATTTAAACGAAATTTGGTCTACATGTTGGAATCCACCACCGCACGAAGCCTCTTTAAAATGGGCCTAATCAGGCCACTTTAAGGGTGGGTTTTAGGGGTTAAAAAAATTTTTGGGTCCAAAAATACCGAAAAAATTCTCAGAACCGTTTCAAATTTGAAATTTAACCCTTTAGTATTTATTAAAACGAATTGCTAAAATTTTAAAAAAATCGGCCCGAATGAAAACGCAAGTATGGATTTACATACTGAAGGGTGTATGTAATTTGGTACAGATGTTGAATTGATATGTAGTATCGAAATTAAGTAAAAAAATGTTGTTCTGAGGGGTGTATTAAGGGCTAATTTTTATTATTTTGTCCAAAAACAAAGTTAAGTTCATACCCGAGTTTTTATTTTAATGAAACTTTTTTTTTGACGTTTACACTAACGCCATCGGTCGGATTTTTGGGTGAACGTCACAATTTATTCAACAAAAATACCAAGGAGTATAGTGCAGTGTGTATTTGTTCTTCATCTTACTATTTTACCTGATAATTTGCAGGTTAGTGAAATGAAAGGAAATTTTATAGTTTTCGATGAATATGGTCATTAGACAAACATGGCGTCATAGTGTGTGCTCTGTTCAGAGACGTCCACATTTGTTAACATTCGATCTGTGACTGCGCGCGCATCAAAATCCAGCTTCAAAACACGCATCGTGTGGTTGGCAACATATGAAAACAATCACGAAACCCAGCGCCACGGCACGCTTGGAATCAAGCAACGAATCTAGCGCCAGAGCCAACCTCGTGTGCAGTGGCCTTAAGATTAATATACAATACATGCATAATATAGTACCTACGACAATTTATGACACGAACCACTGTAATTCCTGTAAATCAAGAAAAGCTCATATTTCAAAGAATTTCCAAGAAAAACAGCGGCAAGAACGATATTATGTGCATTCTGAAATGAATATAAAATAGAAATAATAAACGCATACTTTTACACATAATATGAAATATTTTAATAACATATATACGTTTATTTGTGGCCGCAATGCAAAATCGTTTATGTAAATTACAGTCAAACAGTTTGGATCAAATCTTGCAATTAAATCGACTAATTCTAATTAAGCTTTGAAATTTAGCACACGTGTATATGTAGGGTGACAATGTAATATAGCATATATCTAACATCGTCCTTTAGCCAATAAAGCGATTTTTAAGCTATTGCATAGCTTCTATCGCGGGCTTTGAGCGCGGCGACCGAATCAAGAAATTCCGTAACGAAAAAACCTAACACCCCCCACTCCGACCGGCACAGCGGTGCGGCGTTGACAGCCGTACATCGTCTAACGTCGTTTCAGTTCGGCAGACTTCGGCACGGTGTTTGTGTGCTCATAACTGCATAACTGCTCATAACTGATTCTATCTTTATTTGTGTATAAATGAATTTATATATAATACTGCTATAAAAATAACCTAAATTATTTAGGTTATGTGCAGAGAAAGTATATATGATATTATATCTATATAAATGTACATCGCGCGAAATTCTATGATCAAACTCTTACACTATTTATACCCTATTATTTATACCTAGCTATTTTCGTTTTATAGAGAAGAAAAACTTAAAGACCTAAAAAGAATATGCAATAGCTTTACCGCGGCAGTCCCCGAGTGCCACACATATTTTTTTTTCTTATTGCATAATCATATACAAAGTTTTGGATATCTTTTTTCCTTAGTTAATGTGTGCTATCCAGTTTATAGATGGATCTAGATCAGTGATTCCCAAAGTGGTCTATATCGACCCCCAGGTGGCTTGACACACTGCCTCGTGTCTATAGATTAAACCATTTTCATCCCCTTAAGAGTGAAATTTTGCATCACTCGTGGTTATTTTCGATGTCTAGTACCTACTAATAGTGATTTGGTAGATTTTTTGTCAAAAATTGTGTTAGGATGGGGATGAAAAGGACCACACTGTAAGATATTTTCAAACGTATCACAATCCCAGTCAAAATGCACGTCCTAAAATCAACCTTACGACCCTGAACATTTAGTATCTCCAGGGTGAAATTAGTACTTTCTGTATCGGTTAATACGAACAGTTTACTGTCCTCATATTTTCCAAACAGAAGTAGGTACTCATAGATTTTGCACTACCCGGAAAAATTGAGCAAGGTGCTCCTAAAGAAGTGTTCACTTCAAAAACTTGGCGTACACGGATTTGCCTTGGCACCGCGGATATTATATAAATGGGATGCCGGTTATATTATAATTATTATTATGCAGTCTAGTTTTATGAATAAACTCATGAATGTCTCCGCAAGTTCAATGCAATATTTTTATCTTTAATCTGATGTTTCGCATGCACCGAGATCTAGTTTTCACGGTTTCCTGAGTTTTTATTACAAGACTTTAAAAGTTATGTAAACATTACCTTATTGCAAATTGATTTCTCACATTTGTATGATTTATACAAAATATTGTTTCCATACAAAATGCGACAATAGTCACGCACAGGAAGAGGCTATGTCACGCTACGTTTGTGTTTTCTTAGATTCAGATAAAAAAATTATTTTCTAAGTGCAACCATCTTTTCTCGCTTCTTTTAACAGTAAAATACATTTTTAATAGCAACAAACCGTTCGTCAAGGAAAAAAGCCATTATTTTGAAGTGGACATATAGAAACAATACTTTTATTAAATTCAATGAAATCGGAATTTCTATTTTCTCCCCTAGGACAGAAATAGAGTGATTTTTCGAAAAAAGGTTTTTGTTGTTTTAGGAAGTTGAAATTTTGTACACTTATAAGGCGCGAGACTGGAACTAACGGAGCCAGATTTTCTAATTTTTCCCGGATTTTTTTTAAATATCCCAACAAAAAGTCCAGATTGTTGTATTTAATTTTCATATTTCAAATAACTATTATTATTAGCTACCTGCCGAAGACAACTGTTTAAATATACCTACTATTAACAGGCAATAAAAATCAAAAAAACTTATTTTTGACCTTGAAATGACATTCAGCAACGCAATTTACGTGTGCGTACCGAAAATCATTCAAATCTAGCAAGATCCTCTGCTTTCCCTTCGACATTGCGCCTGGCCAAGACAAGCTTAACCACTTGTAATAAAGATGAAGCTCTCCTTCCTTCAAAAAGTCTAATATCGGATCCAGACGCTGTTCCGGTACAAATTTTATGCTAGATATCGACTCTAAATTCGGATTCGACAAAATTGTCGATTAGGCCTCCCTCTTGCTAATTCCATTTGAAAACCCTACATAAAAGATTGCACTTCGAACAACATCCAAATTGCCAAGTTCTTGATGATTCAGAGCACACTATATTTACAAGACACGGACACCTACACATCACATATATTATACATAAATGAACACATACAATGTGTGTATATAACTTCAGTATATAGAGCAATACACAAACATAGGTAATCCACTCAATTCTTTTATTACGTCGGCTTCGCCTTCTTACACATCGTGGGAGCTTCACACCGGACCCATCTGAGTGTGACGGCCCTTTGCCCTGGCACTGAGCCCCTTGTACGTATCTGTAGCCTCCAGGTCGCTGTGCCCTTCTTGTCTACCTGCACAACAGACGATGTCTTTTTTTGCTCGTCTTTCTCTCTTTCTATTTATAATTCTATACATACTTATACACCTGTGCACATGACGCAATTCACGTTAGAAGGTGCCACCAAATAAATATAAAAAATCTGCGATAATTTTTTTTTTACTGTTACATTGACTGCTCTGGTCATTTGGTTTTCATGGCAGACATTATTAAATATGTAATGATGGTGTTTATTGGATCTTAATTAACCTCACAGTGTAGTTAAATTAATCTCAGTAGGGGTCAACTTCTGGTAGCATACATACTTGTACATTACAGCGGTCCAATCCAGTTCGTCCGAATTTGTAGATAGACGCCGTTTCTCGTCGACTTACGTTGTAAAAGTGGTCTCCACGAAAAGCGCTTTTATTTTAACGCAATAATATATAGCCTATGTCCATCCTGAAGGTCCATTCTAAATATCGGTGAAAACATTTTTGAAATCGGATGAGTACTGTCGGAGATTACCTCCTACGTTTTTACTTTACTTATCTGTAATAGCCTTTAAGCTTAAGTGTACTTGGCGGTGACGTAGACTACTTACCTTAATCTAAAAGTCGTAGGTTCGATCCTGATCAGCGTTGCCAGTTTTTTTTTTGCCAAGTCGGGACTTTGGAACTCTTTGAGTGAAAACAGCGGGATTCTTTCGTCGAAAGCGGGACATAGTAAAAAAACGTATATATATTATTTATTAGAAAAATATGGCGTTTCAAACAATAGTCTGTGAAGTGAGTGTTACAAATTGCAACTTACAAAAAGAGAATAATTATTTATAAGAATTACTTATTCATGATATTTCTGTGAAGATTTAACTTCTTTTAAAGTTATCCCTGAAAAGCGGGACTGAGCCTGTCCCGAGCAGGACATTTAATTTTGATTTAAAAATCGGGACGTCCCGCCAAAATCGGGACGTCTGCCAACGCTGATCCTGACAGTCAGTGCCACTATCTATCTGCATCTGCATCCATTATTTTGATAAAAATAATCAAAAAGAGGTGCTAACGAACATGAAATACTTAATCATAAATTAAAATGACTTTAATGCAGTAGGTAATTCAACAAAATATGTACATTGTACATGTTCATTTAATTAATAAACTATAACTATGCAGGGACATTGAATCGAACCGACCATATTATAGTGAAAGCTAAGCGTATTACAGGTTTACATAGCGATAGACGATATTATTTCACCTGCTTCTATTCTATCATACCAGATAAATGCTTCTATTCATTTTACGATTGAAATATTATAGATTTGAACGTATCAGGAGCGTAGATATTTATTTTCATAAGATTAATTAACATAGAGGTGTGGCTATTAAAAAACGGAACTGTGCATGCCCAACCCGTTAGACTCGAGAAGAGGGGATGAGGGTGATCTTGATGTTAACATCGATGCTTCCTATGCATATTAGCTATATTAGGTCTCTCTATCTTGTTCAGTTGTTTGTTACTCCTTGCTTGAGTACCTAGCGCGTTTTTTGTTAAAGTACCGTGTTCATGATTTAGTAGCACATTAATCACAAATTCCTCGTGAAGCTTAAAAAATCTCCAACTGAATGTTTTCACTTGTTGAAGGAAGTGTTTGGCGTTAATTGCATGACACTTACTCGAGTTTTTGAATGGAAACAATTTTTGGAAGATCGGAAAGGAGATTGTAGAGCATTCTGGTCGACCTGTGATATCAAGAACTGATGAAAACATCCAGAAAATTGATGAAATTATGCGGACAGATCGACTTTTGACTGTTGAGTATCCAGATGATAGCAGACAATTTGACGAAAGCTTGCGCAAAAACGGTAGGTATCAAAAAACCTTACACGTGAACAAAAGGAAAACATTTGCTCTGACATTACTGCCCTCGGATATCTTCCGTTTTTACCACAGATCTCGCTCCATGTTCCCAAATTGAAAATTGCATTGAAGGCAACACATTGTCAATAATAGTATATTGTCCGACTAGTGAGAGAAGAATCGGAATATTCTCCTTCAATCAATGGTCGCACATAATACTTTATTCAACTAGCACGAGTAATATGTAATCGGGGTCCTGATAAAAGAGGGAAAAATAATAAATCACTTCATTGATTGACGTACCCACCGCCCTCGATGCACACAAGATGGCCCTGACTTTCGCTGAATTGCGATGCTGTTTTCATAATATATACAAATCGCTACCGCATTCCTATTGGTCCAGAAACTATGCAGTAATAATTCATTACCGTACAGTTTCGACTCGCTACCGCGTTCCTATAGGTCCAGAAACTATGCAGTAATACGTTATCGTACAGTTTCGGCTCATTATTAGCACTCTAGTTTCAACTTGCTCCGTAAGTACACCTTGTATGACGGTGACGAACCTGAAGTTTTGGGTGCTTGTGGATGCGAAATTCTTTACGAAATTTTTCCTTCTCATAATAAACGCTCATTCAAAGACTATTTCTAAACTTCATTCGTTGATGGCAGATACCACATGTTTAAAAAAGTAGCTGTTCACTGTTTAAAATTATTTTGACTCACATAAACACATTAAAGTTATATTTATACAAAATATTTGAATTCAACGTAGTAACAAATAACTATTTCGTATAATGGCGTTATTCTGTATCGTCAATGTTGGCATTTACAGTTAAATTTGTAGTTTCCTAACGTTACATAAGTTTAGGGAATGCAATACCGGGATTCTGGATACATTTTGCGGGACTAATTTCGGTCGAAAATTTTGCGGGATCCCACTGGACGGGCGGGATTACAGAGAAACGTGGTTCATACGTGTTACTCGACGCGCGGCAGCGCGTGGACGGGCATTTAGCAAGCGAGCGATATTTTATTGGTGCTTATCGTGAGCTTACAAAATTAGGAACACTGTTTTTTAAACAAATAAGTCACAATTCAAAAATTTCAAACTTTATATCTGATACTTAGTTCAATTTCCTGGCATTTTATTCCAATTTCGGTGGTTTGTGAGAGGCGGCTGTAAAGAGTTTTATTAGTATCATTTGCGTCGATTAAAAAAATGCGTTGTTTACGTTTGAAGAAATGTATAACTCCTATAAATCAAATTTAAGCTTGTTTGAATTCGCGACCCATAACTAAAATATCCGACAATCCCTTTGACTTGAACGCCTTAACTCCTGGTCATTTCCTTATGGACGACTCACCCAGCGCCGTTTTGGAGCCAAATCTTGCAGAATAAGTCAAAGAAAACCGGCTGTCCCGATGGCAGCCAACATTTTTTGGTCAATTTTATGTTAATTTATGTCCACCGTGCTGGATCCCACAAATACCTGGATCCAGGGGGACTAAGATGGTTCAGTCCCGCAAATACCTAAATTGAAATTATCTCGCGGGATTACATTCCCTAGATAAAGTGAAATATAAATTTTACAGCACCATAAATTCTAACATTGATCACACAGAATTAAACAATATATATTGCACCATCTGCCTTTCACGTTTTAATTAAGCTATTCTGTAATGTGTGAGTAATAACGTTCTGAACGATGCAGACGAAGTAAGACAGAATTTTTGACAGTGCTTATGAGTTGTATTAGCATTAATAACCTGTACGCCACTGTGTGCGTGTGACCAGGTTTACGATTCCATTCATCGAACCTGTTCATCTCACCTGCTGCCTCTGTATTGCGAGTCCACAGAACATGGAGTATAGACACCAAGAAGACAGAGAAGACGCGGCGGCAGTGCTCTTGTTTGACCTGTTAAGTACGGCCACACGGGGGTATACGCAGAGGCAGCAGCTTGCGCGCCCTCCACTCTGTTCCCCCAATCTGTAAGTGTAAACCAGAAGTGGCTTATGACAGTTTGTTGTTGAAACAATAATTGTAATGCCGATTTTGATCTTCAGTAAACGTATTGATTACAAATTATTAGTGGAATCTGGTTGCCCATTTTTAAACGATGTGGTAGCGGGCGAAACGACAGGTAGAAATACCAATGGACCACGGCAACCAAGAAGATTTGGATCAACACCGGCCGTGAAAGCCTACACACTTGGAGATAACTTATTATTAATTTTGTTTACAACTACGTATTTTCAATCTGACTCATCTATTTTCAACTTCCTTTCACCCTCACTTCATGATAGTCATAACTCATAGACCAATCAGAAGAAAATCTTTATTAATTTGAGGTTAAAAATTGTCAAACGTATTTTTCCATTGGCTCAGCAACGTAGGAGGAAACACGTTGTATGAGAAGTGGGGACTAAAAACTTGAAAATACTCGAGTAAAATCTGTTGAAGATAAGTGGTGTTGAAAATACATGAGTCCATATATCTAAAAATTAACTATATCAAGCATTGTTTATCACCATCTACTCAATGTGCTGTGAGTGAAGGCAACAAAGCGTATCGAAAATATACCTGCGTCTCTTTTTTCGAAGTAATTCCTTAGTTATTACGACAATATGTATTATATAAGTATATTAGCATCGGCCATAATATAATTTTTATCAACTCGTTTTTTAAAATAGGTGTAGTTTTAAAATTTACTTGAAAAATGCGAATTTTATTTTAGAAACTCTGTAGTTTTATGTTTTCCTGCAGGTAAAAAAAATTTGGAACGTTTATTTTAGTGAAAAATAGTGGTTCTGAAAACGTACACTTATCGTCCTGTCCCCTGTTTGCACCCTAATGGTTCGATTGCGGTTTTATTCCTATGGTCGGTATATAATAATAAAAGTAAATACATGAGACCGACTATATATCACTTTGTTTTGTGGCCATAGAATAATACACACTAGCAAGCAAAAGTCGTGCACTCAATACAGCTGTATTGTTGTGTTGCTGCTGCGGTCTCGCTTTAAGGGGAATAAGACGGACCGGCATACACGCGCATCCCATGTGTTCACTGTTCGGAGCTTCAGTTGTTTGCTGGACAGGCTCAGCGTAAGAGCTACGCGTATTGAGTACCGGTTCAATATAATATTGTCACGCTTTGTCGAGCTACGCACGTGATGTTATGATATTTCATATTTAGATTTTGTTCGAAAGTAGTTAAATAACTGTTATTACGCAACGTTCTAAAACAGATTTTGTAAAAAAAGTACTTTGTGATTGATTTATACACGGGAAAAATTTAGTAGTGCTTCGCTCTTTGTGTAAACTGCGTAATTCTGTAACAAACTTTTCAGTTTTGTATATTTTGTTGTGCAAAGAACTTTTGAAAGTAATTAGTGTTTATACTGTGCTGTTTATTTTACGAATTGTTGAATTGTTCTTTGACTTGTTTGCGTTGTCATTCGTTTGGGTTAAATAAAAAACGTTAACAATTAAGTGATTTATTAAAAAAAAATTGTGAAAGCTTGTTTTTGTTGCAATTTTTACCAAGTTCTTCAACTGGATTGTATTTATTATAACAATTAAGTGATTTAATAGAATTTTTTTATGCATTTTTCTAAGAAACTGTGAACGCTTTGTTAGTGAAATGGAACAAAATGGATACAAAGTAGTACGGATGTGATCTAAGAGGATGATTTAAGTGTGACTAGTTTATTAAGGTGTGAAAACCGTGTTCAAGGATTGTGTTCTTAGAATATTGAAACAGTTTTATTGTTTATATCAAGACAATCACTTCATTTCGAGTAAATTGGAATACTTACACAAATTATTATTAAAAATAATTCTTCATATCTACGGTAATTTTTAATGTCATTTACTTTTCGTGTTACTTATTAGGGACCTCCTTTGGGTTCAGATATACATTACAAAATACTGATGCGCATTTAAAATTGCGGAATTGAAACTGATAGGTTTCCCGGCTCCCGAGAATTCATATATTAACATTCTAATCTGAGTAAAATATAGGTACATAAAAATTTATTTGATAACGGCGCGATACAAACTATTTATTTTAAATCTTTTGAATCGTACTTTTTTCGATTTCGAAAATAAAATTTTTCCTTCTTCCACCAGACCGTCATGTACGCCTATAACCGTCTGAATGACCTTGCGTTAATCCATCATTTTTCTTCCTATTGATCCTGTGTTCCATCCCTTTTGTAATGTCTTCCACAGATGCTTTTTTTCTCGTTTTTTATTTTACTTGAAAAAGTAGCGCGAGCTAATCGTTTATTTTTAGAATAGAAAAGAACGCTATATTTCGGCACGCATCTAGTTTTAAAATTAAAAAAATGCCGGTTAGACACTAAAAACAATAACAAATATTTGTTTTTACGTAATTTACTACTAAATACGGTTCTGCCAAACTGCAAACATAACTGTCTTACAGAGCGTGTAGGGGGCCCGAGTTGTTTATTTATAGTCGAAAAAGAAGTTAAAATGTTTTATTTATGACATAGTCATTGTTTTATGGGAAATTCGATATCGTGTAGTCTTTAAGAATTCAAGGTGGTACTGCGAAGGACAGGTTGTGGGGAATAACTCCGAGATAGAAAGCGGGAGAGATCCGACAGGATTATTATTATATACACCTGCTGCACACCTGCTTACGGGACACGTGGTGCACGGAGATATTTACGTTTATACGAATGCATCAAATGCCAGAGGTGCTGCAGATGTTCCCCATTGACTTTTAAGATGCATCTGTTTATTTTATTGTTGACTCAGTTCAGGCCGTTTAATCCATCAATGCTGCATAATTAGTTTAGAGATCAGATTGTATATACCTAACTCAAAAACAGAACCGTAGTGAAAATTTTAAGGGGAATCTGAAATAATATTTAATATGTTGCTGCACATTAAGATTAAATCTTGCATTCTAATTAGTTTACCTTGACATTTGATTTATTTTAACTTGACACAAATTTTCTTGTAAACTATACAGGGTGTCCCATTAAGAATGGGACATAGAACAACCGCAGATTCTCCAATTCAAAATAAAACAATTAAGCGAAATATGCTTAGATAAAATGTTGCTCGTTTCCGAAATACAGGGTGTTGAAGTTGAAAACTGAAAAATTATTAATGTCCATAATTTTGTTAATACACCGTATAATTTTACTCAAATCGGCACACTTGTTAAATATCATAAAATGCACCTAACAATAAAAAAATTAGTTCAGTACGCTCTACCAGTGGCGTACGGCAGGAGTAAGTAATGCTTGTGCCCCTTCTAAATGTTACGCCGCTGTCTAAATTTTAATTTTGACTATAATTTTAATTTTTTTGATATTTTCTAAGTCAATAATGTACACTTGTTAGTTTGTTGTAAAGTCATTGGTTTTCGAGATATTCGCAGTTAAAGATAGATAGACATGTACTTTTTATGTGTATTATTATTAATAATATTCATTTTTACAATTTTGTCTTAAAACCAAACAAAGTAGAAACTAATGTTATGAAATTTTTAAAAATTTTTTTAAAATTTCATTACATTAGTTTCTACTTTGTTTGGTTTTAAGACAAAATTGTAAAAATGAATATTATTAATAATAATACACATAAAAAGTACATGTCTATCTATCTTTAACTGCGAATATCTCGAAAACCAATGACTTTACAACAAACTAACAAGTGTACATTATTGACTTAGAAAATATCAAAAAAATTAAAATTATAGTCAAAATTAAAATTTAGACAGCGGCGTAACATTTAGAAGGGGCACAAGCATTACTTACTCCTGCCGTACGCCACTGGTAGAGCGTACTGAACTAATTTTTTTATTGTTAGGTGCATTTTATGATATTTAACAAGTGTGCCGATTTGAGTAAAATTATACGGTGTATTAACAAAATTATGGACATTAATAATTTTTCAGTTTTCAACTTCAACACCCTGTATTTCGGAAACGAGCAACATTTTATCTAAGCATATTTCGCTTAATCGTTTTATTTTGAATTGGAGAATCTGCGGTTGTTCTATGTCCCATTCTTAATGGGACACCCTGTATACATCTTATGTAATATTATGTTATAGATAGTTTTCGAAATCCGGTAATATTCTACAAATTGACTACTCGAAAGCATTTTAGGAAATCTATCAATTAATGTCTGGTACACTTGTGCAAGTCAGTCGACTAGTTAAAACATTAAAGGTGCTGTAATGAGATCATATTTTCAACATATGAATAAATCCTAAAACTATAATAGTATATTGTGCGACTAGTGAGAGAAGGAGAAGATTCCATGAGCGTGAAATTTGCCGCACGAGCTTAGCGAGTGCGGTAACACGCGAGTGGAATATTCGTCTTCGGTCAATGGTCGCACATAATATTTTATTCAACTAGCACGAGTAATATGTAATCGGGGCCCTGATAAAAGAGGGAAAAATAATAAATCACTTCATTGATTGACGTACTCATCGCCCGCGATGCACACAAGATGGCCCTGACTTTCGCTGAATTGCGATGCTGTTTTCATATATACAAATCGCTACCGCGTTCCTATTGGTCCAGAAACTATGCAGTTATTATTCATTATTGTATGGCTTCCGCTCGCTACTGCGTTCCTATTGGTCCAGAAAATTCATTATCGTACAGTACCTACGGCTCATTATTAGCACTCTACACGTCAACATGAAGTAATTTATTATTTCTCTCGAATTTAGCAGGGCCCCGAAATTATATATTACTCACGCGTGTTGAATAAAATACAATATTTTATTACTCCGCTTGTATTATGATACAAACCCTAGCTCAAATACTGCATAGATACTTTTTTGAAAAAAAAAAAAACATTATCATTATTTAGTACTCAGATAATTAATTCATTACTGCGTGGCTTAGCCGAATCGACAATTGACATTGTTCAAATTATTCACTGCTTAAATTACATGCCGTTTTTTTATAAATGATCATACATCATAAGTAGTGTATCTCGTAAATTGCCTAAAATGTGTGAAAACATCGCGGATTATCAAAAGTTGGAGTCAATTTACACAACATCTGATAAATCGGTGAGATTGCAGAATATCTACTATCTAGGCATTTCGCACATTGTCAGGTTTCGTAAATTGCCGATAATAGATAATATAAAGTTCCTTTCTCGCGGCTGTACGTCAGGTCAGTCTGTTCACGATTAACTTAAAAATCGCTGAACTGATTTCAATTTGATTAGGTACTCACTTTGTAAGAATACAGACTATAAGTTCATAATTTCTGGGCGCGGGCAGTAATTCAGCTATTCTAAAGCATGTTATTTTGTAATAATATTTCGGTTCCAAATTGCTTAAATTCCTAAAACAAAAAATATTGTTAAATTCTTTTTTTGTAAATTTCATTATTACAAAAATGTATTGAATGATTAAAAGTCGAGTTATTTGCAATACAGTGGTACCTCGACATACGAGTTTAATTCGTTCCGCAACCTTGCGCGTATCTTGAATTACTCGTATCTCGAAGCAAACCCATACAAAACAATTGAACTACCATTAATCCGTTCCAACCCCCAAAATGTCACCCCAGTTTGAATAATAAAAACGTATTTATAAATGACAAATATTTATTGTACAAAAACAAAAAAGAGAATGTAAAGAAATAAATTAGATATCCTCACTGGTCTTTGCCTTTTTCGCTACATTTTTCTCGCTTTCACCTGTAGGCCGTTTAGAAAAAAACATGTCCAAGGAGGTTTGTTTCTTCCTCCCTCTCAGAATGTTCCGGAAATGAGTTAGGAAAGTGTCATTAAACATGCTAAACCGAACTCGTATCTCGAATTTCGCTCGTAACTCAAAGCAAAAAATCACTCGCTCGCCGGCTCGTATCTCGAAAAACTCGTATGTTGGGGCACACGTATGTCGAGGTACCACTGTACTTTTAAAAATAATTAATCAATGATCTGATTGCTTTTTTGTAATCCATGCAAAGCTTTATTTTTCCCACGTTGTTTTGAATTTTTTAACCATGTCACTATTGTAGCCACCACTTCATTAAAGTGACCAATTTTTCCAAAGATAAAATAAGTATATTCAATTTCTAGTGTCAAGAATATAGAATTACATCAAGGTTTCTCGTGGGAACCGATACTGAAAATTGAGCGCTAGTGGTTTATAGATCGTGAAATATATAACAACTTTTTGTTAATGTTATGTACTTCGAAGTGCCTTATTTATATAGCAGTGTTTATATTAATTCTTATCTTGTAAATGACCCTACAATTTTTTATGTTCAAAGTGGAATTATGAATTCTATAACTACTTGACTGCGTCGATTGTTAGTACAATTTCTTGTTAAAAGCCAGTTTTGTTGTAATTCGTCAACACATAATTTAAAATTTCTGTTACGAACCAATAAACTGGTGTTATAATAATTATGCAGTGATGAAGGATTGTTGTTTTTAAAATAATTTTTATGGTTCCTTGTGACGAGATTTCGTTGTCAGTCGGTCACAGTCGAGTTTCTCAGAAACTTCGGAATATGCTGTTAACTTCAAATTTGGCATAACTAGGAAACGTGGGCGCCCGCACTTAGTTTTTGTCTATTTTTACTGTGTTCAACATTTAGGGTAATTTTTTTCACCCAATCAAGTGGAGTATTATTTGAAAGGACACCTATTACAAATTCCATAACGGCTTTTCTTTTCATTTTAGGTTGCATAGAACTTTAAAATATGCCTCCTTCATATCCGAAATTTGTTGGTCAACATTTTTTTTTTAAATGTTTACACTGATAGAGGGTTTAGTAAAATTACATCTGCTATAGTACAACAATAAACTAAATTTTTAAACATTACATTTTTATATATTCGTTCTGCTAACGTGGAAATTTGATTTATTTTTTTGTTTACTGTCGGCTCAACTGGACTTTTTACAAATGCTTCATAATAGTTTCCATTCAATGTTTGCGAACAAATCTTTTAACTACGAATATTTAATTAATAAAATTTGTGTTTTTATTCTTTTTTTTAGATTCAAACAAAATAATAATCCTGTGATTATTTTAAAATGAACATTAAAAAATATAGTTAAATATACGTACGACTGTCCAAAGTGAATGTGTAAAATACAACATCGTCTGACAAATTGAATTAAATGAGTTATTGAGTATGGGTAAGTTGAAAAAATCATATTTTGTTATAATTATATAATAATTCACCCTTAATAGTTTTTTATCACTATATGTTAACAATAATGAAATGATACATCAAATTGCTGCTTTTTTACCCGACTACGGCGAAACCAAAAGGAAGGGTTATGAGTTTAGCAGTCTATGTATGTATGTATGTTTGTATTTACGTATGTTCTACTGTAGCGCTTAAACTATCCATCCGATTTTGATAAATAAGGTGTTAATCGATTCGTTATTATGGCCCGGTTAACATAGGCCACATTTATTTTTGAATTTTGGTCCCAGAGGAAAGCAAATTGAAAACAAATAAAAAATAAGTTCAAAACAACTAAAATGCGACTACTGAAAAGTATTTGAGGATAGCCGAGGTCGTATGCCATTTCATATTATATATGGGGACCCTCTACCTATAGATTTATATATAGCTTATGATCGCTTAGGTACTACTGTTAAAATGTAATGCTTTGTTAGGGTAGGTGGCATATGACCACGGCTATCCTCAGATGAGAATATTTTCTTGTTTCTTGTTTTTCAGTAGTCGGGTTTTAGGTTTTGAACTTTTTTTTGTAATACGAGTATTGAAATTGCAACTTTTCATACTTATTACTGAGGACAAAAGTTGACTTTTACAAGCCAGTGATTAAAAATAAGAGTCGCCCATGCGCAAAAAGTATTTTCGTCTCTTGGCGAGTATATCTGACAGTTCGGCTAATCCACAAAATCCATTTATGGTGTTTTGTTAGTACTTAATGTTGTTCTTTCAACGCACTTTTTTTAAAAAAAACACCTACCACGTGCAACTCGGGCAAACAAAAAATACACAAGCAATATAAAACGGAACTGATACAAATATTGTGTCATATTTTTTTAAAATTTTTTCTGGTAATTGTGTTGCGAGATTGAATTCTAAAGAGAATAATTTTTAAATTCATTGAGCAATTACGATCAGTTAAAAAAATTCAATATACCAAACTTTGCCGAATCCAATATATTAAGCCAATTTGTTTGACGAAAAGACATTAATTATTTTCTTTTTAATGAGGTTAAAATTCCACTTTTATTTGATACCAATAATTTATTTAAGTCAGATTGTGTTCATGAAAAGAAAACAGCAAAATGGTTTTAAAGACTGAAAGGTTTCAAAATGCTTGCTGCTATTTTGTTGAAAAACAGGAAAACTAAAAGAAAATGTGTTCAAACGAAAGATCATTAAAAAACGATTACTAAATTGATAGTCACATTTTCAATGCTTGCATGTTTTTCATTTCTGTAAATTAGAGTTTCTTTTTAAGATAAACACTAACCGGTTAACGGATAATTTCACGATTATTATTTTTTTAAATTATAGTAGATATGTATTGAAGACATTTATTTTGGCTGTATTTTTTACTAAGTTATAAAGTCTTTTTGATCACCGTGCTTGTTTTTTTTTTTTTTAATCTATTGTATTAATATATAAAGCTGAAGAGTTTGTTTGTTTGGTTGAACGCGCTAATCTCAGGAACTACTGGTTCGAATTGAAACATTTGTTTTGTTGGATAGTCCATTTATCGAGGAAGGCTATAGGCTATATAATATCACGCTACGACCAATAAGAGCGGAGCATCAATGAAAAATGTTACAAAATATTACTCAAAATTTGTCCGTTCGACAAAAACTTTTGAACGGTAACTCCGATCATCATGAAATTTGGACACAACATGCATCTTGGTAAACTAAGATGACGTGCGTACTCATGTCCCTCCCCCCATTCGATCTTTTGCACCCGGGTGAAACCGGGCGGGACCGCTAGTTTTATGATAAAAGTGCCCACATATTTTTAACCGTGTTATTTGAATCTCTTTCTGTTTAAAAGAAGCATATAACCCTAGTGCTGCGCGTTTAAGAAAAAAAAATATGCCTTTATTAACAGTGAAAGAAGAACAAGCAAATATAATATGCGTACAACTATTAAATTCTTAAATCATAAAAAAAAAATCTTTTTGCATGTACTCCCCCTAAAAATAGTTACTTTCATACCTGTATTAATAGTGGTAGTAAAACGATCCATTTCTCACTAGTCCGTAAAGTAAAGCAAAAAAATGTGATTACCAGTAATTTCCAAAAGCGATCTGTCAGTTACCGTTTAATCCTATAAGATGAACAGAGATAGCAAAGCGACACAAAGCAGGCGTAGTTTTCGTAAACAACCAAAATGAAATTCAATATGGCCTCAAAATTATCTTATAATTGAAAATCAGCTATTTTATAGGAGATGTACGTGCAAAAAATGTAGTATGTATCTCGAACGTAATATTTTTATGGCTTGTGTGATCGTTTATCGAAAATGTCACAACTCGCACATAAAATAATGCTTTTTATTCTAGATGCATAAACTACTATTTAAAATGTTCGAAAACAATTCTCACAAGGAATCCACTCTGATTGGCTATCCATAAATATCGGTGGACTCGCATAAATTCTCACTTAACGCACAAGCGTAATTACCTCGTAAAGTCAGAAACTGTACATATGTATATTTTTATCTATTAATCCTGCAGACGAGCCACTGGTGTATTGCTTATTGTACACGAATATTACATAATATTGTTGATACAAACCTTTCAACATTATAAGCCCTTTATCTATAAGTCTGGACTAACTTCAGTCGATCGAGCGTAACGAGGTTTCAAATACCATTATTATCACGGCGACTGCCTACTACACCTGTCTCTAACCATTTCGATCGTTTGGAATCATAATTAAATTATAATTTAATTTATATAATCATAATTGAATTCATAACTGATTTCGAATTTCCATATAACGGGAAAATTGATGCTTTAGCTACCTGTTTCTCAATGTATATCAGCTATTATCGGATCTATTCTAATTTAATCACTGTTAAACTTTAATATAATTTAATTACAGCCTAAAAAGCGTCTATTTAAAAATCTTGTTATTATCTCATTAAGTGAAATTGTTAAAACCAAACTTTATTACAGACTAGCGGACCCGCCCGGTTTCACTAGGGTGCAAAAGAACGAATGGAGGGAGGGACATGAGTACGCACATTCATCTTAGTTTACCGAGATGAATGTTGTGTCCAAATTTCATGATGATCGGAGTTACCGTTCAAAAGTTTTTGTCGGACGGACAAATTTTGAATTACATTTTGCAACATTTTTCATTGATGCTCCGCTCCTATTGATCGGAGTGTGATATTATATAGCCTATAGCCTTCCTCGATAAATGGGCTATCCAACAAAAAAAAATTCAATTCGAACCCAGTACTGAGATTAGCACTCTCAAACAAACTCTTCAGCTTTACATACTAGTATAGATTTCAGTCTCTGTCGAGCGGGACTTTACCCCGCGAGGCAAAACTATAATAGGCTCCATTACTGTGGTTGTTGTCGAGCGGGGCGCAGCCCCGTGAGCCAAGCTTATAATGCAGTAGAGCTGAATGCTTCACTACTGTCGTCGCTGTCGTGTTTCGTCTTAATTGCGTGCGAGCCGCGGGTGACCGGTCAACGCCTTGCAAATACGGCTATTATTCTATAAGAAAGTGAAGGATAAATGTTTCCTAGTTTTGCTGATTTAACTACTAATAGAATCCTGTAATATTTTATTGTGATGTTGCATTTACATGGCGTTATCGACTTGAACGTCATAGAATATCGTTTTTAATATAAAGGGGCAGATATTGATAATGAGAGTTGTTCTCATATCATCATTGAAACAACATTTGGATGAATGCATTCATACGCCCATAAACATAATACCAATGTGACATATTATACTATTTCGTCAACAACGACAATATATTTTTAGCAATGCGATTTTTTTTTTGCAAAATCTATAACTTTTTCGAGTTGAAAATTTGATGACATTCAAAATATGTACTTAGGTGATTGTATCGAGAGTCAAAACTCTTCTGTTACAAACACTTCCGAAATTTTATCTGGAAATCAGTAAAAATCTCACTGATGTTCTTGGAAAACTTAAAAAAGAGGATGTGTAAGTCAATAGGATCCTCTATAATAATATATTAATCTATATTTTTATTGTCCGAGAACATAGCGATGTTAGTGGAAAAGACTAAAGAGTATTATACACTGAATTTCGTTTAAAATGCAATATGGACATAAGTTTTGTTGATTTGGTAGCTATGGAAATCATTAATGCATTACAGAAAATGGTTTCACATAAAATTAAGCATAGGCCCGGCCTGTGTTGCATTTTATGTGGAGCGATTTTCTGTAATGCAATAATGATTTCCATAGCTGCTGTATATTCCAAATTGATAACAACATTAATTTTTCCTGCGTAGCAAAGGAAAACTAATTTTGAGAATATTACAAAAGAGAGAGAGTGTGTAACAAATACTTGATATATAGTACTATATCAAAAAGACTCTTGTCTATATTGCATTTTGAATGAAATTCGCTGTATAAATGATAGTTTTACGTGATAACGTATTCCGCTCGAATATCATATTTAATAATACATAACCCAAATTTTAGTAGCTGTCAAACTATATTTTTACCGACTAATAATTTGATCAACCAAAGAAAAATACATATTTTTAAGCAATTATAAAAGACATTTAAAAGAATGTATATATATTATATATTTGTTAACAAACCGTATAATTTATCTGCTGTTATGAAATGCAGATATCTCCCAAGATTTGTTTTTGATACAAAATGTAGCTGCGTTTGTGTACAAACTATCAATTGATCAATACATTTCCATTCGTTGTGAATAATATCATATTTTATCCATAATGTCGGCGATTAGTTATTTTTAACCGACGAAAAACAAAAACGGAGGAGGTTCTCAAGTCGACGCGTATATTTTTTTTTTTTTATTTATTTTTTTTTTTTTTATTTATGTATGACCACGCATAACTTTTTACAGAGTAGTCCGATTTTGAAAATTATTTTTTTGTTTGAAAGGGTATACCCCAAAGTTGGTCCCATATAAATTTGGTAAAAAAATTCCAACCTTAAGGGTAGGAAAACAGGGGATGATTGATTGTTCACTCACTGATTGTAATGTATGACCACACATAACTTTTTACAGAGTAGTCCAATTTTGATAATTCTTTTTTTATTGGAAAGGGTATACCCCGAAGCTGGTCCCATATAAATTTGGAAAAAAAATTTCAACCCTAAGGGTAGGAAAACGGGATTATTGATTGTTCATTCACAGATTGTAACGTATGACCACATATAACTTTTTACAGAGTAGTCCGATTTTGATAATTATTTTTTTATTGGATAGGGTATACCTCGAGGTTGGTCTCATATAAATTTGGAAAAAAATTCCTACCCTAAGGGTGGGAAAATAGGGGTGATTTATTGTTCACTCACAGATTTTCATGCTGAGTTGTGTATTACAATTATAAATTATATAGCCACAAAAAATTATAAAATAAAAACTTTTTAACAAAAAAATTAAACCGCCGAAAAACTGAAAAGCAAAAAATAATAAATCTTTTTATTTAACTAAGTTCTATCTAAGTAGTTGAACGTATGTGACAGTCTAGTATATCTAAGTAATTTTGAGTCGGCGTCAAACAATCAATGAACAAAGATCACTAAAAGAAATAACCAAATCAAATTAACAAAAATCTCCAGCGATAAACATTAACATTCCAAACATGCGCTCTCCACACGACCACTCGCAAAGACGTGTGCCCTCAGTGTGTGCCCGTTCGGGTTGCTCTGTCGCTGACATTAACTTCGTGAACGCTCGGCAAAGGATTGTTGACGCCGACTCAAAATTACTTAGATATACTAGACTGTCACATACGTTCAACTACTTAGATAGAACTTAGTTAAATAAAAAGATTTATTATTTTTTGCTTTTCAGTTTTTCGGCGGTTTAATTTTTTTGTTAAAAAGTTTTTTTAACAAAATAAAATGACATTTATTAATTATTATTAGCGCCATATTGCCATTATCGTGCGTTCAGTTATACTTTGGCTTGGATGAATCGGTAATAATTATATGACACAAAAATATCCGTACAAAAACGAACAAATAACGATGTATTATCTGAAAAATTGCTTTAAAAATTCGATATTTTATGACATTTTTATTAGATATCTTGATTTTAAGTCTTAATTTCCACGGTTTATAAAACAAAGGCCATCTGTCAGATGTAGCTTTCGCTGGAACAGCCGAAAAAAATGTTGAACGCACACTACTCTCTGACGTCACGCGAGAAGAGTGAGAAATGCGTACAAGCCGACGCCGATCGTGCTTCTCTATCGCTTATACTACGCTCTCGCTTGCACGCACAGGGTCAGGCGGAACGTTACGGCGTTACACTTTTTCGTGCGTGCAGATGGTGTTTCATCAATTTATAAGACGTTATCACGTCAATAAATATTAATTGCTGCCATGTCTCTATAATTTTAACAGCTGCTAATCTTTACCTTTCAGATAAAATGGGAATGAAATATAGATTACAAATGAAAATGATACGCTTTGTTACAATCCTTTTTCTAAGAACCAACATGATTATCAATTTTCTTTATAAATTTCTGTTATGCCCACATAATATGTGATTGGATATTATATTTCTCTGGAGATAAATGGTTTTTAGTTTATTCCTTCGAGGATAAGTAGATATGTAAAGTAGTTTTTAATAATCGCTGTTAATCAGAAAACAAAACATTTTTCTTCAATAGGGAAGATAATACGATAATTCAGGCCTATCTTACTAACGATAACCACGGTGATTACCAAGTGCTTAGCAAAATAGGTATTCTGGGTAATCACTCCGGTTTGTTTTTTATTCTGCTAAGCAAAGTAACTACATTAAACATTATGGCTAAGAGCTGGCTACGGAGAAAATGGGTGACTCGGTGCAGAGCTGAAAATTTGCAGAATAATAGGAGATAGTACAAGTAAGTAGGGAAAAAATTTCCAGAAGGCTAGACGGAAGATAAAGAGCCGCCAGAAGGCGCTCATGTTGCGAAAAATCAGTGCACTTCTGGCAATTTCTATACTTAGGCCTAGCACACATGAAGAGCGTTCAACGCGCGTTGGCCCAACGCGCGTTGAACGCCTCTCATATAAACTAGGCCTTATTCTGTAATTCAAAAGTAGATTATATATTATACATTATATAGTTCTAAGGGCATACTGAAAATTCAAACATGATATAATAATTACATTCGACAAATATTCAAAATTATTAATGACATTTTGATAGAAATAAAATTAATCGTCATATATTTTCATTAATAAAATTACGTAATTTTTTTAATTTTATTTCTATCAAAATGTCATTAATAATTTTGAATATTTGTCGAATGTAATTATTATATCATGTTTGAATTTTCAGTATGCCCTTATAACTATATAATGTATAATATATAATCTACTTTTGAATTACAGTATAAGTATAGAAATTGCCAGAAGTGCACTGATTTTTCGCAACATTAGCGCCTTCTGGCGGCTCTTTATCTTCCGTCTAGCCTTCTGGAAATTTTTTCCCTAGTTACTTGTACTATCTCCTATTATTCTGCAAATTTTCAGCTCTGCACCGAGTCAGCCATTTTCTCCGTAGCCAGCTATTAGTGCTGTATACAAACAGTGCTTATAAATTTAATAATCACTGTGGTTACGTAAGAAGAGTATTAGAACACAAATAGTAGAGGGCTAAATGAGTGGAATCTAAATGAAATAATATAATTGTTACATTTTATTATAAATTGCATAGAATTCGTTAATTTAACAAATTACTTTAAAATCGTTTAATGCTGTTACTGTACCCGGTATGTTATATTATTCCTGTATAATTAATTAGTTAATTTCTTTCTGGTATATATCCTTCATTAATTACCTGTCAATCAAAACAACCATCAACTTTATTAATTACAATCTCCAGTAAAAAAGAAACATTTGTTTAGCTATGTGTATAGATAATTAAATTATTTCAAAGCTTGTTGTACTGCAATCAACACTTAAAGGATGCCCTGCTCTCACTTCTTTCATACAAAACATCTTTTTTTCCAACGTATTATATACCTTTTTTATTTGAGAACATCTTTTGTTTTTTTCTTGTGTAAAAACCTCACTTGTTTTTAGATGTGTTTTTGTTTGGAAACACCTATTGTTTGCCTTTTATGTAGGCCAATGTTCAGAAAGCGAACTGCGAACCCTGTGTTTTTGTTTTAGCGAAATGAGTCAGTGCTGCTAACAAATACAACCACCTACCACCACCTGTGTTGTTACCATGTTTATAAAATGTACGAGCATTTGTCATGTCCGCTCGACTGTATTTTATTTAACGTGTGTTTATATATCCATTTAGTCTGCACTTGGATTTTACAAGAAAGTGTGTCTCATAAAACTTAAATTCGGTACGGTTAGTGATGAGAGGCGTTGCATGATCAATGGAACACCGATCATAACAACCAATTTGAACGTATACTCGTATGTCATATAGTAATATGACGTTACATCATCAACATCAATACAGTGCGTTCATCGAAAGTGGTAACAGTGACTAAATTCGTGTCTCCTACTAGATAAAAGATTAAAATTAGTTTTTTGTTCAACTCGAGATTTGCTATCGGAAACTGCCAAGTTAGGTAGGTTAATTCCATACTGTGTCATTTTTTTTGGAAATAAATTTATTATTATTGTAGAAGATTTCTTTGGTTGAGGTACAAAAAATATAATAATAACAATAATATTAGTTCCAAAATATGTATTGAAGGAGATTTATTTGGTTGAGGAACAATAGAAATAAGCTTTACCAAAGTGTCGTTTGTAGCCAACGTTTCGAAAATTATATTTTCATTTGGATATTTTCATGAGGATGAAAATATAATTTTTTGTACATACTTTAAACTCAACCGGAAGTGTATATGCATTTTTTATCAAATGGCTATTTATGTTTTTTTGAACATTTTCGAAATCTCCATTTTTTTCTCTATAAATTTATATAAAATTTTCATAAGGTTACATAGGAAAATATTCGAGAAAAACGCTATCATTTTATTAGTTAAATACACAGTGATAATTATTATTAATTCTACACATGTGTGGATAGTGATGAAAAAAATTATTACTATGTAATGTGTATTTCATTAATAATTTGATATAGTTTTTCCCGAATATTTTCTTATGCAATCTTATAAAAATTTTACATGAGTTTTTAGACAAAAAATAAACCTGGAGATTTCGAAAATGTAAAAAAATATGTTTCCATTTGAAAAACAATGCATGTACACTTCCGATTGAGTTTGAAGTACAAAAAAATATACCTTTAGAAGTTTCCGATAGGAAATCACGAGTTAAACAAAAAACGATTTAAACTTTGTTGTATCTAGTAGGATACACGAATTATTTTCTGTTGTCACTTTCGGTGAACGCACTGTATATGCAATTATAACGGGATCTCTGTCTGTATTTTTTTGTGTTTCGTATGACACCTAAATGGGAAAACGCGTTACCAGAATATTAATCTGTCTGTCCGTTTCACTCAAGAACGACTGTATCGATAAAGCTTGGTATATTAGGGTACACAAATTTATTGTTGCGTGCCCCCTGTTGTAATAATTTAGTGACTATATTCTCTATTACTTAGATTTTTATTTTATTGTTTGGAACTGTCGTTATTTTGTTTTTGTTTCCACCACGGACTACATCAGTTTTGTTACATTGTATTATGTGGCTACTTACAACCCAAGAAATTGTGGCCAATTAAAAATACCATTTAAAAGGTTAAATTCCAGTAGAATGAGCCATAATCATTTTGGTTTAATATTTACAAATAAACTTCCACAACATATTTCTCAACATGAAAGATTTAAATTTTAAAAAAACTGTAAGCAAATCTAATAAAAAAGGCTTTTTACTCCATTCAAGAATTTTTAAATGATCAATGTTCATTAGCTGATTTTAATGTGTAAATTTTAATCTATGTATATCATGACTTGTTTCATATACTTGTAAGTATAACGAAATTAATAAATTACGATTTACGATTTACGATTAGGTACAGGCCAGATATGGTTTCTGTCAAAACCTATATTAATACAATTGAAACCACTGGGTTTATTATAAATTACAAAACGTATTGGTATCAACCAGCTCTGTAGAAACCATATTAAACGCTTTTTGAAATATAGTGAGTTAGTTTGAGGTGCCTATATACGAATAATTACATAATATATGTTGAGAATAAGATACGACATACGTATTTTAGTACCTATGTATAAATCGTATGGGCTGAATACGTTTTAATGACACCTGGAGCAGTTTGATGACTTCATAGTTTGTTTTGTTGTCGACCAAATCATCTGTTTAATGATTTCGATATAAAAACCCAATTATAACATAATTTACTGAATAAATATTATGGACACTGTAATTATCGATATGTCATTAGCAAAGCAAAGTTTGAATGGTTTAGTTATTTGTTCGAAATTTTATTTTGTAATTTGAGTGTATTAATTTTTTTATGTTAATTTTACTTAGTTATAGAGGAAGTGCAAGATTAGATTCCTTAGTAATGGAATTTTTGACATTTTTGAAATTGTTTAGTAGGTACCTACCAGTGCAGGATTAAGACTCCTTGATGCCCTAAGCATTTTTTGCGTATGGGCCCTCATCTCTAACAGCAATCTAAAAAAATTCTAATATCTATCTTGTCATGTTAAGTATATAATTTTTTTATCAAATTGTGAATGTTATAAGCTAAAAATTGATGAAAAAAGTTAAAAAGCATAGAATTTTAGAAAAGAAGATTTAATTTTACAATCAACGCTCTCATTGAAAATTTCACTGTCTATAAAATCGATCCTTAGATATTTTTATACAGTTAATTGAAAAAAAGTTACAAAACTTTAAAATTAAAAAAAAATATTTAAAAAAATAGATATAATTTATTTTTAACTTCTATACTTCTAAAGACAGTAGTTTTATATCCTTAGATCAAATTTTTGAGAACATGACAAAAAGAAAAAAAAATTGTACGCACGATCTGGTGAGGTACTTTTCATTTCTGAGTTATGAATTTTGGTGTCCCCTGAGACGGGATGCCCTAAGCAGCTGCTTACTTTGCTTATAGGCTAATTCGGTACTGGTATAGGTACCTACTCAAGTTATTTAAATTTTTTTTTTCTTTGAAATTAAGAATTAGTTATGTAGACATTGTACATATTTTCAGCCTAACAACTAGCCGTAACCTAAATACGGTTTTAATGTATTTATTATGAATTAACTATCCGCCCCGGTTCGCCCTGGTACAATTTCGTTTAACAACGAAATAACGAGATATAACCTTACTGTGTTTCTACACCAACTTATTTCAGAGTGCGTGCGGGATTTTCCCTTACTGTTCATCCTCATTTTTGGCAGAGTATTCAGCATGTGCCACTCAAAAAGAAGTAGGCTTTTAAACAGTGAAGAAAAATTTTAATTGATTAAAAAGTTTCTGAGATTAGCGTGGATATATAAACAAACTATGCCTCTTTTTTACAATTAGTCTTATGATCTAACAGACAGAAACAAGGTTACTGTGAAAAATTGAATTATTTAAAAAAAATAGATAGTTGTGAATACGATCATCTGATCATCATAAGTTTTGGACACACCATTCATCTCGGTAAACGAAGATGAACGTGCGTACTCATGCCTCCCCCCATTCGTTCTTTTGCACCGGGGTGAAACCTGGGACGGACCGCTAGTTGTTACAAAAAATTACAATTATTAAATCTAAAATTTTAATTATTCACGAAGCACGAAGATGAAAATAAATCAGCGTTATTGATTTTTAATGTCGAGAAATTACAGTCCTGAAACGATGTACTATAATGAATCTCTGGTTCTATTGTTTAATTTGTAAGACATGTTTCTGAACTTAACAAGCTTGTAGCTTCGGTTCTTTGTCTATTAATTAATAGTTATAGATTATGAAGCATTATGGATATACGAGTATACATGTTTCGTATATAAATTGATGTTTTGCAAAAGTAACTTTTGAAAGTTTTATAGAAGTAATAGGATTTCTGTATTCTGACAAAGTGACATTTTCAAATTTAAAACAACTTGTTATTAAAATCTTTATTTTAATTTTTCTTCACAACTTCATTAATTTCATGACATTTCTGGCATTATGAGTCTATAGACGACTTTTTTTGATCATTGATTAATTTACATTCGGTGGTCCAATCCCGTTTCATTTTGGAGTCAAACGGAATTTAAGGGTCGTTTACACATGATTTACTTTATTCAAAACTAGCTGCTCCCCGCGGCTTCGCACGCGATTGTTATGAAACACGGTAGCGACAAAAGTAGTGGAGCTTTCGGCTATATTTAGTATATATAGAGGAACAAATAAAAAATACCTAAGCAAATAAAAAAGAATGCTCTATAACTGCTAGAAAACAATTTTATTCAACTCATGCGCGTTATTCATGTTTTATCATGCCTAAAAACCGAACCCTAAATAGCCATTTACCGATTGGTGACAATTACTTGTCAAAACTCAATGAAGATTCCTACTAGCTCGGCCATTGTGGAGTAATGAAAATAAACGTAACTATTTTCTGAGTCGTAACGAAATAGTAGGTAACAACAACTCCGTTGTTACCCATTGAGGCTAAAATTGAGAGGCCGAATGTTTTCGACATGGAGTTTATTCATAACCGGCTAACCTCAAACCAAAACATTGAATCGTGCTGTTTGGTGCTGTTAGTATTGACAGTTTTTTTTATAAAGAAATAAATAGAAATTTACAACATCTCATTATAGTTAAAACATGAATAACGCGCAATTGTTGAATAAAATTATGGGCGCAACTTGTAGGCTAAGTCATGACCTGTCAGCGCGATGAATGACTTAGACTACTAGTTACGCCAATAACTATTTTAAAGCGCGCGTTCAGGCACAACCATCCGCAATGGCCCGCGCGACAGGCGGCCTTTGTGATATTAAGTTGGTGGTGGGGGAAGTGGTGAGTGGAAGTTTCGGGTTTAAGTCCCGGCAGTGACATTGTTGTAAAATAAAACTTTTCTTATATAGTATTGTCACTTTAAAAATGTGAAATCTAATCATTGACTTCAATTTTTTTATCAATGCGAATGTATTTTGACGAAGTACTGCAGTTTTTAATAGATTAAGTTACTCATTAAAACATTAGCTATCTGCGGTGAAAATCCCGTCAAAGTTGATACAGTCGTTTAGGAGATTAGCTGAAACAAACAGACAGACTGACAAACAGACAAAAACTGTTTCTTTGTTGTAAGTACCGTATATATTATTTCATATGCATTTAGTAAAATGCTGTTATTTTGACATTACAAAGACACACTTCAATATGTATCTGTATAGATGAGAGTTAAAATAAAGATATAAAAAAATGTTTAGAAACATTGGTTTGAACTAGCGATCTACTTAAAGTTCATTAAATACGCGTCTTGTAAAAATTGAACTCGGAGTAGTCCAGTCAGTCCGGTGTTACAACACATTCAATTCGTCTTAGAGAGAACGCGTTATACTCTCTCTCTCTCTCTCTCCCGACTAAACTCGGTTCAGGTAAACACAGAGAGAGAGTAGAGTCTACTGCACTGTATGTGTGTATGAATGGTTTGACCTCTTCGACTTCGCGGTGTTTCTTTACCTGATCGACTCGCGCGCCATTCCACTGAACGTGATTTGTGTGCACATCCGTTCAATATTGACTTCACAGTAATTGCGTAATGGATATAATTGCCTGCATATACTAGTATGCAATTGAAGCTTTTACATTACACACTGTCAGTTTACATGTATATCACTTTATATAACGTTATTTTTAATTTATGATTGGAATATATCAGTTAACATTATTCCTGAAGTGAAACAACTTTAGCGAGGGATAAATTAATGAGGCAATGAAAATAAAGGTCGTTGCACACGAGGCTGGACATACTGCTGGGACTTCTGCAGGCTGGCGACGAGGCTGGAAATGACGTCACTGTGGGCTCGCCTGCTAGCTCACAAGATATATTTTAAAATTAGAACAGGGGCTACGAGGCTGGAAACATTGCTGGGACTTCTGCTGGCTGGCGACGAGGCTGGAAATGACGTCATTGTGGGCTCGCCTGCTAGCTCACAAGATAGATTTTAAAATTAGAACAGGGGCTATTTTTCTTGCTACGTCGTGTGCTCGTTCTGAGCAAGAGCCAATCAGGAAACAGTGTCTTGTCACGTGGGCGATATGAACCAGCGCCACAGCAAGAGCCAAATTGAGCAATTAATCGAGCGGCAAACCAGCCTCGTGTGCAGCGACCTTTAGATTTCTGGGCGGCTAGATCTGTTTGTCACTAAACCAGTGTCATTTATAAGATCCGAAAAATGTTAATTTAAGGATCGTACGATCAACATTTAGAAGACAAAGTAATCAACGTTACCCTGAAACATAATATGCTTTGCTTGCAAGGTTAGCATTAAAAGTTAAAGTTAATTCTATTTTGAGTGGGAGTTTTGCGTTGAAAAACGCACCAGAAACACAGCATTAAAAGCGAAAATTTACTTCGTAAATATGAGAAACCGTGGTACTTTTTATTCTGGATTGTAAAAATAGTAACTACTTATAGGTATATAATATGTACCTACATTGTAGACGTGATTTGAAAAAACTGTGTATATGGAATTATAAAAAATAACTATATCAAGCTAAAAACGGTTTCATTGTTAAGAGTATAAAGTCTATGAGTTTCCTTTCTATTCTAATGAAAAAACCGTGAGAAAAATGGCACAGTAGAATCGTGAAGTTGTGAATGAATCATTAGTAAACGTTGCATACATCATAAAATCTTTTGCCGTGTTCTTGTTTTGAAATAGTGAAACAGAGCGCCTTTAGATTCAGTCGTTTATTTTGTTTTCAAAGACTTATGAATATGAAATTGCATATTATAGAAAAAATCATTGATTATGAGTAAAAACTTCCACTCTTGCAGGTTAAACTTTGTTAAATTGGTTCGTGTATTAATATACAAGTAGTCCTCTTGAAAAGATATTCAAAGAGCGTTCGCCGGAAGTGTTAAGCGCGGGTCACACTAGGCTCCTTGTCAGCCGCTGCTGATCAGCGGCGGACAGTAGCACCAGCAAGCAGCGGCGGGCAGCCCGGTCACACTACGGCTGCTACTCGCTAGTCTACCGCGAGTAGTGGCTGCCAATCCGGTCACTACATCATCGAACATAAACCACGTGGTACGTGATGGTTTACTCGCATATAATGCACTGCTTCGGTCAGACTGCGCTGCTCGCTGATGGAAGCGGGTGCGAGTGAGTCACGTGACCTGCTAGTCGCCGCTACCTGGCTACCAAAATAGAATATGTCCAATTTCACTAGCCGCTGATAAATACTCGCCGGCTGGCGACGCCAGCGGCGAATTTTATGCTCACACCAAGCTGATTGATGGCTGACAGTAGCGGCTTCCACAACTCGCGGCTGGCAACCAGCCTACTGTGACCCGCGCTTTAAGGCCGCTGCATACGAAGCTGTAAACACTGCTTGGATTTCTGCTGGCCGACAGACTGGGTACGAGGCAGGAAATTACGTCACTGCGGGCTCGTCTGCTAGCTCACAAGATAGATTTTAAAATTAGAACGGGCTATTTTTCATACTATATAGGTCCCCTGCTTGCTGTGAGCAAGAATTCAGAAGACAGTATCTTGTCACGTGGGCGACATGAACAAACACGCACAAACTAACATGGCGTCATTCTGCTCACAGTCAGACAACAATCCGTTTTGCTCTGTGTTTATATTTGAACTGTCACTGCGCGCGCATCAGGTCTATCCACAAAACAAACTGGAAAAGACGGCTCGTGTGAAGCGAGCACATAAAAGCAATTAAGAAAACCAACGCTAGAAAACTGGTAAGGAATCTAGCGGCAAATCCAGCCTCGTGTGCAGCGGCTTTTATTTAAAAGATCATTAAGAGAGAAGAAACTTCAATATAATAAAATCCAGCTTAAGTATGAAATTGTAAATATTAGGTATATCTAGTGTTGCAATATCATTAAGCATGATGTATATATAGTCTTTTTACACGTTACAGGCTAGAAAAAAATTCTTTTTAATCAAACAAGTCGAATAGCCAAGAGTTTTTATTTGCACTATTAAAATCACTTCGGGGTAATCCAAAAACCAAGTAGTCCTAATATTTATTGAAATCGTTTTTGTCTTTACAATATAGTAGAAATATGTCAGTCATATAAAAAAGATCAGCTGAAGTACAACATTGTTTTAATAATTTTCGTTGAAGAGCTAGTCTCTCGATTTTAAATCACATGTTTGCAAAATTAGAGGAGGGTGACGTTATTAACGACTTTGGGAGCTTACATATCGAGAAAAGTTCGCCCAAGAAAAAAAGTCATTTAAAAACCATCATTTCGTTTTTAAAGACTTGTCTAATGATGACCCAGGCAATGGGGTGCGCGAAAATACATTTTTCATCCCTCAGTTCTATGTATGAAAAGCTACCCTTAAATTATTTTTTTGTAATTTCATTACACAATTGCATAGAGTCAATAGCGGTTCACATAACACACCTGCCTGTAAATTTTAATCCGAATCGATGGATTAATGGTGGAACTATTAGGACAGACGGACGGACTTGACGAAATTATAAGGATTCTGTTTTTTTGCTACGGAACCCGAAAAATGACATCTCTACCTTTTAATAAGAAAATAAGTTCTCAGACAAAAAAAAGCTTCGACGCACTACTGGAGTTACTCCTTAGATATGCTGTGTAATGTATTCAATCTCATTCTTCCGCACGTCAAATCCTACAGATATATATATTTGTCTCTATGTTTATATACAAGATTAGTCTAGCATCGCAGAAGTGTAATGTATTCCATCTCATTCTTTGACACGTTAAATCCTACAGATATATATGTTTGTCTCTTTTGAAGCGGACGTGCGTAACGCCACACTTGAAGCGGTGGAGATTAACGCCTCACCGATTGATTTTATTACTCATAAAATTTCCGTACCGGGCCAACTCAAAATCGTTTCTTAAGGACTAAACTCCAAAAACGTCTTATATTTTAAACATAAAGAATGCCTGTAAAAACACGGAGTAAGGAACACCGAAAAATAGTTTTCGAACGTAGTATTTTTATAACAAGATCTTTACATTCAATTTCAACTGCATAAAAATCATTGAGTTGTGAACATAGGTACCGCAGTTTATGAATGAAATCGTAAAAGGCGATCCATACTACAAACTAGACGCAATGTTTGTTAAACTCTCTCACCGTCCTACGCCTCGTTACATGCAAATGGTAATTCTTGTAATAATTAATTATTATCTATCGTACTGAGAAATAACCATGTTAGTTCTTCATATCAATGCGTGACCTGTGAGAGATTCGCTCAATAAATAAATAATAAAATAATAAAAGTGAAAACAAGAACGAGAGGATATCCGCTCGCTATTAAAAATTATTATATTGTATATAAAACACATATCTCATGCGTATTAATTTAGTTTACGTGTAGCCAACATATAAAAGTCAAGTTCAGTGTATTATTTATAGTGTTGGTACACAAAGTAGAAGTTTGACCGGTTCACTGCTGCAGAATCCAACATACAGTAGTGCCGGGGGGCATTAAACAGCTCTCAGAAGACCGGTCTTTTTTTTCAGTCCGGCCGGCTAGTGTCAGTCAGGGCAGCCGTTCTCCTCTCCTTCTACAAATACGAATAGATGTGTGGAATGGAGTGGCTGTAGACATGGGATATTTCGAATGAAAATATCTCGAGAGATTATTAAAAATCATTCCAATGATTATTATACCTACGAGTTACAACTTAAAATAATACGTTATTATAGATACTAATTTTGCTAATGAGATTGCATCCAGTGTAAAGTCGGTTTACGGACGATAGTTTTACGTGGTAACGTCATAAAGAAACATTGATGAACTCTCTGACGTCACGCGAGAAGAGAGAGAAATGCGGACAAGTCGACGCTTGGGCCGATCGTGCCTCTCTATCGCTTATACCGCGCTCTCGCTTGCACGCTCAGGCTCAGGCGGAACGTGACACTTTTTCGTGCGTGCAGCCGGTGTTTCATCAATTTATAAGACGTTATCACGTCAAAAAGATATTCTTTGAATCACATGCTTTTCTGTTCTATAAAACATTGTATACAGGCGATTCTCTCTTTTTTTTTAATTAACGGGAATCGGCTTGTCACCAGGAACACCGCAGCCTCTCGGGCTTATTGTGCTATCTCCCAATCTCTTATATCACTCGTTCCTTGCACTAGCTTGTGATTGATATAGTCTTTTGGACTCATTCTACATTATCCGTAGATTATCTGTCTTCTACGACCCAAAGCCTCGCGTTCACACAGAATATGATGCGCTGATTCCGTCTCCACTGTCTGTACTTTAAACCCCCGTTAAACAGTCTGATTCTTTGGAGGTGTCCTATCAGGGCACAGTGTCCTGTCAAGAGGCCTACCACGAGGCGAAGATTGTTCCTACTGAGTTAAAGTAGTTCTTCATTCATCTTTCGGAATGGTCCTTTAATAAAAGTATTGCCATGTTGCTGCTCGGAAAATTTTCGGTATGTCTTATGCTGAGTTTTGATCCATTCACTAATTTGACCCCGTACTGTGCTTTTGGACACTCCCAGGGCAGGTTCTAAGCCAATCCTTTCCTCGCCAACTCATCAGCTTCTTCGTTGCCTTCGATTCCAGAGTGTCCCGACACCCACAGTAAAGTTACTTCGTTGTGTTCTGCCAGAACTCTAAGTTCTTTTATACATTCCCAAACCAGCTACGTTGACTCTCTTAAGGGCCATAATCGAAAACGAGAACTAAATGTATTCTTTATAATAATTAATTATACCGATTGCATAGATAGATCGAATGAATTGTACTCCCACCGCAAAAGTACCTAACCTCACGATGATATTAATGTATTGCACAGTATTGAATACGATTACTTTTGTCTAAGACTGTTCTATGAAGCACTGTATGCAGATGACGCGAAATGAAACATTAATTTATTCACGCATGGTACCACCTATTATGATGATTGCGGATGAATCATTTCGAGTGAATAATTCCATTGTAAAAATCATTCGAATTGTTATAATCATTCGATTATTCCCAAGTCTCAATGGACCTTACAGTCATGCATGATTATCTATGCGTGTATATGTGGATACAGCTCGATTTATGTATAAGTCGTATTCCACTTGTAACTATAGGTACACATCCGGTCCCTGAATCTTCTTCTCCTTCTCAATGGAAGATGTCTTTTTAATCAGCAAGAGGATGGCAACGGATAATGGTGAAAAATATTGTTGATTGAATAACATTGATTGCAACGATACATGTTTTTTTAAATAGTTTTTTTCTTAAATTATTTAAATAAATTATTATCCCATTACCTACTATATCCGTATCTGTTTTGACGAAAACAGATAACGTGCTGATAAAAATGGTAATCTATTTCGTTTTTTTATAGACTAGTGTTTTTTTCTTTATTTGTAATTATAACAGGTACTGAAATATTACAAAATTAATTTTAAGTATTTTTCGTTATTCAATCATTTCGTAATTAAAAAACGATATCTTAATGCATGTACGATATACCCAGTCCTGGTCAATCGAGAATAAAATTAGCAACAGAAAACTAGAGACTACAAATCGACCAGTAAACATGTCAATATAAAAGATTTCGAGTGGCAAACTACAACTGGGAACAAACTTAGAGAAATCAAGCTATCCAGTAAACCATGAATAACTCCTATACTCAGGATCCGTCTGGGACCCAAACAAATACCAGGAAAATTGTCAAACGCCTCTATGAAACCGTGTAACTAAGAAGAAAAAAATCCGGATCGGACCGGACCGGCTCACGGAGAACTGGCGACCCACCGGGAACAGTCCCGGTATTCCTTGAAGCCAGACCGAGGAAGGATTGGATAATGATTGCCCGAGTTAGAATAGGACATACTTTACTAACGCATAAATATTTTTTGACAAGACTGATCATCTGCAGTGTGACATATGTAAAGTACCTCCCAGCATCAAACATGTCTTCTTGGAGTGTCCGCAATATGCCGCTGAACGAATCGCTTGCGGATTTCCCGACGATCTCCCGAAAATTTTCGAAGACACCGAATACGGCATCGAGCGCATACTATCGTTTCTCCACTTAACAGGATTATATACACTCGTTTCGTTTTAATAGATCCATAATTTATAGTTCCGTACGCTAACGACCTTTGATGTTGATGCATTCATAAATAACTATATATAAAAATAAGTCAAGTGCGAGTCTGACTCGCGAACTCAGGGTTCTGTACAAACTTGTAGATGTGTAAATAGTTCGTCCATCGCGGGAATCGAGTCTCGAAGATTATTCCCGCTTAGCCGTTGGAAAAGTGTACATCGACAAAGGTGGCGGTCAGTTTGCCAACTAAGCGTGTAATTGCAATGAGTTCAGATGGACTACTGAACAGTATTGTAATTCGTGGCTATATCTAATAGGCTCGTTGTCGTACCGCGTTGTATGCGAGAGTTATCATATTGTGCTGTATAAACGCATCGGTAGCGGACGCTTGTTTTGTATTAGAACTTTTACTTTGTACGTGCGTAGTTTAAAAACATTATTTTTGTTCGTAATGTAACTACAAATTTAGGGTTTTTGGATTTTTCCTTTTAGTTGTGCTATAATAGACATTGCTTCTTGCCAAATTTCGTGATTCTAGATCAGAGGTTCCCAAACTTTTTTGTCTCGTAGACCACTTGCCATGTTTTTCGGTTTTGGGTAGACCCCCTGCTTATCTGATATTGATTTTTTTGCAAATTCATTAATTTCAAATGTATTTTTGACAACCGGTATAATGCTACTCACTTTGAACGATTTAAATTTATAACGGTAGTGAAATGTAGTGTGAAATGTTTAGTTTTATACATTTATTAATTAGATTCAAATTAAACGAATCAAATTAAAATTTACTTTCTGTTACATTAAATAACTAAGCAAAAAATAAATGATTTTAGTGTGAAGGATGAACCTGATGCTTTAATAATAAATTTTCGACATTGGCATCAATTTAGTTAGATTTAATCTTAAATCTCTTCGGTTAACGATGTCCAGTTTGTTTCTTTTTTTGTTAGGAGATTTACTATCGTTGACCCCCATTTTCATTTCATGGACCCCCATTTTTTTTCCCGCTGACATGGACCCCTTGCAAGTTGTCGTCGACCCCTGGGGGTCGATATAGACCACTTTGGGAATCACTGTTCTAGATCAACGGGAAATATCCTACATGTTTTGATTCCTAACAGTCTTAGACAGACAACAAAGTAATCCTATAAGGGTTCCTTTTTTGCTTCTGAGGTACGGAACCCTAAAAATGATACAGCTCTTGGATAAAACGTTTCTGGTCGCTGTTGTCGAGCGTCTATAATTTACAGTAGGTACCTATCAATACTTGTTAGACGCGTGTGTAATAAGTATGTAAGAATAAAAAAATACAATATCAATTCCTTGTCGACTAGGTACACCTTTTACACGATCTTATTGACTTCAATTTGTCGTAATCGATAGTTCGGGCGCACACTTAACAGATTCCATCTGGGCGCAACCCAAGGGATGTAGGTAGGTAGGTATGTGTGTTTACAACCACTTGTTCTGTATATATATACTCAGCTTTCAATCATATATGCTGTGGTGGATATCTAGGTAGCTGTATATATATACCTATCTATAACTTCTTCTATTCTACAGCCAAGGATTACGTTGCTACGAACAAACAAGTACAATGTGTAATCAGTCAGAAGCTCTAGTTTTCCCTTGATTAGTGAACTGAATCTATATAGAGAATTTGTGATTTGCCTCAGTGCATTCACATTACCTGCTGTATATAATATACGTCATATATTGGGCTTATATTCACTCACACTTCGTTATGTATATATAATCGAAATGCCACTCATTCACCCACTCTATCATTCACTAAGCGTCTCACTCAGTTATCACGAAATCTTAGGTACTATATGAGGTCTACACACTCGAAATTTGGACAGTAGGATCCTTTTGTTACGTAGACACCCACTAGTAAGGTCTTTTTAGAAATTCAACCCCTAACATGGTCAAAAACTTTCTGATAAAATGCAAATAAATAGCTATTATATTACGCAACATCTTTGTGGACATTATGATACAATATTAGCGTAGAGGTGAGTACGGAAGCCGGGTTGGCTCATTGGTGACTAGTGGAGTAGTGGCACCGCACACGGCCACTTCCAACATGTTAACGCGTGCACGCGTTAACATGTGTCCGTGTGCGGGATAAATGCAGATTTCTGCCTTATCCGTGTGCGGGATAAATGCAGATTTCTACCTTATCCTGGAACGGTAATCGAGCTATATCTGTCTTTTAACTGTCAAATTCTGTGAGCAGCGTTACTTTTTGCATTGAGGTTAGGCGTATCTGAAGTTTTGTTTATAGTGAAATAAAGTAATAAAGAATTTCAAAGTAAACATTAGAAATGAGTTTATTGTTCATCACAGGTAATTTTACGGTAACATTTTCATTTTTAATTTTAACGAAACTCATTTCTAATGTTTACTTTGATATTCCTTATTACTTTATTTCACTATAAACAAAACTTCAGCTACGCCTAACCTCAATGCAAAAAGTAACGCTGCTCACAGAATTTGACAGTTAAAAGACAGAGATAGCTCGATTACCGTTCCAGGATAAGGTAGAAATCTGCATTTATCCCACACACGGATAAGGCAGAAATCTGCATTTATCCCGCACACGGACACATGTTAACGCGTGCACGCGTAACATGTTGGAAGTGGCCGTGTGCGGTGCCACTACTCCACTAGTCACCAATGAGCCAACCCGGCTTCCGTAGGTGAGAGCACTAGACTCGCATTCCGGGTTCGAATCTCGGAGGTGGCTATGATGTGGCTGGGACTTTTTCCTGCTGCCTCTCGCCGAGAAACGGCAATTCCTGTACCAGCCATCTTGTTGAGGTTTTCTGTGGTTTCCCTCAATAACTCCAGATAAATATCGAGATGGCTCCTTATGGCTGATTACCTGTCAAACTTCTGTGCTCACAATGTGCCTACCTTATCCTAATGTCCTAAAATTCCTTCATTCGCCCATTGCTATTAATTAAGCGGAAGTTTAAAAATGTAGAAAATAACGGGAAGTGAGATAGATGGAAAATAGTAATGGTGCAAATGGCGTCTGTTATGACATAGTCGAGAAACGGATGTTAAACGCATTATTATTATAATGCAATATTATAAAAATGTATTATTCAAAGTCACTGTCGGGGCTCAAACGCGAATCTTTGACTATCGCGGCTACTGAATTATTATGTAATCTACAGTGACACATCTAAATAATCAACTTTCTCATAATAAAGCATATTTGCAACAGTATTTCATTGCTCAAATTAAAGATTTTTTCTGATTGGTCTATGGCTGCCACAATGTGAGGATGACGAGAAATTAAAAATACAGGAGTCTAGTTCTGACGGATTGATGTGTTCTACTGTAATAGTTTGTAGTGAAAGCCAATAACCTCAAATGTAATTCTAAAGTTAAACGCAGTGGTAAAGATGATCTAACAACATTGTTATTTTATTGTTCGGAGTTATGCTTCTTTATTTGATGCTAACCTTTATCCGTGTCTTTGCTTGCGTTCATGTCTACATGATAAGAACCTTATTTTAACCAGTGCCGGATTAACCTATACGCTAACTACGCTGAAGCGTAGGGCGGCACTTGTCGGAGGGGCGGCAGGGACGGTCGCAAAAAAAAAAAATAAAATGATTTCTAACTAACGAAATGACGGTCCGTCTTGAACCTCCAATCGGAATCAGATGTTACTAACTGATATAATATTAATATACACAACACGTTATCAGGGGCGGGAGGCAACGTTTTCCCTCGAACATGAGTCTTGGTAGAATAAATGAGAACCTAGTTCAAACCTGTTGTATTTCAGGAAAACGCTAGCCTTAAGTGGGCGGCAAGCCTGTTTTAGCGTATAGGCGGCACTTGGTATAATCCGGCACTGATTTTAACCCGGACTTACCCCGATTAAAAATGCCTTAAGAAACACTTGACAAATACCCGTACAATCAGATAAATTCTGGAAACACGTTTATTCCAAAATATCCAGAAACGCAAGCAACGTTTTAATCTATACTAATATTATAAAGAGGTAAAGCTTGTAAGTTTGGATGTAAGAGGTAATCTTCGAAACTACTGATCCGATTTCAAAAATGTTTTCACCAATATTTAGAAAGGTCCTTCAGGATAGACGTAGGCTTTATATTATCGTGGAGACCAATTCTGCAACGTAAGTCGACGAAAAAAACGGTAGCAATCTACAAATTCTGGGTAATTATAAATTCGAGTAAACAGAGGCGAATTGAGTGGGTAAGACGTTATTTATCAATAAATAAAATTATCGACCAATTTTTCAGACCAATATAGGTATATTCAAAAAATAATAATACATTGACGTTTCGGTCCGAATTTGGATTTTCTTCAGAACTGATCTAAAAAATATATAAATAATTAATAATTAATTTCTAATTCGTATTTTAAAATATTCGCTTTAAGTTTCTAAATTAAATTCAAAAATTGAAAAAATAATAACCGAAACGTCAATGTATTAATTATTATTTTTTGTTAATATATTTGTCTGAAAAATTGGTCGATAATTTTATTTATTGAAGAATTCTAATCGGACGTTAATCAAAGATTTGAAGACGTTATTTAATTATTATTTCGAGCGAACCAGCGAAGTGTATGAGCCCGGGCGAAGCCGGACGGGGCAATGGGTTTTGTATAAAGGTAAAAATAATATAGGTATATTCTATTAATAAGTTACCACGTAAACATCTCTGGTTTGTTGTGCTAATAATGTGATTCTAGCTTGAGACCACTGATATAGGTAACACACGTACGCTTGTAGAGAGATATATTTCTTTGACAGTATAAGAAAGTGTACATCTGAGAACAAGCTGCTGGTGGTGAACTGGTTGCGCCTTGCCGTCATCAAACCGGTCTGCCGCTGGTCCTCGCGCCGCCATCGCTCCGGAGCGTGGCTGTCTCGATTCCCAGCGTTCGGTTCGCGTGGCTCGGCACACCGGTCTATCCGACCTCTGTTTCACTTCACCTCGCCACCCCCTCACCCGTATCTCACGTTCTTGTACAGTGTGTCCGCACACTCATTAGATCTAGGGTTGTGCGCGAAACGATCAAGGAAAAGGTATCTATCATGATTTCGGTGCGGTCCCGCTACCGTTTCATTAACAGTTATCTTTTCAAAAGGAATCAGATGCCGTTTCATTTTATAATTACTGATGTAGTCTCGAGATTTTCGAAAACGAGATGGAGAAAGTGTCAGCCGAGATGAAATCGAGAGGGTTACGGCCTCATGTAAAGTCATATTTAAGAGTGTGGAATCAATGTGGCAGCGAAGAAGTAAACGCCCCTTAAGTCAAACTTTTTTGGCACGATAGAGTAAAATTGATTCTTGAGATTGACCGTATATTATAAAAACCGCCTGTAGAATATTAAGCTTACATGGCGGTGAGGTAGTCTACTGGCCTCGTAATCTAAAGGCCGTAGTTTCGATCTCGATAGTCGGTGCCATTGTTTTTTTTACAATTATACCTGTTTCACTTCTGTAGTGTGTAGTGTAAAATACGCGATAGATATATTTTGTGTTATGTCGGAAAATTCCGCAAAATGTATTTCATTAAGAAATTACTACAGCGTCGAAATGTCTGAACTAATAGCTTTGTCGCTATGTGGCAGTGCCCGCTAGCTCATACTGCTAGTTGCCGCTTGATGTGCTACAGTGACGCGCCATTTGAACGTAACCAGTTGCGCCCACCTACTTGATGTCGCTACATGATACGGATACAGTTTTTCTTGACAAAGCACCGTTATTTTGTACAAAATGTATACAAAAACCTTCCTCGTGTATCGCTCATTCTGTTAGTTAAAATCGTATGAAAATCCGTTCGGCAGTTTTTGAGTTTATCGCGTTCAGACAGACGCGGCGGCGGCGGAGGGGCTTTGTTTTATATATTTAGAAATCAAACAGCGGTATTAATTAGAACTGTGACATTCGTATTCAGATATAAATTTTCGTCTATTGTAAGCAGTGGCGTAACTAGGTCGTGGGCCTAGACCCTGGAGGGGCGCAGAAATGTCCAGTCCAGAACCAAGTTTTAAGATTAGAACATGTTTCAAGGTCGCAGTTATAGAAGATCGCACCAGGCTCATAAAAAGCTAGTTAAGGCATTGATTATAAGTGGTACTTAAATAGATGGCGGTAATTATTGTTCATTTGCAGTCATGAAAATATTCTTGACTATTGCTGTGTAACAATGAACATAAAATATTTTTGCATAAACTTGACTTCAGTCGAACAATTCGAGATAGAAGATGACAATTGCATATTGGATTTGTTTCTGCATCTGCATCTACAATGCATAATTCATAATAAAGGGAACGAGAAATGAATAAAATCAATATAATATTCAAATATTTGGCTCTATAATTTGTTTTCTCCATACTGCAAATACAGTGCGGTATTTCAAACATCTTTGATTTAGGTACATTGGATTCAAGTTAGGTCCAACCTTGGCAACAATATTACAAGAATCAATTTATTTTTCCAATGCAACAACTTCAAAATAATTTACCATGCTTCTGGGTTGCTTTTAAATCCAATTGAAATGTGTAGACTGTTTTATATATGTCTTATATACCTACCTACATAAATAAATAATTAAATTAATTTTCACAAATCCTTTTTCTTGTGATATTGAGGATGTACCTAGTCATTAACAAATGAACGTTATTGATACTCTCAAAAACTCTTTTCTTTGAAATCAAAGATCTTGTTAAATTTTATGTCAGTTTGCCATCTAATTTTGACGAATTGAAAAGGTTTGCTCTGCAATTAATTACAATTTTTGGTAGTACTTACTTATGCGAACAAACCTTTTTGATTCTCTATTACAGAAAAAATAAATATGCTTCTTGTCTCACAGATGAGCATTTGAGATAATTCTACGAATTGCAACTACAAACCTGGATGCTAACATACAACAAATTTTTGTAAAAGAACAGTTCTATTTTGAAGTTCTCAGTTAAATTTTTAATAAAATTCAAATAAAATATTTTCGAATTTTTAATATCACAAATACCTATTATTAAAACTATGAACAAGTGTGGCCCGCATTTATTTCAATTTGCCACTATGTGGCCCTTGCTTGCCAAAAGGTTGTCGACCGCTGGTGTAGAGTATGTCGATTGTAATCAAACGAACTGTATGTTTCCAAGGCATGCTTAAGACTCAATTTTATGGACTTGGCTATGTTACATTATCCTGTGGACATACTGTATATACAGCGTGCATAATATTATATAGACTCTCTAAGCTCTGTGACTTCGAAAGAAAGAAGGGAAAAAAATAAACCTGCTTTACCGAGCAGCCAGTTGCCTGCCTGGACAGCTAATTAACTATTCGTTTTCTATAAAAATTGATTTAGTGTTAAAAATAACGCTATTTTTCAAATTAATCTACTTGATTTTTATCTATGTTTTATGACCAGTATTACATATCAATGTGTAATTTTCTGTTTTGTTAATCTCTTACCTTGCTACCGAGTACCGACATAGGTTATGTTCACACCGCATATAAATGTTCAGATAAACACCACTTATTGACGAAATTATAATTAGTAGTCACAGTTAGAGAAAAAATAAAAATATTTATTTACACCTAGTGCCTAGTATAAAGCCGAGAAGTAAATTCGGTTGGTATATGGATAATAGACCTTTTCATAGTTAAAAATTCTTTGAGCGCACGCCTCAACTTCCGCTATATTTTTCGGGCACTTTTCATTTTGGCAGAAGAAAAGTGATTGATTTTGAAAAAAGTAAATAGTAATTAAATAAGAAATATTATTTAAAGAAGGAATACGACATCGTAGAAAAACATTTCACTACTTGTGAAGACACATTTTTTGACAATCAATGTTTTACGACAGGTAGGACTTGTAGCCTTTCAACCAGTTTCCGCTTACTTCCAACAATTTTTCCGATCGTGGCTCTTCAACCACCGTCTCAATTGAGCATAAGTCTGTTCTACTGTTTTGTACAGTAATTTAGCATCGTCAATAATATATGTTCATCTTAATTAAGATTTAAATATGTCAAAAAGTGCCCGAAACTTTTGAATAGCGTGGCGACGACGCTTGCGCGCGAAAACGAAGATAGATCGGTTTGTACGAGTAAACGACTCTATTGTGGTTATTCAAAACAAAAACATGCAACCAAAGCATGTCTTCCTTGGTTACACATCTTTATTTATTTCACATACCCTCACATGCTATCTAAATTGCTAACGTAGCCATAAATTGTACCTGGAGAGTGTTTTTTTCTTTGTAACGAAACTTTAACTTGGATTAATACTTGATCACTGATTAATTTTCCTCAAAAAAACAAATGAGTGAAAAACAGAGGATACCACCATTAAATTATTGGGAGGTGCAAATGCAGTCTTGCTCTCTCCTTTGGCTACACTACATTTCCAGCAGAGCAAGAAAGTTTAAATATTGTGCACAGTCAATTAAGATTGCAGGTACAGGAATTATTGTTTCTCGATGAGAAATAGTTGAAAAATAATAACACAATGAAACTAATTAATATAATAATGAAGATCTTTGATTAACGTCTGATTAGAACTCTTCAATAAATAAAATTATCGACCAATTTTTCAGACAAATATATTTACAAAAAATATATAAAAATTAATACATTAACCGTCCCGCTTTGGATCTTCTTCAGAACTGATCTAAAAATATAAAAATTAATTAATAATTAGTTTCTAATTGGTTTTTGAAAAAAAATTCGCTTTAAGTTTTTAATTATCAAATATTGAAAAATAATAACAAACAATTTTTATATATTTTTTGTTAATATATTTGTCTGAAAAATTGGTCGATAATTTTATTTATTGAATAATAATGTAGTACATACCTACTACTTATACAACAAAAAAAAAATAAAAATGTAATGAAGCTTCTTGCACCTTATTACCACTGTTAAATACATCTTTTAGCGTTGTATTTTAAATGTAAAAAATACTAGCACTATTAGTTTTATTTCACTTCAGCTTTAATAGAAAATGATAAAAATCGTACAGCCTTGTTAATTTTTACGTGGAAATGGAATAACCCCATCTGTTGGATTGCTTATAAGTTATAACGTCCTATTTTATTATTTAAGTTAACTTATGAATACTTTCTTGAACATAAATGTTTAATGAAGTCTCATTTATATCTAGCGACGTTTTAACATTATAGTGTGAACCAAGTTTAAGGTAAACAGAAGTTTTATTTACAACTAAAGCTCTATCACTGATGACTGGGTCCAGTACGATAACTCGATGTGCCCAAATTTTGATCTTTTTTTTAATCTAACCAATCAAAAATCAAATATATACGTCATAGCAACTGGTGTAGAATTACTGTATTACTGTCTCACTTTTGTGATTCGTATCATCACTGTTTTGTAGTGATATAAAACGTATTTTAGTTGTAACCAAAAATATAGAAAACTTAAAACACGAACAAAAGTACCAAAAAACACACCCTTTTAGAAGCCCAATAATAATAATGACCCTTTCTATGTAATAATTTTACAGCTCTGTCTAACCCTCATCTTCCACGCACACGATACCTTTATGTAGATGTGTGTGCATGTGTTTAATAATATCCCACAATTAAGCATTCAGCATGTTAATTGTATATTATGTTATTTGACTCAAAGAAACGTCTCGTGATAAAGAAGAAGTGAGCGAGTGAATCGTTTATAGTTGTAATTTATTATATCCAATTCTATAGTTTTTTATTCGTATGGGTGTGTTACATTGTCTCAGGGTTGGGATCATTTACCAATATCGATGATTATCACAAGAGTCTAGGGATCACCATGCAGAACCCTGAAGATGCACGATTGCATCATCATATTCCGCGTCCGTTTTTTAAGGAACTCCCCTTCTGTTCTCTTCTCCTTTTCACCTCGCGGGGAAGTCTTGTCTGTGCTAGAAACAAATTTAAAATCGTTTGATTATAATATAAAATAAAGGCAATATTTAAAAAAAATGATATATATAAATAAATAATGCAATAGATGTAAAAAAAACAAAAATAATGATGGCGCAAATGGGAATCGTATTGATATACAGTTGATTTTTATGGTTACGGTATACCAAGTAGATAGATAGATAGATAGATAACATATTTAATTTCATAATTGACAGAAGTCGTGAAACAAGTGTTGACTGCGTATAAATTCGTGCACCTTCGGAACTCTTCATAGTTTGATCTCTAGATACCATTAATTGTATCTAATAGCAATCGTATACATGTATTGACAAATGGCAAGGTATATACAGTATGTAAATGCGTAAGATGCACATAGGGAAATTAACGTTGGGAAAAAAATGACTGGATCAGAGTGAGCCTTGGCCCTTGATATCTTGTTTTTCAATTTGACAGATAATATTCTTTTGCAAAATGAATGTGTATACTACCGAAGAAAATATTCAAATGATTACAACATAATCGGACTTTTTTTATTAATGGGATATTAAATTCCCAAAAATATTTAAATATGGTGCGAGATCAAATATTTCCGCCTATTCGTGTTGAACCTAAATACATTGGGTCACTGATTTACCAACGCGCATACGTCATACCACTCAGACAATTTTTGAATGAAATGTTTCCAAACAGATGGAGTTGTTTTTTTGTTTTATTTTTGTACAAAAAAATTAAAATAATGATTTATAAGAGCTTTTTATTATTAAAAAAGCCAAGTAAAATAAAAATAAATCATAATAAAATAGAAATCCTCAAGATTACCACGATAATTCAATAGAAATAACTATTAATGCAGTCATGGGGCTAACTCTGATTCAAGTATTTTTTCCCAATGCTAATTTCCCTATGTGCACCTTACGCGTTTACATACTGTATATGGAATGATCTTAGAGAAAAGTTGTGGGAGAGAGACAACAAGGTAGAAGTCATTTTCCATAACCTTACTTTCTATGCAAGGTAAATCTAACGAATTCATTTAGTGTGACGTTGCTTATTTAGATGACAGTCGTCTTAAATTATTTTTTGCGTTTTAAGTTGTGCAGGAATAATTACTTTTCTTGTTGGTTTGTTCATTTTCTGCAGACATTGTATTCAGTTTTTAGTTCGTCTACAATGTGTTGACGTTATGAAACATTTAAATCTGGACGACCAGCTTATTTTCCATCATCTGAGAATTCAAAACAGTAAACATGTTTTAGGACAGAATAAATATTATTTTTCGCTTTGAATTTATAGTGAAAATTAAACTTCAAAGGCTATTGGAAGACCTCACTACGTCTAAACAAATTTGTTTGTAATAATTTGGAGTTATTCTAACGTTTGTTTTTGCTGCAGGTCTTTATTAGATTGAAAAAGTAGACTAGTTTTTGTTCGCAAAATTAATACTTATACGTATTCATATTATATTATTATGTATGCCTACCCGACGATGAAGGGGCAGTCTATCAATGAATTCAAAACAGGGTAGGGTAGGTAAAGGCCGCTGCACACGAGGCTAGAAACCCTGCTAGAAATGCTGCTGGTAGGTTTGGTACGAAGCTGGAATTGACCTCACTGCGGGCTGCCTTGCTAGCTCAGAAGATAGGTTTTAAAATTACAACAGGGGCTATTTTTCCTGCTATATTTGTCGCTAGGTGTGAGCAAGAACCAATCAGGAAGCAGTATCTTCGTGTGGGCATTTGAACACCCACATGGCGTCATTCTGCCAGACAGCAGACACGTTTTGCTCTGTGTTTATATTCGAACTGTCACTGCGCGCGCACCAGATCTATCCACAAAACACGCTTGAAAAATAATCTCGTGTGAAGCGAGCACTTAACAGCAATCAAGAAAACCAGCAAATCTAGCAAGGAATCTAGCAGCGTTTCTGGCCTCGTGTGCAGTGGCCTTAACTCTATAGAATTAACAGGATTAATTTAAAAACAAAATATCAAAATTGGCAAGGTCTTTTAAATAAAATATAGACGTATAAATATTATTAATGAACATTCAAGTCTATATTTGGACAACTGTTGTCAACGAAAGCTAAATTAGTACCTAGTAAAAAATTAATATAAACTTTTTCTCGATATTATGACTAGCGACTCGTTTCAAAACTATCTTCATGTTACTATATTTTCTCGCAATTTTTAAGCTTCAAGATAATAGCAAAGTGTGAGTAGATAAAACAGAAAACCATGAAAAATCTCAGAAATATTTTCGGCACACAAAAACTGTTTGTCGACGAAAAGCAGTTGGGGAAGGGGAGCTTGTAGACAACTTCAGGGTGACTACTTTCTGGAAAACTTGGAAAAGACAGGGAAGTCAGAAATTTTGTGGGAAAAAATCGATCAAGTGTGAGGGGGATTTGCGGATTGATGATTCCGTTCATGCATTGAACAAAATATGTTGTCGACCGAGCTACCTTTGGTACCAGGCGTCGTACGCAATCTTTGCCCGTAGCTGTATAGTTAAGTTGTTGATAAACGTAGGAAAAAAACTAAAAAATCACCCAAAAATCTGGCAGTACGGAAATCGATTCATATTTTTAATATTGCTCAGCCCTATTTGCCATCCAACAAACCGACATCGCATCACAATATCAAGACATGAAGCAACTTAAATGTCTTGAGAACGGAAGTCAGTCGTGTAAAAAGCACAAAACAAAAGTGGGAGCGCACAGCAGACACTGTGCTCCTCGTGCTTCTTCTTCTCTCCTCACCTGCCGGTTCATCCTCACCTATGTTTCTTCTTTCTCTGTTATGTGTGAAAACTGAAGAGTCACTGAGCTCACTTACCTCTGTACAGAGAACTTACAATATATAGTCAGGTCTCCCAGCAAATCAGCATATAGAACTACATTTTAAGAAAAATTGCATGATCAAAATGAAAACAGTTATCAAACAGTGCTTTAAAAAAATAATATGCATGTCTAAATTATATTATGCACTAAAACTTACGGGATGTGGTTACGGTTCCTCATAGTTACATGTTAAATTAAAAAAAAAATAATTACACTAGGACCATCTCGATGGTGGCAACTTTATACGAAACACTGTTAGAGTACGATAACTCGATGTGCAAAATATTCATTGGAAATACACAATTATTATTTTGTATAACATATAACAGTGTTATTAGCCGTCTTAAGTGCGGAAAATAGATTTAAAAAATTATTATTTTTTTGCGCAGTGAAAAGGGGAAGGCGCTTGGAGGGAGTTCTTTAAAAAACAATTACGGGGTCGTGTGGATGCGATGGCGTTTTTTTTTTGCGCAGTAAAAATGGGGAGGGCGTTTGGGAGGAGTTCGTTAAAAATCAATTACGGGGTTGTGTGTATACAAAGTGAGATAGTAATACAGTAATTCTACACCAGTTCCTTCCACTTTTTTTTGTAGACCTGGTATTTACTAAACATTGATTCATTTGAGAAGAGGCCGTCAGGTGTGCAAAACATTTGCAAGATAGTTTGTAAATAATTGATATTTTTCCGTAATCTGTATATAGTTACAGAATTTGTCTCGTTCCGCGTCTGACCAATCAGCGTAAGCGAGGGAACGACGTCATCTGGCGGGTTCAAATGAAGAATAGAAAGATACAAGAATACACGTTAAAAAATAGGAAAATTTTTGTTTTTATTACAAATTTTAGATTCTGTAATATCTATATAAACAACCAAAAAAATAATGCTCAAGAAATGGTAGACGTCGTTAATCAACTATTTTTTTTACATATTTTTCTGACCTCTGTTTCAATTGTTTTTTTTTTAACTTTTCTTTGTTCTATTTTTATGTTGAGATATTTAATAACGGTTTAATTCTTTGGCGATAGAATTGTTTAATAACACACACACACAATTTGTTTCAAATAATATGAATATTCTCTTTTGATTTCTTTGGCGTTTGTTAAAAACTGCTTTTAAAGTGCAACAGCAGCCGTTGCCTAGAAATCATTTAACTACTATTTAACGAAACGAGGCAACCTCTACTCTAGGGACCTTACCTAAATTTTAAACGAAAATCGTAGTAGTTTGTCACTTTGATGTTTTCGATCATCTATTAGTTTATAGTAGTGTTGCCTAGTAAACTATTGTACCGTGGAAGCATGGACTATATTATGTGCTAAAAAATTCTAGAATTCTAAACTTTTGTAATAAGTAGTAAAACAGTTTTCGTTACAACTGTAAAATTTGTAATTTCATACAAAGGCTAGATATTGCCAGATCGCCCACAAAAATATATTTTATTACCAAGAAACTATTTAACTATAAATATAAAAATTTTACAGCTACCTCTAATACATAAAACGAAATTAAGCTGCTTATAATATGCAAATTAGTGTTAGTCGTAATCAATCGGATATACTGTACTAATATTGTTTGAATGTCATATAAAATATAATAAAACTATTGAATTACACGGCGCAAAAAATACTGACAATGTTTTCCATTATCGTTTCATGTTCGCTTATTATTTTATGGATCACGACGTCGCGTCGCCTATATTTGTTATTTTTACCAAAATCTCGTTATAATAAAACTTTTTTAAGACCACTAAACTGTTAGAGCTATTTTGACGTATAGTAATTAATATTTTCCATTCAATGCTGTTTTTAATAGTTCTAGTAGCTAACTTAAAAATTTAAATACGTCTGTAAAGCACTGTTAGATCGCTGAATTTTTTACTCAATGTTTAATGCTAAGCTAGTACCAAAGCTTAATTAAAAGCTAGAATTGCTACAATTTTCTACTAACAAAGCCTCAAATACATTTCTTTGACTTTAAATTAGCTCCAATGTAAAAAATTCAGCGATTTTGCCAATCTGACAATGCTAGCTTTACAAGCATGAGTTCAATTGCCTGGTAATATCCGAGTGTATCCGTTGTTTCTATTCAAATTCTTATTACAAGCCCCCAATTTCCAGGTCCTATTCCAATAAAAGTATCAGCAGGATTTTCAAAACTTAAAAATATCAATTACTGACTTATTTGAGTCTATAATATACTAATTCATATTTTCAGTTTATTATTTATGTTTCATTTGATATTCAAACTAGTTTTTTGTGTATTGCTTAGGGGTTGGCGGCTTGTAGTAACGTCACATAAACATTAGCATCGAGTTCGTTCTTCCGTATTTGTAATTAATAATTTTGTTGTCTAACTAAAAAACAGAGTTACAATCGTAGACTTATATACCTTTGTGGTGACTCTATGAGATTGCGTGTGTAGCTGAATAAGACGAGTAATCATTTTTAGAGCAAAAAATCTGTACTCAAAAGCATAGAAAATGAATTGGTAATTATAGTGAAATTTAAGTTATTTTGGTACACTTAAACATCTCAAAACAAAAAATAAGTAGGTATGCGACACTAAAATTAAACTTTTATAAAAAAAAACATTTAATGATGAATAATTTCAGTTACGTTTGAAGCTGTCAGATTACACATAATCGGATATCACCTAATTAAAATGACGTTCTAAAATATGTATAGGTACCAGCGTTGCCAGTTTTTTTTTTTTTGCCAAGTCAGGATTTTGGAACTCTTTGAGTGAAAACAGCGGGATTCTTTCGTCGAAAGCGGGACATAGTAAAAAAACGTATATAATCAGAAGTTTTCAAATACCTATTTATCTTTTTATTTGAATTAAAATTACGTTTACGTGACAATAGATAGCAAAAAAAGTCATAGAAAATGTATTTTAATAAAAACATAATATTTTAAATCAGATTTACCCTATCGTTAAATAGTTGAGTCTTATTCGTCTTCAGAATAAAAAAAAAAAAAAACAAATCAAAATAAAAAAATTTTATTCATTAGAAAAATATAGCGTTTCAAACAATAGTCTGTGGAGTGAGTGTTACAAATTGCAACTTACAATAAGAGAATAATTATTTATAAGAATTACTTATTCATGATATTTCTGTGAAGATTTAACTTCTTTTAAAGTTATCCCTAAAAAGCGGGTCTAAGCATGTCCCGCGCGGGACATTTAATTTTGATCTAAAAATCGGGACGTCTGGCAACGCTGATAGGTACGTATAAAGTTTGTAAGTAGGAGGTAATCTCCGAAACGGGGTAGATAGTATACTCATTTACACCGATAAAGGTGTACCTTTACCTCACTCCTCTCAATTTCAAAAATCCTTTTCATATGTAGCCCCAAAACTTTTAAATGACATGTCCCAATCACCTGACTTGACAGATATAACAAACAAAATTTTGAATCTAAAACCAGCAAAACTAAAAATATTGATAAAACAATTTGTTTATAAAAGGCAACTTAATACTAACAATTTCCAACTAGATTTCATTTTTTTTTTTTTTTGTAAATGATTTTATAAATATACTGACTCAAATCTTATGTACAGGGGCAGGAGGAAGATCAAACTCTGGTTTGATCCTGTCCCTATTGCCTAAATTTGTACATTTAGAGCAACAAACATTTATTATTATTATTATCTATTTCAAAATTGGACTTTTTTGACCTTCAGGACGGACAAAGGCTATTATGGCGTTAAATTAAAAGCGCTTTTCGTGGAGACCAATTTTGCAACCTAAGTCGACGAAAAAACAGTGCGATGCCGGATCGAGCCGCTAGTTGGATATAAAATAGCCTACATAGGCTCTTGAATTTTAATATATCTTTTGATGATGTTGGTTTGGAATATTAAAATTGTTATCATATCTTTTTTAAATGCTTAATTATTTTTTTTAAGCGATAAAGCATGTCATGAAAGTTAGCGCATAACGCTTTGACAGATATTTTACATACACCTAAATAAAATCGTGTACCTGTAGTACAGATAGACTATCACTTAAAGTAATTAAAAAAATGTAAAGTTATAGCTTTGACCAGGGTATAAAATTTCAGGCATTTGTATAGTAACAATAATTATTTCAATTTCAAATGCAGTCGTACTCTATAGATTTCGTACTTGATAAATAACAAGCAAATGAGAGTCATGTATGCATAATAAGGACAAACCATTATAGTAAATTATGTTGGTCATTATTTTAGCTTAGTATTTAATGATCTGCATATACGCTGTGTCCGGGAATAGTTGATGTTACTCAATGATAACCACTTTCGGATTCAATATGCGAATTATAAGCACTTGGAGACGACCTCTAAATGTAAACTTGATTTATCAATTTACAAACGGCAGTGGACACTCATTTAAGACACCAGGTGGTTATAGCACGGGATTTTTTTTATTCAGACAGAAAATTGAATAAAGTAGTTATATAACACAAGCGGTCTCGCCCGGTTTCACCCAGGTGGAAAAGAACGAATGGGGGGGGGGGGTAGCATGAGTACGCACGTTCATCTTAGTTTACCGAGATGAATGTTGTGTCCAAATTTCATGATGATCGGAGTTACCGTTCAAAAGTTTTTGTCGGACGGACAAATTTTGAGTTGTATTTTGCAACATTTTCCATTGGTGCTCCGCTCCTATTGATCGTCTTATGGTCCCAAGATAACATTAAAATATTTTTTCACTAAATATGTCTCTAAATTTGAGGTACGTCTTATAGTCCGAAAAAAATGGCGCGCCACCGAAGGTAGGTATGAGGCAAGTGAAGATGTACTAGATATTGCATATTATGTTAACAATAAATAAAAATTATGATCCGAAAGTAACATTAAAATAATTTTTCTAAAAATCATCTTATAAGTTTGAGGTGCGTCTTATAGTCCGAAAAATACGGTAATTCAATCAACGTATCTTATAAAGCCCTATTTAAATATTTGTGCAATCTCTTAAATGTGTTTTCTTATAAAAAAAATTGGTTGTCTGTAAAGTCGGTTTACGGACGATAGTTTTACGTGATAACGTATTCCGTAATACATAACCTAAATTTATATAATAATTATAATAATTCGAATCTATGATATTGCATCTTTCGCTTCAAATTTAGGTTAATTTTATTTATTAAATTACTCACCACCTATAAAAATAATTTTTTTTATTAACTTTCTTTCTTCCGTATTTATTTAAGTCTCAAAGATTAACTGTCATAATATTTAGAAAACAATTGTTTTATTGTTTAAGTATATAAAATTCCAAAACCTATTTACAATATTTAGGTAAGTATTTTCATACGTCAAAAAATTGATTTTTATAATGATAAAATTTGTAAGAAAACGATTTTTTCGAGAGATGAGACCTAGCTAAAACGATTTTTTGCCCCCCAAAATCCCTTTTCAGTAAATTTCATCCAAATCGTTAGGGCCGTTTTCGAGAAAAGCACGCACAGGGTCAGGCGGAACGTTACGAACGTTAGGAACGTTACGACCGTTAGGAACGTTACACTTTTTCGTACATGCAGCCGGTGTTTTATCAATTTATAAGATTGGTGATTCATCAATTTATAAGACGTTATCACGTCAAAATGGATATCCAAATCTTTAGAATAAAGTAACAGAGTTTCCTTCTTTATATATCGTTTAAATCTCTTTTCTATATATTATGTATATTGCTCAGTTGATAAAATTAAGAAAAATACAGTAGGTATTTAACATAAGATATTAAATGTGATTTGTTTGAAAAATTTGTAGCAATTATTTTTTATCCATTCAATAGATTGCATATTTTCATTTGTTCTCGGTGGCATGCTATTAATTTATTATTTATGTGTACCTGTGTTAAAATTATTAATATTATTACATATAATTAGATTTTTCAATCAAACGTTTATTTGATAAAATTTGATTGAATATTTACTGTATTTTTCATTCAATTTACTAAATTATATTATTATAAACGCAGTGGTAGTAAACAATATATGTATTTATATTGAAATCCCATTCAATTTAGAATGTTATTAAAACAAATGCTAGGTTTCTCTCGTCCATATAAATAATATATGCAGCGTTCTGGCAATTCTTAGAACAACTGAAAGAACAATTAGGTAAAGGGCAATGTGAAATTCTAACCTCGGTTCCTCGGAATAGACAACTGGAATGATTTTATTGTAATCTTTAACATAGCATTTTATTTACTCATCTTGTTGAATGGATACTTCCAATAATATCCCAAGTAAAAAAAAAATAATTTAAACACAATTATAGTGTCAAAAATTCGGGGTCGAAATTTCTGGTATCTCTTACCCGCCTCATAGCTGGTGGAACAATTTCCCACCTCGTTCACGCCGGGTTAATTAAACTGATAGATTATCTTATTGGTTAATACAAAATTGAACTGCGATGCAAAATTTACGTAAAATAGAAAAAAAATCTATCTCACATAATTGCATGAGTTACGGTTCGCCCGTAAGTTGTAAATGAGTACGAAACAAACTGTCGACTTGGTTTGGAAGACACAGGTTAAGCCGGCGCTACACGATGCTGACCCGAACATTCGATCGAGCGTTGCACAGAACGTTTGAATCCGACAGTTGGTGTGCCAAAGTACTTGTTGCACGGTTGACGGTGTGTCGAATGTTTGAAATCTTGAATTGAGAAAAGTTGGTACAAACGTTTGTCAACAAACACAAAAACGTAACTACAATATAATTTAAGATAAATAATACAAAATATAATCAATAAAATATTAAATTATTTAGTAATTATTATAATAATAATAATAATAATAATAATTTATTACTTCCATGAAAATACAGTTATTTATAAACAAACAAAATACACATAAATGAAAGTATATAGGTTCCTTCCAAGGAAAACCTAATATAGTTAGTACTTTAATAAAATATAGCGCAAAAAGTAATGAATTTTGTACGGGAAGCTTATGTTTCTAAATTTGATAATGTAATAAACGTACCTGCTTAAAACACAAATAAATCAGAACAAATAATCTTTATGAAGTATAAACACTCAAACAGTATTTAGCAATGCACTACAAATTGACATAATATTCGTTCGAATCGTGTAGCCGTCAATGCATAAGAATGTTTTTCGAACGTTGGAGGCTTCCTTTGACTCGAGTCAAGAATACCGACAACAGCCGGAACATGGTCAAACGCGAACGTTGGACCCTCTACATTGGAAGCTCGTAGGTTTGACCGTCGGCGACGAGCGTACGTTGTAGTGATGTGTCGCTCCTGAGCGAGTCGTTCATGATGAACGACTCCTTTCTCAGAGCGGAGCGAGTCGCTCTTTTTTTGTGAATGACTCATTCCGAGCGCCATTGCTCTGTGCTGAGCTGTTCTGTACTGTTGCATCGCACATTTACACAGCGCACACAGCACAGACCACAGAGGCACTAGTGAATTTTGCACGTACGGAGTTATCTTTGCCGAGTAATTTAATGTTGAATGACACACTGTAAGTGTAATAATACTAAGCTTACAGTGACTTAAACCATTCACATTGACGTCGTTGACAAAGATATAATATTGTAACAATAAACATTATTACTGTTAAGCTTTTATTATACTTTATAGTTTATCCGAAATGCGAATAATATAATATCAGAATCATATTAAAATGAGTTCAGAGCTGAGTGTGTGTATTGTGCTGTTCAATGCTCCTGAGCATGTATGATGACAGTTCACACCTCTGCAGTCTGTGCACTCTTGTGTAGTGCGTACTGTCTAGTGTCGCTCCTTTGAACGATTCGCTCTGAACGACTATTTTTAGTGAGCGGAGCGCACGGAGCCATCTCCCACTAGTACGTTGGAAGGTGTTGGTAGCATCGTGTAGCGCCGGCATTATAAGAAGACATGTGGCGGTCACATCGAGACGGCAGGTGCACTGTTTATATTCATTAGAGACAGACGGACGGACAGACCCGACCCGCGCGAACGGTGAGATCGGTCGTCCGTGGTGTGTCTGTCTCGTGTGTTATTCTACCGGGGATCTGAGCCTATGATCAGACCGAGTCGAGCCGAGGAGCAACTTTGCCAGCAGGTAACAACCACCGATAAATATACAGTGTGAGATATTATAAGGCGCACGTACTCGTCGTCCAGTGTATTTTACAAGCTCTGTTCCAATCTGCTGTAAATGGACAGTTTTGAAACGGTTACGAAACTGTTTGTATCGGTTTTGGGCGCATGCGCCGACTTTGCACTGATATGTGACGGTACATACGGTGACATTTGTTGGAACGCTTTTGTGACCGTTTTATGGTCAGAGAAAGAGAGAGAGTGGATTGTATCAATATCTGAGCTCATCAGCATCTATATTGTGTATCAAATGCATATATTTAATACCCTCTATATTGCTAGCAAAGATCGGGAGAAAGACTTAAACACTACGGTGCAATCTGTCTCACTTATTATACTCTGAGTGTCATGCGCATGTCCGTGAATGGATGCGCGCCAGTTTGCACATGGAACTAAGCTGTGAAAGGGAGTTCTCTATTCCACTTACTAATTGCCCCACTACAGACGCGACACTTGCGCATAACGGGTCAAGTAAAAAGAAAGAGATAGAAAACTGTCATTTGCTGTCTCACTTCATGGGTCAATAGTAATATAGAAGTTATTAAATATATGATTAAATGTTAATTGTCAAACATTTGAGTTTGACAATTAACATTTGTCAAACATTTGAGTTTGACAATTAACATTTGATCATATATTTAATAACTTCTATATTACTATTGGCCCATGAAGAGAGACAGCAAATGACTGTTTTCTATCTCTTTCTTTTTACTTGACCTGTTATGCGCAAGTGTCGCGTCTGTAATGGGGCAATTCCATATTCCCGAATTATAACCAAAAATAAGTTTTATAACGTTATTTTTTTAAAAGAAAAGAGAAAAATATGGATGCTAAAATAAAAAATGTATGTTATGAAACGAAATATGTGTCGTGATAAATATTAAATTTGTTTACCAAATAAGCATGATATATCGAGAAAAGCAAATTGTTTAAAATAAAAATTATAGGAGTTTCACTCCGGTCGTGTGTCCTACGACAGTGTCTTTTGTCATTTTTGTTACTATTAGAAAATATATCGCTATCGCCTTCATCATTTATATTTTTAAAAATAAATAATAATACCTAATAAGTTTATTTTCCGAAAAATACATATTGCAAGGAAATTGTTAAAAGTGAAGACATGCATCAATCAAATATTCCTTTAATTCCCTCTTAAATGGTGAACATAAATAGGGAGATGGTTGAAGACTTTAGCACCCCTGTAGAACGGACTTTTATATTGCAATTAATAGTTTTGCACAGTAACCAGAAATTAATATAGAACCGGTCACTAGTCACTATTATTATGGATGAGTATAACATTGATATAGAAACAAATATTATAAAATGTCTAATGCGCATGTCAACTTCCACAGTTTCATTTTGGTTTCATGTTTAATACTGCACCGAAGTGATCGTTTAGAAACCGTCCACAAAAAATCACAAATTCGACTGGATCGCTTAAAGGACAGTTCATATCTCAGTTGGAACGCTTGAAGGACCGTTCGATAACCGTCCATACCTCGACTGAAACGCTGTTTTATATACTGCACATGAGCGTGACGATAATATTACTGTTTTCAGAGAGTTTAGAACAAGGCTTACAGTCTTCTTCTTCTGCTTCATAGTCGTCTTCTTGTTCTTGGTTATGCCTGCCCGCAGGCGGTCGCACCGTCGTTTCCCGTGACCATGTCAAACCGCTGAACCGGTCGAATAACATTGCCTATGGATACGTTAGATGCGTGTCTATATTACCGATGCAATCACGTTAGGGTTGTGATCTGCATTATCATTAATTTCCATTAATCTTATATTATTAAGTATTGACGGTTAGTCTGACATAAAAATCGTTCTTCCCAGCTTTTTTCACTCGCAACGTTGCTAACTTTTCGGTTTTTATTCGGCCGCTTGCGTTGTTCTGTTAGGTAACAGAGTAAAATTAAAGAAATGAGTTTTTTGCAGACACATAAACGGACACAAAGTGATCGTGTAATGGTTTCGTTATTTTGTTTTATTCTTAGTTAAGAAACCAAGAAAATATCACCTTTTTAGAGGGAGTATGGAATTTGAAGGAGCTAGATGGAGTATTAATTAAAATCTCTGTTTTTAGTACGGGAGCGCCCTTGCCCCTTATTTCTTTTCATCCCGGTAACTCAGAATAAAACATCTCCGGGTAAATTCCACGTAAGATTTAAAAATATCCACCCAACACGGTTCGGTGGTTTTCTTCTAGTTTTAAGAAGGAATACATAATTATAATATGATATCTAATATAAAATAAGGGATCGTCCATAGACCAAGGGCGTAGATAGGGGGTAAAGGGAGTAATTCCCCCTCTAGATATAACTGAAAATAATACGAATACCTGACTAAAAAATAAAATTTAGAAATACTTAATGTGTAGATAATATTGATTTGGGAATTAATATTTTACTTGACACCTTCCTTCGTGAGTATTCTTGTGTTATATTAATAAAACTTGAAAAAAATATTGATTTTTTTGCAGTACCCCCCTCCTCCCCCCCGAAAAAAATATCTACTCCCTTCTATGAACACATTCAGCGCTACCTCTCCATTTCTCCTCTCAAAGATAACGTCACTTTTCACATCTGCAATATTTAAATCTGATGACCGAATACACACATAAAAATGATAAAAATCAACTTTAGTGGGGAAGTGGTGTGACGTGATAATAGTAACTTATTACTAGTAATTAACACCATGTAGACTTTAGAGGTCACCCTTGCCTCCCTCTCAAGAGCATTATATAATTTCTGGACGCGTCTCTAATTTAATCTGCACAGAAACTTTTCTTTATAATTTTATGCTTTTATTCTTATTGTACGTCAAAGCATCTTCGATGTATTTTTGTTAATCTTGTCTATACGGTTCAAAATCTAGATCATGCCAACACGCAACATAAGTGTCTAAAGTGAAATGATAGCGTGATCAGGCATATCTGAAATAATTTTATACAAAAATGGAAGATTGACTTTTGCAAGGACTTTATAATCCGGGTAACATCTTTATAATTATAGCAATAAGGATTTGGGAAAGTTTTGATAAACGAACATCTTGATCGAAAAGTACATATATACCTATTAGTGATGTGCCGGATCGTTTAAAATGTATATCCGCGGATACGGATCTGACAACGGATTTTTGGTTTCAAGATCCGCGGATACGGATACGGATCTTTACTTTCTTAGAGTATGCGGCGGTAAATATTGCACATCGACCTTTGGACAGAGACTATCTGTTATGGGAAAAAGTTATTGACGAGTTAACTCTCATAACATATTGTCTCTTTCCAAAGATCGATGTGCAATATCTCATTATAAAGATAGTTTTTTAGTACCTTTGAGTTATGTACTATTGTTAGGGTACTCACTACGATAAATGTTTGCAATATAAAGGTGCCAACGATTTTACGAAAAATAAAAAATAATCTGAATGGAATTTCACAGTTTTTCATTATTACCTAATCACCTATATATATATATATATATATATATATATATATATATATATATATATATATATATATATATATATATATATATATATATATATATATATATATATATATATATATATATATATATATATATATATATATATATATATATATATATATTTCAATTCATAGATGAAATTTTATATATATATATATATATATATAAAATTTCATCTATGAATTGAAAATAAATAAGGTAAAAGATCCGTAAAAAATCCGCACAAAAACTAACGGATACGGATCTTTCTTCTCTCTCGGATATCCGCGAATACGGTTACGGATATCCGGCACATCACTAATACCTATATGAAGAAAATTATCTGCGTAAATAACACAATGGTCAAATAATTATGATAAGAGCTAAGTAACTTGAGAATAATATCTCTGTCATGTTTTTGGCATAATAGTTGAATTTTTATAATAATAATAATAATAATAATAATTCCTTTATTGAAGAGCCTAAAAAGGCAGTATAATAGCGTCACACAAAAAATTAAAACCGCCAAAGCGGAACAATTCCAATCCCATTAATGCTTTGTACATAAAACTTCATTTATATTATAATAAGAATTCTTCGTCAGGAAGATTTTTAATTGTTTTTAAAAAAATTCAAAGTCCTTTATATCGGTCAGGTTCAACTTACTAAAAAACCTGGATCCAGGGCACAGGTAGTTAAACATCTAATTTTATTTGGAGCCATCGTATAGAAAATGTAATTGACGTTTAGTTTTTGTCATTTTTCATGCTGCCCCGAGGCGGAGTACCTACCTTAACCAGACAACAAAAATATATGTTTGTTACTGGCCAGATATGTGCTTATTGTAACCGCCGTTGTGTGCGTGTAAATATGGTTCGCCCGCTATAGTTTTTTTTTCTTGAACTTCGAAAGCATTCCTTCAAAAAATCCAGAAAACCGGCTATGATGTAATGTTGTGTCGAATCGTTTCCTGTTTGCGATACGAAATATAAAATCCGATAGCGTTTCAATTTTACGTTCATTGTTAAGTCGTTTTAAAAGTGAATGAGCTCATAGATCTGGTGGACCCAGCAGGAAATGATAAAGAATTAATTAAGATTAACGACTTCCTGTCTGTACGGTCGAATTCAATGATCTGTTTGATAGACTTCGCATTTTATAGATTTTTGTTTTTTTTAGTTCATTCGCAATTCGCAAACTTTATGTTTTTACGTTCTTGAAAGAGTTTTAAGTTTTATTGATTTAAACTATTTTCGTGCAATTAATAACTTCCTGTTAAGTTTTATAATAAAACCTTTTGGGCCTTGGATGACATTGATACGACTTTTGACAAATATTCCAACTAGAACCCACAACAAAGGTTGTTCAAAAAAATTGTAAATTTCTTTACTGTTCATAAAGTCAGCCACGCGGTTATCTAATTTTACGTGAATTTGACTCTATTCAATAAATAGAATAACTGTGATCCATTGAAGCTAATGATAGAGTATTTGGAAAGAATTCCGTGGCATAAGGTCGAAAATGAAGCAATACTGACATTTTTTTAAACTTGCATTTAATACTAACGTTTCGATATTGAAGATGATACAAAACATTTCGAAACGTTAGTATTAAATGCAAGAATTGGAAAATCACAGGAAAGTTATCTTATCTTTAACCTGTCCACTTTCCTGTGATTTTCCAATTCTTATTCAACATATGGACATGACTACTACAAATTAAATGCAAGTTAAAAAAAATTCAGTATTGCTTCATTTTCGATCCTTATGCCACGGAATTATTTCCAAATACTCTATCATTATCTAATTTTACCTTTTGTTCAATTATTCAAGGCTGTCAATTGTCAGGTTTTTTTGGACGTAGTTATATTTTCAATAATAATTAATAGATACTTTTACCAGTTTTCAGAGTAGAATCGCTGTTCCAGCGGTTTATAATAAAGGAGTAGGTAATGGATTATCAGGGTTGGTACAGATCTGGAAAACTTTAAAAAGTAAGGGGGTTTCAGGACTTCTAAAGAATTAATGGAAAAGTCCGGGAATTCAATAATATACCTCTACACTTGATAATTATATTTGTAGAATTCACTATTTAAATAGTAATAATGTATAGGTTGCATTTTTGAGGAATTTTCCTCTCAAATTTTTTACTATCATAAATTTCAACTTCTCAAAAATAAACTGTGAATTTTGCCAGGAAAAAAAAACAACTTGACGGCACCGTAGCCTAAAACTAAATCAACCAAATTTAAAAATCACTTAAAGATCTCTATAAATGGTAAAATAGGTACTTAAGAAAATGCGTACATTGAGCTTGGAAGATCTGGAAATGTCACGCATTTTTAAATCTTACGATCTGTACGAATCCTCAATATATAATTTACAATGGACTTGGAGTTGTAAAAAATTGATGAAAGTTAGGATTTATGTTAATTTCTTCGGAGCTGTATTCCTTATGAACGTGGAATTATATTACACCGGTTTGCCACGATGGCAGCGAATATACCAGTGTTGGATTGCAGACATTTTGGCAGCTTTTCTGGCATCCAGTTTGGCATTCCATAGCGGATGTCCAACATTTGTGCCAACAGCAATGTTGTGACATAAGAAATATTTCTTTTGAATATAAATATACCTTCAATAAATAAAATTATCGACCAATTTTTCAGACAATATAATATAAATAATACATTAACGTTTCAATCCGAATTTGGACCTTCTTCAGAACTGATCTAAAAAATAATTAATATTTAATTTCTAATTCGCTTTATATAAAATTCTTTCAAAATGATTAATTAGTATCAACATATTGAAAAAATAAAAACAAACAATTTTTTATTAATAATAGATATATATTGTCTGAAAAATTGGTCGACAATTTTATTTATTGAAGAGTTCTAATCAGACGTTTATCAAAGATTTGAATAAATATATCTCACTCTCGATAAGTACATCAGGCATAACCCGCCATTACATGTTACGTTAGCCTTAGACCACGGTAATGTAGTAAAATTATTTTCGTTTTGAAAACTGAAGCGAATCATTTTCATTCTATCTTTTACTTGTTAATGTAATAATATATCATCATAATCATAATATATTAAAAAACAAAATCCCCCAGCCGCGTCTGTCTGTCCGTCTGACCGTGATAAACTCTAAAACTACCGAACGTATTTTCATACGGTTTTCACTAGTAGAAAGAGCGATAAACGAGGAAGAATTCTGTATATAATAACAAAATGAGGGTGTTTACTAAATGAAAACTGTATTCGTATCATATCGCGACATCACGTAAGCGGGCGAAAGCTCTTGCAATTGGCTACGTCAAATGGCGCGTCACTGCAGCGCACCAGGCGGGAACTAGTGACATGAGCTAGTGGGCACTGACACCGAGCGACATCAGCTCAAAGTTATTAGTTCGCACATGTAGTCATTTCTTAATGAAATAAATTTTGCAATATTTTCCAATAACACAAAATATATCTATCGCGCCCGGGTAAACCGGGCCGGGCCGCTAGTATCTTCATATGAAGACATAAAAAGATTATCTTCAAGTTTTACAAAAAAGCGTCGGTAAATCGGTGTATAAGCGATATAGATATTGTAAATTGTAGACGCTCGACAACAGAGGACGTGTGTTGTATTAACGAGGAAACTGTTGGGCAGTTCACAATTTAAAACGGACGTGTGAGAGAAGCGTCGGAAAGCGATTCGTCACAAAGAACATCTTGCGTTATTTATTTTTAATTTTCGTTCAAAAAAGTAATGACCATTCTATAAATTCATTAATCTTAATCCCAGCCCACATTATATAAAATGATAATGTTGACAGCTCAAATAACATTGTAAATAATTGAATAAAGTGAAAAAGCAAAGCCAATTTACTTTGTTTTCTATTAGAAGAGGATGTTTCCTCTTACACGTTTATCTGAAGTATTCTTGTATGATGAATAAATGCAGACTTTGATATTGAATATGTGGTGAAGCAAAAAGATTGGTGCATTGAAAATAGTTCTGCATGAACAGAGACTAAAAACTGAATTATAAAGTAGTTCCTGTATTAGTTCTGCCATTTTCTCTTCGGTTTACTTATTCAGTAGCGTAGCCTACAACTTTAGCGTCCCTTTAAACCCGATATTTGCTATAAATATTGTAACAAAACTGTTCTTCGATGTGGTGGTAAATATTTATTTACAATAAAATGTTAACAAAACAAATAAACAAACAAACTAAAAGTACTTCTCTTATAGAATGGAAATGAAGTAGAAATAATGTAACAAACAAAACAACTTCTAAGTAATAAAAATAATACAAAGTCACACAGAAATATATACAAGACATATTTATTTAAGCACTCTAGATATTTATATCTGAACTCAATGATTTATGTCAGGCAAGAATGTCAGTACTATAGCGTCTTAACTGTGTGGCCTGTACACTGTCGCGCGGCTATATTTATATGCGTGGGGTACCCATTCTAGCTTTTTCTCGAACGTTCGAAACCCTTCTATACATGCTTCTACTAATGCGCGCACTGTCAGTGGCGTGCTTAACAATATTATTGTAATTGCAATCTCTTTTTATTTATTACCATCGCATTAGATTGTTTTTAGATATCTTCCAAATTAGTCGTTTCAAGGGGTGACAGAAGGTAAGATGCCGTTGATTGTGACACATTTTTCTTTTGAATGAAACCCTATTATGATAGTGTAAAAAATCCCACATATTAGGAGCTTGTACATTACGCGTCATGCGAAATCAGAAGCCGAATACCGAATGACTTGCACTGGCTGTTTCACGGTTTATGGAAAAGAGGGGGCAGCGGTCGACCTTGACTGCCGTGGTAGTGGGAGAAGTCAACTGTGAACATACTACACCACGTCACGATTTTATATATTTTTAAAAAAATATGCCAAAAAAGCTATTATATTAATCAACTTTGCGAGAAAATAGTGAATTAAAACATTGCATATAATAGTGCGAGATCCGGTATTAGAAATATATACCTTCATCTGTTATTTGATGATGACAAAGATTATATGTTAGTTAATATATCTACATTGATAAATCGCACATGGGTTGCCTAGCTAAACCGCGTACTGATGCTGTTAAATTAAATAAATTCCAATTAACTTTTTTGGATCAACTTCCCCGATTTGTTACTCATAAAAATCGAGCCTAAGATGAGAGAATATGACAAATAAAATGTTAACAAAACAAATAAACACACAACTATTTACAAGGTATGTTTATGCGGATGATCTATATTTATGTATAGAATCAATTATATATTTCAATTTCTTGTCATGTTCTCTCCTTTTTTATGGTTAACAAATCGGGGAAGTTGATCTAAAAAAGTTAATTAGAATTTATTTAATTTAATTAGCCAAGCAACCCATGTGCAATTTATCAATGTATATATTTATCTAGCATATGTATAATCTTTGTCATCATTAAATAATAGCAGAGCTGGGCAAACTACTTGAAAAAAGTAGTTGAGTATAACTACTAACTACTTAAGCAAAAAAGTAGTTAAACTACTTGGTAGTTAAACTACTTGTTCTTAAAAGTAGTTAAACTACTAACTACTAGTAGTTAGTAGTTAAAATTTTAACTACTTTTTTAACTACTATAATAATAATAATAATAAATATGAATTTTTCATTAAAAACTATTGATAAAGATTTGCAAAATGAAAATTTATTTAAATAATAAAAAATTACCAAATTAACAGACAAAATTTACTTATATTTAATAACAACACGACGTTTCGGCCAAGATGTTAGTCCTTTTCAAATGAATAAAAATCAAAAATTCTATACAAAAAACAACATTAAAAATTAAGAATCATGGGAGAAAACAAAAATAACATTAATATAAAAAACAATTAACAACGTAGAAAAAATATAGGTATAGCTAGGTATATTACTGTCAATTGTCATCAAGTTTTGTATATTTGAATATTTCCTTTGACATTCTAGTCTGTTAGTTGTTGTTTAATTTACTGTTAGTTTTATTTTCTTCAATGATTACTATTTTTTGTAGAATTTTTTTATTTATATTCATTTGAAAAGGGTAGATATCGTGGCCGAAATGTCGTGTTGTTATTAAATATGTATAAGTTAATTTTGTCCAATTTTACCCATGATTAAATCATTATTTATTTATTTTAAAAGTAGTTAAAATTCAAAATAGGTAGTTAGATTACAAAAAAGTAGTTAGATTACAAAAAAGTAGTTAGATTACAAAAAAGTAGTTAGATTACCTAAAGTAGTTAGAACTAAGTAGTTAACTACATTTTTAACTACTTTTTGTGATTACTGTATAAATATTCAAAATAATAGAGTACAACTACTACGTGGAGAAAAGTAGTTAGAGTACAACTACTTTTCCAATAAAAGTAGTTAACTACGTAGTTAACTACTTTTGTAGTTAACTACTGCCCAGCTCTGAATAATAGATGAGGGTATATATTAATGTAAGATTAAAGGATGAATCCTGGTGGCATAGGATCGATGAACTAAGCAAATACTGAAGGTTTATTTATTGCATTTTATTGTCTGACGTTTCGGCAAACTTTATGCGTCAGACAATAAAATGCAATAAATAAACCTTCAGTATTTGCTTAGTTCATTGATCCTATGCCACCAGGATTCATCCTTTAATCTTACAGCATTTAAACAGGATCATCATCACTCTAAATTATTAGAGTTATTTTTCATAGGTATAAATTATTTCTAATACCGGTTCTTAGACCATAAGCATTTCTGAATTCATAAGTAACATTGCAAAAAAATTGTCATCCAGATTCGTGAAATAGTTAGTTAAATCCGTTCAAATAATACATTATTACACACATACATGCATACGAAGAATTTTATTTCATTTAAAATGCTTTGTTTAATAATGTCGATGTGACATAATGCGTATGTACTTATGTACGTATCAAAATGTCATATCGCTGAATAAATCTACCCCCTAATGTTACTGCACTGTAATATATGCTATTGTATAGTATAGACTATAGAGTATAGACGATGTTATAGTACGTACGGACGTATTCTAATATTTGAAATATAAGAGTACAAGAGTACGTATCATTCAATTTTCAGTTTCAGATAAAGGTTTCGCATGACCGAATCAGTCAACTTCACATCCCGTTTCCTTTTTAAGCCGCGACCGCCTTATGTGGCAACAACCACTTCATAAACACTCTGTAGTACTACACCACGAGTCAGCGGTTTCAAACTTGTTTTGTCACAAAAATATTCCGGTGAATATCTAAAATGTAAATCTCTGTCTCGAATCTCTTCTCTAATTAGTAAAAACCATTCCGCGTCTGCCTGTTTGTTCGCTTAGTTCTTTAAACTACATGCGTCTTTGGTGCAGTTTTTCACCATCGTTTAGAGTTTTTTTTCCAACAGGTTATCTCTTTACAACCGGTGAAACTTTTTTTGTTTTTGATTATTTAGGGACCAAAGAACCTAGAAGAATTAATAAAAAAAATGTGTACCCTTGCCTGTGAAAATAACCCGCATTGCGAAGCCGGTTTCGTTCTCAAAAAAATAATCTGTTTGGCGGAAAAAGAATAATTGTCGATAGTCACGCCTGTATAGAAAAGGAAAAGAAAATAAAGGGTTATGGTGTAATCAAGTCGTAAAATGATCCTCTTAAGGCGCTTACATGGCCTACGCTAACTAAACCATAAGAGATACATCAAAATCATGTACTACATAATTGTAGGGTTTAAAAAGGACTACAGAAAAGTCCGCTCTAGCATATGTATATCTTTTAAGGATAACTCACAGTAACAATTTTTATCTTTCGAAAATATGACCAAAAATAATTAGTTATTTGTGAAGTTATTTTAATCGACATGGTATTAATCCTTATCCAATTAAATATGCTAGTTACCTAAGGCGTTTACAAAATTAATCTCTACACCATATCATGAATATCTTATATCACAAATTTAAAAATTACTCGCGACAATATAATTATGGTATACTTGCTTGGCAAGACTTGCGACGCTATTTTAATCGATGTAATATTAATCCTCATTACCGAGGGGGGCGGCATTGTGGTGAGAGCACTAGACATGCATTCGGGAGATACCGACGAGAGCAGATGTGGCTGGGTCTTCTTCCTGATGCATCTCGCCGGGAAACGGTAATTCCTGATTTCTCTCAATAATTTCAGATAAATATCGAGATGGCTCCTTATTCAAGGCCATGCCGATTACCTGTGAATTTCCTAAACTCAAAATTTGCCTACCTTATCCTAATGTTCTAAAAATAACATGAAGTGTGATAAATGGAAAATAGTAATTGTGCGAATGGTTTCTGTTATGATATAAAGTCGGGAAACGGACGTTAAACGCATTATTATTATTAACTAGCGGTCCCGCCCGGTTTCACCCGGGTGCAAAATAACGAATAGGGGGGAGGAAGGACATGAGTACGCACATTCATCTTAGTTTACCGAGATGAATGTTGTGTCCAAATTTCATGATGATTGGAGTTACCGTTTAAAAGTTTTTATGGACGGACAAATTTTGAGTTACATTTTGCAACATTTTTCATTGATGCTCCGCTTTTATTGGTTGTAGCGTGATATTATATAGCTTATAGCCTTCCTCGATAAATGAGCTATCCAACAAAAACAATTTTTTTTCAAGTCGAACCAGTAGTTCCTGAGATTAGCGCGTTCAACCAAACAAACAAACTCTTCAGCTTTAAATATTAGTATAGATATAAATCCTTATCCAATTAAACATGTTAGCTTTAGTAGGCAATCTACAAATTCGAGCGAAGTCGGCCCGGAACGCTAGTTGAATATTATAGAAGTTTATCGTCGATCTTATAGAGTGTCGACTGTATACCTATTAGTGATGTGCCGGATATCCGTATCCGCGGATATCCGAGGGGGAAGAAAGATCCGTATCCGTTAGTTTTTTGGCGGATCTTTTACGGATCTTTTACCTTATTAATTTTGAATTCATAGATGAAATTTTATATATATAGGTGATTAGGTAATAATGAAAAACTGTTAAATTCCATTCAGATTATTTTTTATTTTTTAAAATCGTATTTGGCACCTTTATATTGCAAACATTTATCGTAGTGAGTACCATACCAATAGTACATAACTCAAAAGTACTAAAAAACTATCTTTATAATGAGATATTGCACATCGATCTTTTGAAAGAGACAATCTGTTATGAGAGTTAACTCTTAAAGAAGTCAATAACTTTTTCCCATAACAGATAGTCTCTTTTCAAAGGTCGATGTGCAATATTTACCGCCGCGTACTCTAAGAAAGTTAAGAGTCGTATCCGTATCCGCGGATATTGAAACCAAATATCCGTATTCAGATCCGTATCCGCGGATATGCATTTTTAACGATCCGGCACATCACTAATACCTATTGCTTTAAAGTATAAACTGACTTTGTAGTGTCTTTATATACGCATGTACATTTATGTTATATATTTTATTCACAAAGTCCATTCACTTTTCGCATGAATGAATTCGCCGATTGCTGACGCCGAGTGCCTTATATACAAATAATAAGTATATAATATTATATACATGCAGTGTAGGTAGTGCCTATGTAGCAGATGATGACTTTTGTTTTTTTACAATATAAGTATTTAATAACAACGATCTGTGTACCCGTTCGTTGCCTCCTCATATCCGCTTTTTATTATAGTTTATATATTTTATTACATGTAGAAAAACTTTTTAACAAAAAAATTAAACCGCCGAAAAACTGAAAAGCAAAAAATAATAAATCTTTTTATTTAACTAAGTTCTATCTAAGTAGTTGAAAGTATGTGACAGTCTAGTATATCTAAGTAATTTTGAGTCGGCGTCAACAATCCTTCGCCGAAAATCTCTGAGCGTTCACGAAGTTAATGTCAGCGACAGAGCAACCCGAACGGGCACACACTGAGGGCACACGTCTTTGCGAGTGATCGTGTGGAGAGCGCATGTTTTGAATGTTAATGTTTATCGCTGGAGATTTCACGTATCATTGTTAATTTGATTTGTTTATTTCTTTTAGTGATCTTTGTTCATTGATTGTTTGACGCCGACTCAAAATTACTTAGATATACTAGACTGTCACATACTTTCAACTACTTAGATAGAACTTAGTTAAATAAAAAGATTTATTATTTTTTGCTTTTCAGTTTTTCGGCGGTTTAATTTTTTTGTTAAAAAGTTTTTATTTTATAATTTTTTGTGACTATATAATTTATAATTGTAATACACAACTCAGCATGAAAATCTGTGAGTGAACAATAAATCACCCCTATTTCTCATCCTTAGGGTAGGATTTTTTTTCCAAATTTATGTGAGACCAACCTCGAGGTATACCCTATCCAATAAAAAAATAATTATCAAAATCGGACTACTCTGTAAAAAGTTATGCGTAGTCATACATTACAATCTGTGAGTGAACAATCAATAATCCCGTTTTCCTACCCTTAGGGTTGAAATTTTTTTTCCAAATTTATATGGGACTAACTTCGGGGTATACCCTTTCCAATAAAAAAAGATTTATCAAAATTGGACTACTCGGTAAAAAGTTATGGGTGGTCATACATTACAATCAGTGAGTGAACAATCAATTACCCCCTGTTTTCCTACCCTTAGGGTTGGAATTTTTTTACCAAATTTATATGGGACCAACTTCGGGGTATACCCTTTCAAACAAAAAAAAAATTATCAAAATCGGACTGCTCTGTAAAAAGTTATGCGTGGTCATACATAAATAAAAAAAAAAAAAAAAAAAAAAAAAAAATATACGCGTCGACTTGAGAACCTCCTCCGTTTTTGTTTTTCGTCGGTTAAAAAGCTGTGTTTGCATCCTATTTGTGTACATATTATATTAATAACGTATAAGTATTTTACGAAGCATAATTTTTTTGTAAAGAAACAAAACATGTAAAATTGGCTTTGTTTGTGAACATGAGCTCTCCTGTAAAGTTCATGGTGGAAAAAATTGGAAGAAAAAATTGTAACGACAAAAACATGTAAGGCAACGTATCTAATAATAAGTTTTGCAACGCACAGTTAAAAAATTTCGACTGACATTTAGCTTAGAATATTAAGATCTTAATATTTAAGAATAGATCTTAATCGATCGTGCTCAAAAAAGAATTAATATTTTGAAACGTTTTTTTAGAATGTATGTGTAGGTACCGTATTGACATTTTTTTTACTACATTTCGTAATCTATATTATTCAGTTTAATTAAAATTTGTCATCCACTTTAATAAAACAGTGAGTCCCCAGTATTTTTAGGGTTCCGTACCTCAAAAGTTTGTTATCCTTCTGTCTGTCAAGACTCTTGGGAATCAAAACCTATAGGGTACTTCCCGTTGACCTAGAATCATGAAATTTTGCAAGAAGCAATGTCTTATAGCACAAGTAAAGGAAAAACATTTCTAAAACCGTAAATTTGTAGTTACATCACCAAAAAAATAATGTTTTTAAACCGCAACCACATGCTACGCACGTAAACAGTAACAGTTCTAATACAGAACAAGCGTCCGCTAACGGTGCATTTATGCAGCACAATATAAGAACTCTCGCATACAACGCGGTACGACAACTAGGCTATCAGATATACCCACGAGGTACAATATTGTTCAGTAGTCCATCTGAACTCATAGCAATCACACGCTTAGTTGGTAAACTGACCGCGACGTTTGTCGATGTATGGGGGCAACAGTTTTCCAACGGCTAAGCGGGAAAAATCTTCTAGACTCGATATTCCCGTGATGGACGAACTATTTGCATACATACAAGTTTGTACGGAACCCTCGGTGCGCGAGTCTGACTCACAAGTCGCACTTGGTCGTTTTATTTCTTATGGCGCGTTGTGAGAAAATGATGAGTTGTATATCTATATTTCATAATAATTAAAAAATCTAATAGAAATCATTATAAAACAATGGGAGTGAATTTTTATGATGCGCGCGCACACTAACATCAAAATTAACAGAATTAAGTTGCTCGCAGAAGAAAGCTTCCGACAAAATAGAGGCCACCAACAGAATAGAGGTAGTGATCATTTGCGTATGCGCGTAGCGCCTAATTGTATTTATTCTAATCTCACTCCAGTTATTATTTTATTTTAATAAAAATGATTTGCATGCAAAAATTAGTTCTCAATCACGTCAAAGAAGCATATAACTTCTAATGTGCGCGCCCATTTTGTTTTTATAACTATTTTGTGAAAGTTTTCTCTTATGTATCTAGGGTTTTTTGTTTTTATATTGAGCTTTTAAAAATAAGTTCAGTAGCGTTTAACTATGCTTACATATACATATTTAAGAAAATTAATAAATTTACTTATTTACTCTGGAAAGTACAAAAACTGTGTTTATTATAAACTTCGTAATAAAAAAAAAACATGTAAAAAATAATTTCAAACTTCCATTCGATACTTTTAAGTCGTAAATTACTCAATTAATTTTTTTTAGCTGTGTTTAAATTTAACTGTTGCGCTCGGGGCTATATTTTTATGCAAATTTGTTTTTTTATCTCTAGTAGTTAAGTTACTACGAACTGCCTCTTATATGTAATTTAAAAACTTTAACCTTATAAAGAATCTAGTAAGGTCTCACGGTTTGTACTTATAACAATAATTATTTTTTTACGCTGAAAAGCATAAATTAATTCTAGAGGCGATTTATTTTATCATTATAATTTGATGATTTTCATAATAATAGTCTTATAATTAGATATTTAAGAAGGATCCAACTCAACGTTTACAATGAAATGCCACTGTCATCTAATTTGTATTTGTACGTTCATAATTCACATTCAAAATATTTTACGGATTGTAATTGGAGTTGGTATTTCAAGGAACTAAAAAAAAGTTCGATCCAATGCGAGGGTTCCGTACTACTAACACAAACGTTTGTAGTTTATTGGGTTCCTTTAAATGGGCGGAGCTTTAAAAACATGGCGACGATGGGGTAAAATTTCCCACAGTCCCTATATTATACAGTGCAATTGTGAATTTTTTGAAATGCAATAAAATGAAGTATCAGCACAATATGTAATTGGGCTGATACAAATCATCGGAAAAAGAATTTTCTTGAAGGGGAACATATAATTTAATGCCGGTCATATCATAAAATTAGGAAAAAATTCACGTGAGCAGAACCTTCAAGTAAGGTGAATATTAAGGCTTTCTGTTTACAAATTTTCGATTTAAAGAGTAATCCACATGAAATAAAAGTAGTAAATAGAGATATTATATCAATGCAGTGTTAATGAACGTTGCAAACATATTATTGAAAAATTACTTTATTGCAATAGGTCCTAACCTAAAAATAGTTATCTGTCAAAATGTATTTTCAGTTTGAAGTTAACTTTATTTTTTTTCTATCAAAATTCTTAATGCTATTAAATAATAATAACTATTCAATAAATTAAGTTTTCAATATTTAATATTAGGTAAATATAATATCTACTTACTTGGTAAAATATTCAATCATCTGCATTAAAATGCCGTGGTACTATTACAGCCTTTTACTGTTTTTGCATGAGGTAAAAACTTCGCAGGTTCCATAAGAAGCCATTTATTAATTTATTCAACGCTTTATAATAAAAAAAACACGATTAACAGTACCGATTCACAGTACGATTCATAATCATGTTTACCTGATTATAGTTGTAAATTTCGCCGCCAGATAGAGTAATCCATATAAAGGATCCCAATAGGTTATTAATTTTTTTCTCGAGAACTATAGAGTGCACTTACATGCTACTCTTCTGACCTGATTCAAGTCAAAATTCGAAAATATCTACAAATGACGCGATATTCAAAAAAGATTAACAAATTTTGCATTTTTTTTTCGTTTAAAGGTCGTGTCCCTAATATCGTGAAAAATCTAATTCAGGTCAAAATAGCCACAAGCCCCTACTTTAAGAATCTGACCGATTTCAAGATTTCAGATAACTGGACGGGATGATACACTGCACGCCATGTTTTTTGGTGGGGGTAGATTCAACGTTATGCAGTGCTCTCATGTTAAAACTTAAAACCAACGTTTTTTCGTACCTTAATGCTGGGTTGCAGAAAGGATTGTCAAAAAATTTGATTTGACAATGACCTTAGATTGTGATCATATAGTTACAGTTTCCATACATCAGGAACAGTCTAATATCGTATTCAAACTCCCTGTCATCTAGAACATTAGATTGTACTCATACAATAACAAATGATTGTTCTACATAAAAAAAGACCTCCTTTCAAGCTCAATTTTGATCAAAATGCGTAGAAAAAAGCTGTCTCTAAGTGAAAATTGTACAAAAAACGATGCTGAAAACATGTATATAAAGTTTAAGAAAAATATCGTTTCAATCGATCAATTATATTTCAAGCAGTATCGATTTGAAACTCTACAATGCTTTTCATATGGAGAAATATGTAGGTTCACAATCTAAGGTCATTGTCAAATCAGATTTTTTGACAATCCTTTCAGCAACCCAGCATTTAGTATATCTTTAATAAAAAGACACCAAAAATTAGGCATCCACGCTAGAAATCCCCTTTAAAATTCTTTGTGATTTCAATTTTCAATGAAGATTTCATGTATAATACGCGCCACGAATCTAAAAGGCTCGGAAGTTAGATGCGAATGCGGGCATGCGCTTGTACAGTCTGTTGAAAAACTACAAACTCGCAACTCAGCAAAACTAAAATAGCAATAACAGCTTGATAATAACGTACTCGACTGTACTTTAAAGCAGGAAAGCGACAAGTGACAAAGGCAATGAGCGATCACGGCCAATCACCGATTAGCGCACGTTCCGTGCAGGTAAATGGGAAGTGGTGGAAGTATCAACGACTCTAAAATGTGCCTTTGCGACGCTGTTTGTGACAAACTTTCGAACCTTTTAGATCCGTGGCGCGTACTATACCATCGTGCAAATATGCACTGAAGTCCTGCATTTCGTCAGTTTTTGTAAATAAATCATCAAGATATGAGCACCTACGGAATTTGCTAAAAATCGGCGCCCCTATACCCAAGTCGAATGCATATCTATAGAGAAAATGAACCGTGACGTACGACCACAACACACAACAAACTTTTACAATAAGGGTTCCGTTGTTTACATATTTTTGGTAAGGAACCCTAAAAATGTGTAGTAGTTGAAACGTTAATGAAACTATGAATAAGTACAAAATTTCATAAATTCATTACGCATTCTACTGCTTTGTTGTACACCTTTTGTACATATAGAGAGAATTCAGATATTAAATTTTCCTTTCATGGAACTTTCGCGATGCTTATTCAATTTTACGCTCCAGAAAATTTAAATGTTTGCCCTCTCAAAAAAAAGAAGAATAAAAAGAAACAGCGACTATAATGCTGCGTTATCAAGTAGGCATAGTGTAAAACAGAATGGAATCAACATTTATTGTGTACTGGATCATGCCATCCACTCTGATGATATCGCAATATGAAGAATGCGTATGATATGTAATATAAAGAATATTAAAAGGAAATTCAAAGGCGACTTTTTTGAATATAGCATTAATTCACTATTCTTCTGCTCGGGTTCTGATACAGATTTCCTGGTTGAAATTTTAGATTTAAGAATGTCAGTTGTTTTCAGCTACATGGAGAAAACAAATCTAGATTTAAGCCTGAACGTCGTATCAGAAAGCTTTTATCCACTATCTAGCTTGCGTAAACATCGCTTTTAATGGAAACCTTTTTTATCTTACCTATAGGTTATAGTCGGATAAAAAATACCCTGTCTATATGTGTTTTTATATCAATTGAGTATCAAGTTTTATCAAAATCAGTCTAGCCGTACTTACAGTGTAAACTTGAAGTTTGTGATTGCGACAAAAAAAACTGATGTCAAGTTTCGATAATGATACAGCGAACTAATTGACGAGGAAAAATAAAGTTATTTTTTATTTTGTTTCGTCGGTCGATGAGTTCATTCTATTAATTTTATTCTTACTACACTCTCGAAACTTGATATAGGTAGATATTTTCACACTCAAAAACTTCAAATGTACGTTGTAAATGTTTTTTGAAATTGGATTTATTTAATTCTATGTCAATTTAATATTTAACCGGACTGGAAAGGTAGTACAATATTTTTTTTAATTTTATTGTAGACTAGTTGGTCCGGTCAGGCTTTGTCCGAATTTGTTTTTTCATCGACTTACGTTTTGGTCTCCACGAAAAGCGCTCTTCTTTTACCGCGATAATATATAGCCTATATGTCCATCCTGAAGGTTTATTCTAAATAGGAGCAGTGGTTTTGGAGATTACCCTTCTATATATACACACAAACTCGCAAAATTCGCACTCTCTCTTTAGAGTGTTAGTATAGATTGTAGACGCGTGACAATTTAGTCCATTAGCGTCTTAAAAAATAACATCATTAGTTAAAACAACGGCATCACAAAATATTCATAAGCGAGCTGCGAGACTCGAACTCACGACAGCTTGATCCAAAGCCCCTGCACGCTTATCATTACTTAGAAGAAAGCAATGTAGAAAATAAAAAAAAATATATATTCGCCGACGTGGGGCTTGAACCCAAGACCCTGGCATTAAGAGTCTTACGCTCTACCGACTGTGCTATCCGGGCTTGTCAATGTGACGCGCTTAATATTGCAATATTTAGTTAAGGCATTTCACCTGATAATATTTTGTCGGACGGACTAATTTGAGATACATCTTGCAACATTTTTAATTGATGTTCCGCTCCAATTGGTCGCAGCGTGATATTATATAGCCTACAGCCTTTCTCGATAAATGGGCTATCCAACAACAAATTTTTTTTTCAATTAGAAACCAGTAGTTTATGAGATTAGCGCGTTCAACCAAACAAACAAACAAATAAACTCTTTAGCTATATATATTAGTATAGGTTGATAAATGGCACTACAGATACCTATATAGTTGGTTGTACTTTTTGATTTCAATTTATCAAAATCACTTGTCTTAGGAACAGAGATGCAAGTGTCTAGAACTTGAAGCACAAAGTGATGAGTGATGAAATGCTTCAATCTAAAAAATCGATACAGAAAACTGTTTCACAACGACCTAAAAGAAAGCAAAATAACTCTTTAGACTTACTGGAGCTGCACTAATATGCAATCCTATCGATACGTCTTTGTGCAATGTAAATATATTTTGAAAGTACTCTTATAGGGCTGAATTATCATTTCTTCAATGTCGCACTTTCTCCATTACATAGATGCTGAACCCATTTTAAAATATTCAATATGGCCGCCGTATGCGATGCGTTTGCAGTATACGAGATTTCGATGTTTTATTTATTTATTCCGAGAAAGAAATTTGTCGGTGGGGTGATATTAATCCTTCAAAGCGTAGTTATATTGAAGGGTATAAAGTCGCGGGTACAGGTCACATAATAAAATGTGGCAGAATCATGCATGCAAGCTGTAGTGATAAGGTTAATCTTGCTGCTTTCTGCAAATTTGAAAGAGAAACCCCATGAAATCAACAGCTGTCACTTTTCAGTTTAATATTTTGATATCAACAGTTACGCTTCCCCTGCTAACACAATTAGGTACTGCGCAACACATATCGTGTTTCTTTTTCGATTTTTAAATGACGTGTATAGCTTCCGTAATAATTGTAAAAAATAAATATTTACAAAAAAAACGTAATACGCAATGCTTTGCTTATAAGATGCTTTGCATAGGATAGCTCACTGAAATGTTTATTATAGTTTAGCTAGCGACTTGATCCTTTTAATTTTATTAGTGTACCTATACAGTCGGCAATTTCATCTTGTTAATTTTATCTTAAAGTGTGCGCACATTTTGTAAAAATTCACTCATCATTTTTTCCAAACGCGGCAAATGATAACTTCAAAACGATTTTGATATTTGCTTCTTTTATGCAGATATATGTTAAAAATAAAAATGTAATAAGTTTTCCCCGGATTTAAAAGAAACTTCGTAAAATTCCGACTTTAAAATTTAACAACTGATTACTTAATATCCTTGTGCACATTATTCCAGTTGCATTCGTGCAACCCATTTTTGCCCGAGTCATTTTGTAAAAATGTGTTTTATGAAATCGTATGCGTCTATTATTATAGAAGATGTAGAGAATTACTTACTGTATCCCATGCACCGATATAGCAATGAAATTGCGCAGTCACTTGAAACTCAATGCAGCAGAACACACCTAGCCAAATACATGTTGTTCACGTGTTGTTGATGCGAAAGAAATAGCAACAAAACGCTGTGAATAATTGTCAAAATATATACTGACGTGAAAAATCCCTCCTTAGCTCATCGCACTAAAAAAATCCTGCCAATTGGGCGACAGCCGTTTTAGAAGTATACCATTTTATATAAAAAATAACGTTATAGCATATATTTATTTTGCGCACTCCCATATTTTTCATATTTGCATATCAAACATCCTCCTAAAATTTGGTTTCATTCCGCTCATCTGTGTGACCTGTATCGTGTTCAGAGACAAACAGACGCACTTAGTTTTTCTAAAAATATGTTTTTTGACCTCGAGGAATCTCGAAACGAAAAATTATTGTAAAATTTTGAAAAGTGAATTGTGATCTAAATAGTAAATACCATTCATCTGATGGTGTTGAAATGGTAAAAGTAAGTACCGCAATGGTGTCTGCATTTTCATATTTGCATTTTCCATCGCTTAGAAAAATAATTAAAAAAATAATTATATTACTAATTTCTGTTTATTTATTTATCGCAATTCGCAATATTTCTGTTATATCCCACTCGACAAACTCTATGATGGAATATAAACCGAAATAATGGTTGTCGATCAGTTCCTATTTCTGCCACAATGAACGATGCCAGTACCGTGTGCATAGTCTATAGCAGCGGTCGCCAAACTTTTTGACCTCACGGACCAGTTAATTCATAATTTAAATCCCGCGGACCACTAATAGGATTTTTTAAGTGTTAAATATATTTATAAAAAAGAATTGTGATCAAAGAACACATAAAATGTACCTAGTTAATAAAATGAAACTATTAATAGTAACCAAGTTATGAAAGCTTTATTAATAAACCATAATAAAATAAAACAGAAGTTTTTATAACTTGTCACGTATTGTTATGAATTGAATCATGTTTTAATGCATCTTAAAACATAACTTAACATGATGAGTAAGTATATTCCACATTTTTCTGCGGACCAGCGAAATTTTCTCGCGGACCACTAGTGGTCCGCGGACCACCACTTTGGCAACCGCTGGTCTATAGCTGCAAACATGGTTTTAGTGCAGATAGAAATAAAAAAAAAAAAAAAATAACCGCGGTGTAAATTGTGCAAGTTTTTTTAGTTGCAAATACATGCAGGAAATTCGTTGATGGCGCCACCTTATAAGCTTGTATTTTTTGACGAATATTGAGAAGAAAAAAAGCATTTTTTATAACAAAAGTTGTTTGAAATAAAAGCAGGTTGCATAGGTTGGGGGCATGCAATAAACAGCGTATTGGGAAATAATTTTTTTATTAAAAATGTATTCTCAAAATAATGCACGAGCTCTTTTTGCTTTGAAGATTGACATTCACAAAAAAGATTCCAACATCTGCTTTTCAAGTTTAATGCAAGCATCTGCTACATAATTGAATATTATAATATAACCTTTCGATACAGTCTATTCATCGATTCGATTTTTCAATAAATACTGTTGAATCGAAGCGTTAATGTTTCACTATAAACAGCATACTGTTTCTTATACCAAAATTACAAGGAAATAATAAGCTTAAGTTTGTATATTATGTATAATAATATATTCCAGGTATTCATACGTTTCGAATCAAAGTATTTAAAAAACAAAACGTTCTTTACTTTTATTAGGTATTTTAATTAATTAGGTACATTAAGAGGTTAAAAAATGTTTAGAAATCATTCCAATATAAAATAGAGTCACATATATAAAGGGCCTATTAGTATATTTGGATATTAATTTATGTTATTAATTTTGTAGTGAAAATATTGACTTATTCACAAAATAACCAAATTCTAATTCCTTTTTAATTAAAAATTAATTGTTTATATCATTATTAATGAATTTATCAAATAAAATAATAAATAATTTTGCAAAAATTATTTAATGACCCAAAGAAAAATGAGTAACAAGCCTTCAAGTTATTAATAATAACCATTACAAATACAGTAAATTTCATTTAAAACCAATATATAAATTAGTTTTGTTGATGTAATAGCTACAAAAATTATTAATGCATTACAGAAAATCGTTCCACAGTAAATGCATACGAACCTCCCTTAGGAACCTTATCTATGTTGCATTTTATGTGGAACGATTTTCTGTAATGCATTAATAATTTTCGTAGCTACCATATCAACAAAACTGATGTACCTATATATTGTGTCTTAAATGAATTTCACAGTAAATTTCATGATAAGGTAGCTATGGAGATCATTAATGCACTACAGAAAATAGTTCCACATAAAATGCAACATAGACAGGGTTCCTAAGGGAGGTTCGTATGCATTTTATGTGGAACGATTTTCTGTAATGCATTAATGATTTCCATAACTACCATATCATGAAATAATCAATCAATAATGAATGTGGCCACGGTTTATTCTGATGATTTGATCCATTCATTCCTATGTACACCTAATCGGTTTACACACTGTATATCTTGCTTTTTTGGTACCTATTGTTCAGGGCCGGATTAACCCTGTTGGAGCCCCTAGGCAATGCAATTAGGTCTTTTCAAGTTGATGAAGGGATGTGAGTAACTTCCAGATGATCGGCTCCAGACATCCTGTTACTTCAATGTCTTATGTGATATTGTAACAACATGATTACTTTGACTAGATGCTGCAGCATCGCCTTACCTGACTCGTTAGCTTTATTGAAATGGTCTTAATGAATAGGTTATAGATAATTGATGATCTAGGTTTCTTGATGGGTCAGGAAAGAGAAATGAGACGTGACGTAGTTATTTTAAATTTTATCTTGTTAAATGCAATAAATTACAATAAACAACGAAAGAAAATAATATTGTTGTTGGGAAATTTCATACAAATTTTCAAATAAAATTTTCATTCAATGAAAAGTTTTTTTCTTGGTGCGTGCACGAGCCCCTAGTCGATGCGGGGCCCCTAGGCAGTTGCCTACTTTGCCTAATGATTAATCCGGCACTGCTATTGTTAGGTACCATAAAACGTCTAAAGCCATCAATCAGTAAATTCGGTTTTTTCTGTCATAAGTAGTCCTTCGAAAGTAAAAAACGTGAAATTTTACTATACGCTCCGATAATCTTAAAAGTTGGCGATCGTTCCAGTGTTTCGTACAGCACTTACGTTGATAAGCTTATTTTAACTAAAAGAATGCTTTTGTTTATATTATTGTTAAATTTGCTGTAAAATTTTCATAGCATCCAATGTAGATTTTATGTATACCTATATTCTTGTGCTGAGCTAAATTGGTTTTCGTTTGATCAGCTGTATAATACATGGAACAGCGTAGGTCATTGAGTTTAAAGTGAAATCAAGTGTTGGCCTGGAGCTTAACTAGAACGAAGCGAAGAACACTGGCACTGGATAGCGTAGAGGACAGCTAAGAGCTTCAGGCAAACATCAACAGTCATCCAAACTTATTATGTGCCATTCGTTACATTCTCTGTAGTACATACTTAGGTTCATAGTCTTAACTGACTTGCTGTAAGAAACTCTTGTTTAATTTAAATTGTACAGGTGTACAGTGTGACCTAATTAAACCTGAGAAACAGAAATGTGATAGTTTCCTGTATAAAATATATTAGGTATTACAACATGAGTTAAACAGGAAAACCTCGTGGCACAGGATCTACCAGAAAAATACTGCTGTTTAATGAATTTACTTGTCGTTATTCATCTTCAAATGTAGTAATAAATGCATTATCACACTATTGCTTTTGATTGACACGAGGTCTTCCTCGTCATTATAATTTCTAAGGATCTCAATTTACTCTAAATTAATAATATTAACGTCCGTTTCTCGACTTTATGTCATAACAGACGCCATTAGCACCATTTCTATTTTTTTTTCTACCACATTTCCCGTTATTTTCTACAATTTTTAAACTTCCACTTAATAGCAATGGGCGAATGAAGGAATTTTTAGGAAATTAGGATAAGGTAGGCAAATTTTGAGCATAAGAGTTTGACAGGTAATCGACCATGGCCTTGAATAAGGAACCATCTCGATATTTATCTGGAATTGTTGAGGGAAGCCATGAAAAACCTCAACAAAATGGCCGGTACAGGAATTACCGTTTCTCGGCGAGAGGCAGTGGGAATAACTTCCAGCCACATCTGCCCCCGCCGGGATTCGAACCCGGTACCTCCCGAATGCGAGTCTAGTGCTCTCACCGCTACGCCACCCCGAAATAACTGACATACGTTTCTATACGAAACGTGCTCTAATGCAGACTTTGAGCGTAAACAGAGAAAATCCACATAGTTTCCGCTAGTGTTTACAAATGATATTTGTTGAGCAAGCATGTTTCGTTTAAATACACTTTTCCTCTATTTTAATTTTCAAGCTATTTCAGCGGTTTTTAAATACAGACCTCCTAACACACCACCGTTGCTTATAATATTCGTTCATTCGAATCCTGAATAATTTTGTGCAATCTGAATTCCATCCCGATTATGAATAACTGATGGTCTTTCCAACACCTAGACAATTTTGTACAACAAATTATTTATTTCAGTTCGTGATAACTTTGCGCAATTCACGATTCATCTCAGCTTTGAATAACTTTATTAGGGAAAGAGTGGGCGATTGTTTGTCTCAAGTAACTACGTAAGATAAAAAATAATATTCAAAATGCTTGTAACGAGTTCGCCGTTTGAGAATCTGCACCGCCTTTGTCTCTTGCGTTTTAGGTGGCAGGTAGAAATTAATGACTAATTATTTGGAATATATAAAATACAATTGTTAGTAGAAGTTTTGTTCCAAAAGTGTGTATTGAAGGAGATTTATTTGGTTGAGAAACAATTGAAAATGAAGATGAAAATATATTTTTCGAAACGTTTGCCACAAGCGATACTCTGGTAAAGCTTATTTTTCAATTGTTCCTCAACATAAATCTCCTTCAATAAAATGCAATTTTCTGATGGAATGGTTATTGTGATCACCAAAAATATATGTTTCGTATTAAAAATGACATATAGTAGTTCTAAAATGCCAGACCAAAGTGCTGTTGCGAAAACAAATTTATAATAAAAAAGTAACAAACGAAATTTAGATGGGTACCGTGCTGACAAAATGATTGAAAGATTATTACGTTGACTGAGTAATACAATTTAGTAATTAAAAAAGTGTTCCATTATTACATACTTGTCGAATTTATACCTACCACCTATAACCCAAGGTAAAAAGGATGCCAGATGTACAGATTTTCAAGTGTGAAATAATATTGTACAGGTATTTTTAATTTAAGGAAGCAGTCGCTGCCTCTTAACACTTCAACGCTCGTTCAAGGCTCTGTATGGTTTTATGCAATCCAACAATTCAATATTTGTATAAACCAACACCCATTCCTGCTCTCGATAACTTTGTGCATTCTACCTTGGATCTCAACTGGGAATAATTTCGTATAATTCATAGTTCGTTAGCTTTGGATAACTTTTTGCAATGCAATATCTATCCCAGCCGTAAATAAGTTCGTGCTATCTAACAGCTATCCCAATTCAGGATAGCTTTTAGCATAATCCATCTCAACTCTGAATAATTTTATGCAATTCATCACGGATCTTATCTTGGAATAACTTTGTGCAATGCAATATCTACCCTAGCCTTGGATAATTTCGTGCTTTCCAACAGATAACTCAATTCAGGATGATTGTATCATCCATCTCAACTCTGAATAATTTTATGCAATTCATCTTGGAATAACTTTGTGCAATACAATATCTACCCCAGCCTTGGATAATTTTGTGCTATCCAACATATATTCCAACTCAATAATTGAATCATCAATTTCAATTCTGAATAATTTTATGCTATTCACCAATGATCCCAACTCTGGATAACTCCGCATCTTAATATTCTTCCCGCCTTTGGATGACTGAGCAAGCAAACATCTATCCTAGCTTATCACTGATCTCATATTGGAATAACTTTGTGCAATGCAATATCTACCTCAGCCTTGGATAATTTTGTGCTTTCCAACAGATAACCCAATTCAGGATGATTGTTTGTATCATCCATCTCAACTCTGAATAATGCTATGCAATTCATCTTGGAATAACTTTATGCAATGCAATATCTACCCCATCCTTGGATAATTTTGTGCTATCCAACAGATATTCCAACTCATAATAATTGAATCATTCATCTCAATTATGAATAATTTTATGCCATTCATTAATGATCCCAACTCTGGATAACTCCGCACCTTAATATTCTTCCCGCCTTTGGATGACTTTGAGCAATCAAACATCCATCCTAGCTTTGCATAGCTCTGTACAATCCAACATCCGTTTCAGCTCAGACTAATTTAGTGCAAACCAACATGACGATGCTGTCCGTTTCGAAATACACTTTATGCATGCATACGTCATGTGTGTATAGTGTTGGTGTGGATGTGATGTAATTTATAACTCCCAACGTCGACCGGCCAACGGGTTGACTGCCGCTGTCGTTATCCGGTGGTTAGGCAGTTCGTCGATCAGTCACTTCACTTCACTATCATAGCACACGGAGTGCGCCGGCCAAGTTTTTGCAAGGCACTGCGCTATAATTTACACTATAGTGATGTGTCGCTTCATAATGAACGACTCCTTTCTCGGGGCGGAGAGAGTCGCTCTTTTTTTGTGAATGACTCACCCTGAACGCCATTGCTCTGTGCTGTTGCATTCACACATTTACAGAGCGCACACAGCGCAGGCCATAAAGGCACTAGTGAATTTTGCACGTACGGAGTTGCTGAGTCATTTAATGTTGATTGACACACTGTAAGTGTAATAGTACTAATCTTACAGTGACTTAAACCATTCACATCGACGTCGTTGACAAAGATATAATATTGTAACAATAAACATTATTACTGTTAAGCTTTTATTATACTTTATAGTTTATCCGAAATGCGAATAATATAAGATCAGAATCATATTAAAATGAGCTCAGAGCTGAGTGTGTGTATTGTGCTGTAGAGTTGGGGAAAAAATAACTTCACGATGAAAAAATCACTGTGACAAGCCGTCTAAAATAATCACTGTGATCTGACAAGAGATATCTACGTTCCAAAGTAACGTATGTCGTTCCATGTCACCGCAGTCACTGTCGCTCAAACATGACACTATGATCTGACGAGATATCTACGTTCCAAAGTAACTTATGTCGTTTCATGTCACCGCAGTCACGACGGTCGCTTCAAGTTCCAATAGATCTACGTTCCAAAGTAACGTATGTCGTTTCATGTCACCGCAGTCACTACTGAGTACTCACTGTCGCTCAAAGTCAAACATGAACGGAGTGGTGTAATGGTCAGCGTGCTGGCCTTTGGATCGCACTGTCGTGGGTTCGAATCCCATCTCTGCTTATGGATATTTTGTGATTGTCGTTTAGACTCAGCTTTACATACTCAAACATACTGGCCAGATACTAAGAGGTAGTGCCACCCCCCCAAGTGATATTCTCTTGTATATGTGCATATGCTCTATATATGTGGATATATACAATTGGATATACCTTTAAAAAAAAAAAAAAACGGAGTAGGCAAACAACGCCGTTGTGACGTCAGACCGTGCGGGCTTGTAATGTGAGTGATCGACGTGACAAAGTCACGATGATTTTTCACTGTGACTTTTGTGTAACCGGAATAACAGTCACTGTGATCTCATAGTAACGACTTTTCCCATGTCTATTGTGCTGTGCAATGCTATGCGACTCCTGAGCATGCATGATGACAGTTCACACCTCTGCAGTCTGCACTCTTTAAAGTAGAATCCTGTCAAAAACATAAAATGTGAAGCCTAGTTCAATATTAAGAATATTATTTTCATATACTGTGAAAAATGGGGCCATAGCACAATACAAAAAGAATATTGAGATCGAAAAAGGTGCCAAGTTTTCACTTGGCAAGTTTTCACACATATAAACATGAAGTTTAGGTATAAATCATAATATAAAACACGGAAACTTGCCAAGTGAAAAATTTTGCGAAAAGTATTGAAATGTGAAAAAAAGTTCGATACAAGAAGAAGAAACAAAGAAGTGAGATCTAAGAAAGGGGCAAGTTTATACTTGGCAAGTGTACATACACGAGTCATTTATAAAAACTTGCCAAGTGAGAACGTGCCACCTTCTTAGATCCTACATCTTTTTTTCGGAGAGGCCACTAAATGTTCTTTGTATCAAACTTGGCAATTTTTTCACATTTATGTTTTTGGTGGGATACAGTATACACCACCACACACATATTTACTTCACAATACCATCACATATTGCACATATGTATATGCAGGATGTTCTTTAACCCACACACAAACACACATGCATGTGTGTACAACCACCCATCTGTCAAACAATAGCTCCTCTAACCGCGCGACCAACACTGCGCGGTCCGTCGATGCACATGGTCTTTCGCTGGTACTCTGCATGCCAGATGTAAGTTAACAAAAAAATCCACAGGAATCTTTACATGTATACCAAAGTAACGTTAAGATATATTAGGATGACCACCCTTCAAGGAAAAACCGAAGAAAAATAACGACAAGAAGTCTGTGAACAAACTGTTTTTAACTGATTTTTATTTTAGAAGAAATTTCTAGTTTTAAAGGTCAAGATAATGATTGTGAAGTATTTTACTACTGGGAAAATTCAGGGTTTCCAAAACAGGAGGCTGTCTTCACCAATACCTATATACAGGGTGTCCCACGACATGACTGCCATAGTCTGGGACTGTGTTGCTGGGGTGATTTCAAGTCAAAAATGTTTAATGAACATATACCCGGAACGCTATCCTAACTGAGCTAGAAGCATTTGAAATTTTAAGTAAGTAAACCCACTAATGCAGGTATTAGGTGCTGCTGGATTTGTTATTATTAAAAAGACCAGGTGGCTGTGAATCACCATTCGTGCTGATCCTGAGACTCTTCGCAGAGCTACCACTTCAATTCTAAGAAGAGCTAGACTATGTATACAGCAACTGGGTGGACATTTTGGGCAACTAATTCAATAAAGCGATTTCTTTTTAAATGGTTTTTAAATTTGTAGGGAATTCCTACTACTACTTATCTAAAATTTCAAATGCTTCTAACTCAGTTAGGATAGCGTTCTGGGTATATGTTCATTAGACTTTTTTGACTTGAAATCACCCCAACAGCACAGTCCCAGGTTATAGCCCTATGACCCTGTATATAAAAATCTCGTGTCACAATGTTCCGTCCGCGCTAATATTCGAAACCACTGAACCGATTTTAATGTAATTTTGTAAATGTGTCTTGCTTGGTCCAACTTAGACTATAGTTAGTAGAAGTTTTGTTCCAAAATATGTATTGAAGGAGATTTATTTGGTTGAGGAACAAATGAAAATAAAGAAGTGAATTTACAAAAAAGACTTTTTTTGGAGATGTGTTACATCAAAAAAAATTCAAACACTGTCAATAAGAGAACGGACATAGATGGGTTAAATAACATTTATGGCAATATAATTAATTAACAAATTCTAACTTGTAAACAAAATGCAGTTTGTATAGAGATAGCCTTTCTTATACATTAGTACAATATTATTTGCACAATTGACAGAACAATTTTATAAGAAAACTGTTTTATGATAATTTTAAATTTAAAAATTTGTTGAGATTCATAATAAATGATCATGTATATTAGAATTATTTTTACAATTTACCATCTTAACTTGCATTGAGGTATGTTATAGCTTTTAGTATTATCTATCTATAATGTTTATAATGTAAGCTAGAAATTATAATAATATATGTAACGAATATATACATGTTCATATATATATACATGTTCATAGGCCCTGATGATGAAAATTTTTTCGAAACGTTGGCCACAAGCGATACACTGGTAAAGCTTATTTTCAATTGTTCCTCAACCAAATAAATCTCCTTCAATTAGACTATAGTATAGTTTTTATTAAATGTTTTGTACAAAATTACGATGTTTTGTAACATGTAGCGGCATCTGATAGAATTTACTCAAAGGTATTAGTTCAGAAGCAAACAAAAAACTGTTTAATACCAAGTAGCAACATCTGACAGAATTTGCTCAAAGCTATTAGTTCAGACGCTGGGCTGCAAACGAAATACATTTTGCAGAATTATATCTATTGCACCCGGGTGAAGCCGGGACGGGCCGCTAGTTTTAATGACAGATGATGATAATATCTTTATCTGATCAAAAAAGCGCATTAATTTATATATATGTTACCTATGTATGTTTCTTATAAACCTTTGAACTCATCTATATTAATATTTGTTTGTAAGTTTGGATGTAGGAGGTAATCTTGAAACTACTCATCCGATTTCAAAATTATTTTCACCAATATTTAGAATGAACCTTCAGGATGGATATAGGCTATAATCGCGTTGAAATAAAGACGCTTTTCGTGTCAGGCCGGAGCAGAGGATAAAATTGAGGTTATGTATTACTCTTTAACCTATGCTCGGTTTTTGGTGCACTGAATCGATTTGGAAAAGCCGCACCAAACACCCAGCAAAAGTCTCTCTATATGTAACATTTAATTCAAATCGGTTGTCCTATTTAGGTGTGATCAAACAGGAATTTTATGTTCTTGGTCATTTGGCAATAATTATTTTTTAAATCTGATACACCACCAAAAAAGTCTGAACACAAGAAAAACCTCTGGATACAGAATCGTTTTTGAATGCACAAATGAAAACAGTTCTGGGACACTATCTTGAATTATTTTCTTCCATTCGAAGTCCACTTAACCAATCACAGTAACCGATATTTGCGTTCCAATTGTCAAATATCCGACGATTGACATTGATATAACGTTTTGAGCTCTATATTTATTCGTCGAAATTTTATTCGTGGACGATTAAAAAGTGTCCCTGTCGTAACTAATTATACAGTCAATCTTTAAAATGTAATATCAACTGTCACATATAGTTAAGTCCATAACATGTTAGAATCGAACAGTCAACGCATGATATCTTTTTTCTTTATTAATATTTATACCTGTTCACTTCGGACATACACGTGTACATGTACCAAATACCAATCGAATTTTATGTTTCTGGTTTTTATACGTCGCTCTGGAATATAATCCAATTATTTCCGCTACTGAAAACACGTTAGAAAATTGTTATCAATACGTCGGCCTTAATCTGTTATATAATTATACGGTATATAGTTCCGTGTGAAATCATTATTTTTTGTGTATTTTTAAATGATTTTGCTATTAAAAGTTTTACATCGAAATTACACTCTCTCGGATAATTTTTGTTTAGAAAAACAACTTTAAAATACTTCCTTATTATTATAAAAAAGCTTAAAAATAAATACAATTACCGCAGCGCTTAAATAGGTAAGTAATATTTATTAAATTTGCACAAACGAGTAGAAGTAATAATACAGGGAAAAAATGTCACAAAACAATAAAATTGCTATTCCGTTCAGCTGTTTAAAAATATTTTTTTTGGCTTAAAGTACTTAAAATGCTTATACAGTCGAACCTGGATAAGCAAGAGTTCAACGGACCGCGATCTCTTTTTTGCTTATGGAGGTTTTTTACTAACCCGACTTTTTAGTTTATAGAGATAGGTACAGGAGTGGCCTTCTCCCACTTATAGAGGTCTGTAAAAATATGCCAAATATGTTGTGATAAACATGTATTATCCGACATAGATGCTAAAAAAAGAAAACAAAAAAATCTTACACTAATATTTACTTAAGGAAATCCGTAAATTTCTTCTGTGTTTTTCTGTTTTTACTATCGCTTATAGACGCACAAGGTACAAGCAAGTAGTAGTCTCAGTTATAGAGGTCCATGAGTGAAAAACGTTTGCCTCTTATAGAGGTTTCTGTTTCTCGCTTATAGAGGTTTAAGAGGGTTAGAAAGCTACTCTCACTTAGAAAGTTTTCTCATTTACCCAGTTCTCACTCACTTAGGTTTGACTGTAAAATAAATAAAATAATTTTATTAGGTTAGAATACGATAGCTCAATGTGCAAAATATTCACTGGAAATACACAATTATTATTTTATACCAGGTGAGGCAAAAGTCCCGGAACGGTTGAATATCTCGCATACTACGCATCATATCAAAAAAAAAAAATACGTGTCAAATATTTTTCGCAAAACTATTTTTTGATACCACACATGACTCCCCACCCCCCACCCAGTTGGTGGGGGGAGGGGCAACTTTAAAATTTTAAATAGGAACCCCTATTTTTTATTGCAGATTCGGATTCTACGGGAAAAATTACATCAATTGTATGTAATTTTTTTTTTATTTTAATATTACTATCAATACAACAAATTAAATTCACCCTTCACTAAATATATCCATATCTACAAACTAACGTTTTCATAAAATTTTTAAGTCTGGTCCTGTCGGGCCGATTTTAATAAAATTTTGGTAGCACATTTTAATCATTACTAAAGGGTTAAATTTCAATTTTGAAACGATTCGGAGAAATTTTTTGGTATTTTCGGGCCCAAAAATTTTTTTCAACCCCTAAAACCCACGGGAAAAATTACATCAATTGTATGTAATTTTTCCCGTAGAATCCGAATCTGCAATAAAAAATAGGGGTTCCTATTTAAAATTTTAAAGTTGCCCCTCCCCCCACCAACTGGGTGGGGGGTGGGGAGTCATGTGTGGTATCAAAAAATAGTTTTGCGAAAAATATTTGACACGTATTTTTTTTTTTTTTTATATGATGCGTAGTATGCGAGATATTCAACCGTTCCGGGACTTTTGCCTCACCCGGTATAACATATAACAGTGTTATTAGCCGTTTTAAGTGCGGAAATTTGATTTTTTCATGTTTTTTTTGCGCAGTGAAAATGGCAGGGTGTTTGGGGGGAGTTGTTTAAAAAAACAATTACGTGGTCGGGTATACAAAGTGAGATAGCAATACAGTAATTCTACACAAGTTGTTATGACGTGTATATGTGATTTCTGATTGGTTGGATTCAAAAAAAGACAAAAAATTGTTCCATTTTTTTACGTATTTTTGAGGACATTAATTGTGAATAATTCGCAAAGTTTTTTTTTTTGAAACGTCAAAATTTAACTTTTTCTATGACTTGAAAAGAAAATAAGAGTCTTATACCTTATGTGTCTTACCTACCTTTCCCGGCCGTTCGTGTTCCTGACCTCTTGTTAGTTTTGCCCGCCGAATTAGGTCCGAGACACTTTCGTGGTCCTGATTCCAATATCCTTATGGTCCATCCATCATGTGTCCCCGTTTCATATAATATGTGGTTGTGGTAATATATTAACTCAGAATTATTTATAGTTTAGTTAGTGGCTGAATACACAAAAGTGTAAAACCCTGAAGTTAATAAAAAAAAATATAGTTTAAAAAAAACTAAAAAACACGCTTTATATCGGACTAAAAAGTAAAAAATAATTGTTTTAAAATAAGCTTAAAAAGCGTGGGGCGCTTTGTTCCACATTTTCGTACATCGAGCGCCCAACGCTTTTTAAGCTTATTTTAAAACAATTATTTTTTACTTTTTAGTCCGATATAAAGCGTGTTTTTTAGTTTTTTTTAAACTATATTTTATTTTTCACTTTTTAGTTTGAGGATCTATAAAAGAATTTATTAATCCTGGGGGTCCTAATAAGGATAATGGGAAACTGTTATCAAATTATTGCATTGTCATCGGTCCTTGATACGTATGCAAAGTTTCAAATTAATCAGACTTCGGGAAATTGGTGAAAATAAAGCGTTTACTACAGAGGATCTATAAAAGAATTTATTAATCCTGGGGGTCCTAATAAGGATAATGGGAAACTGTTATCAAATTATTGCATTGTCATCGGTCCTTGATACGTATGCAAAGTTTCAAATTAATCAGACTTCGGGAAATTGGTGAAAATTATGCTCAAAGATTCCGTTACGGACATACATACATAGTTAGTTACATACATAGTTACAACCCAAACTAATATAAAGCGTTTAAAAAAAGAAAATCGTCAAAATTTGGGCACATCGAGTTATCGTACTGGACCCGTTTTATTATCATGAAATGAAATAATAATTCAACGATTTCTCCAGTAGGTATCTATATTTTAACCAGTTCTGTTTTTTTTTGCATCAAGTACGTCAGTCGTGGAAGATTAAATTGCACTAAGATTGTTGAATACGAGTCATACGTGTAGAAATGATTCTCTGCATATCCACGCTAACTCGTTCTGGGTAATTTTAATTTTGCAATAAGAAAAACAGAATACCTAGTCGATTTGTAGCCAATAATAGAATACTGGAACAAAATAATTATCGGTTTGTTCACGTCTAATGTGCAGCAAGTGCCCGCGTCTATTCGCTTCAGTGTTGTTACTGTAATTTTCTACATGAATACAGAATATTATGTGTAGTAAATTAGTGGTATAAGGTTAATGTATGTAGAGCGTATGTAAATTAATATTTTTTACAAGCACCGTAACTCGTCGCTAATAGCCACTGTCAATCATTGTTCCTGCTAATCGGTTTAATTTTACTACAAATGATTTTCAATTAATACGTGTAGAAACAGACATTGAATTTGTCGTTTGATTGATTGATTAATAATGTTTTTTCAAGATCGTATACAATTCGTAAATCTGTAATAGATAAATACGCATACCCTGGGTTGCAGAACTCAGGAAGTCCAATGTGGCATTGACCGCATCTTCATACAGCAGAATTTTAAGGATGTTGAGGCGTTAAACGAAATTAGTGAAAAAGTCTGAAATAAAGTTTTTTTAATAGATTTTTTTAATACTTACATTTTCTGTGAAAAGTTCAAAATCATTAGGAAACTTATAAAGTTAAAAATTAAAAAAAAAAACTTATGTAGTCTTATGGAAAATAGTCAACCTAGCATGCAAAGGGTGCATTTTAATTTATAGCAAATAACCAAATAATGTCAAAAGTTCTGAAAACTAACTATGTTAAGCATTGATGTCTTACCACGCATATTTTAATATTTTTTCCAATTTAATTAGGGGACTTAAGAAATAAAAAAAATATTAAACCTTAGCACATTTCAATTATGGCCTTTTAGACTTCACAATTTTAACAATTTTGACGTATTTTTCTTTTTTTTTCCAAATTTAATTTTAATTTTTACTGCTTCTATTTTCTTTTTAATTATTTACTGCAAAACATTTGTGAAATACAGATATTTACATACATTTATTTATTTTTTTAAGTGTAGACAAAAAATTCAAGTGAAATATTGAAATAATTAATAATAAAAAAATGTATTATTTATGCCTTAAGCCTTTATGACCATAATTATTGGTATCATCGACTTATAACCTTTTGTAAAAATTTATTATGGAAAAGTTAATTTTTAGAATTCGATTTACGTTTCGTTGGGACTGTAACGCTTCAACCTCCTTAAACCCCAAAAACAGATCGAATTAAACTATAATTTTTTTTTTATTTTTTGTGCTTGCAAGTAATTATGTAACTTGAAGATTTGTTCTTCTGTGTTCGGATAATAAAAAGTTTGGTGACATTTGACTCTCTGCAGAATATATAAAAGCTGTAATTATGATATAAACATAAGGTTATTGTCAAACAAGATTTTCTGCAACCCAGCAATAACATCTTCGATCTGCATTGAGTAACGAATCGCCACACAAGCTGAATAAATGAGTGCTTGCGGCCTCACGGTCATAGGAATCTTAAAATAAAAATAGATTTACTTATTTTTAACACGCAAGCGAAAGACATTTATTTGAAATGCGTGCTCTTTATTTTTCTTTTTGCAAAGTATATAATATGTTATAAATATACAAAAAATATCAAACTTGTACAAAACATTATTGTTTGATAAGGAGAAAAATTAACGGGTGAAATAGCCAATTTAGATTTAAATGTAAATAGTTAAATGTAAACATGGTACAGGTTTGTATATTGGACAGTCGTCAAGATATCTAAATACTCGTATTTCAGAACATCGAAGATCCATACAATCTGCTAAAATTTTCAGTGTCAATCAGACGTCATTAGTGCAACACAGCCTCTCAAACAACCATCAGTTTGATTTTGAAAACACCACCATTTAACACACGGAAAGTAATCTCAGTAAACGGTTATTCTTAGAAATGTGTTATATTAAAAATAACACTAACTATAAATTTCAGAACAGATATTGCTAATCCCAGTCATATCTATTATCAACTTATTGACTTCTGATTGTCACTGAAAAGAAATATTAATATTTAGCTTTTGTTTCATTGCTTTTGACGTAAAATTATTTTTTTCCCCTTTCACTTATTTTATATTAATACTACTTATCTTACAATTTTTTGCCTCGTTGTTCAATTATATCATTCACTAACAGTTACATAATACTATAAATTTCATCCTAATAAAATATTTTTTTATAAAATATTGCAATAAACGGTGAAAGACTGTCCTATATACTACACCTATTGTTGTATCTATATACCTATATTGTTGTAATGAAGAATTCATAAAACACATGTATAAATGTAAAATAATACTAAAAGTTAAATTTTTATATCTTAGTTGGTAAGAATTGGTTTATTGTACTTTTGTTATTTCGGTTAATGTATTCTGATAATTATTGTACTTATATTGTGCATATTTCTATGATCCTTAGGTCCTGAGTATGCTAACAAACGTTAGCGAAACGTCGACGATACTATAAAAATAAAAATTCTATAAGTCTAAATTGGCTATTTCACCCGTTAATTTTTCTCCTTATCAAGATCACAGCCGTCATCGTATCAATATTATTGTTTGAATTCATATCAACATTTAGGTACTTTTGTGGTGTGATTAATTGGAACACATTTTTAGTTATTAAACTATTGAAGATATTAATTAAATATTCATCAATAAAAAAAGAGACGCATTAGGAGCATTTTTCTGAAAAATAAAAATAATTTCGTTTTTCCAAAATTGTAGGAGTACTAAAAGACGAATAAATACGAACAACTGCAATAATTGTGGACAATAATTTGAAAAAAAAGTGAAATGTTTTGACCTTTCCTATTTTTGAGTCAACATTATCTTCTATACCAGGCCTGGGCAAATGGCGGCCCGCAGTAGAGTTTTGTCCGGCCCGCGAAACTAATATAATATAAAATATAATTTTGCGCATAAAAAAAATTTTGAAAAATAGTAAATAGCAAGAGCCACAACAGACGAAAAAAGACCTTTTTGTTGCGGAAATTAAATTTTTTTTTGCTCTCCAAATTGTTGTTGCGGAAATGAAAGGACCTTTTTTTTTGCTCTCCAAATTTTTGGCCCACGGTCAAATTTTTATCAGCAATGTGGCCCGACGATCAGCAGATTTGCCCGTCCCTGTTCTATACGAATAAAGAATCAGTGTAAAAATGCACCTGTAAATGAAGGTCTATAATAGTATATATACGTACGTACGTACGTTTTATAATATGGCATAATCAGTACACAAGCCCTCGCGCTCGGCGTTGTGGCGTCACTTCAGTCGGGAGACGACAGGTGGGTAGGAGTGGGGGAGTAAACAAGTTCGTCGACAGAATACTAGTTTTTTTTTTCTTCTTATTAATAATAATAATATTATCTCGTTGTGTCTTCGATGTTGAAGCCTGGGAACTGTAGCTGCTGTTGTATGTGTGTATATGTACTATTATATCTAAACAACTTGAAATTCAATGAATGGGAAATCCTCCATCTCTTTCTTTCGTTCTTTTTTTACCACCGTCTTTTAAATCTCTTTTATTATATACGTATAGTTTGTTGTTGAATAGTGGAGTTAACGAAAGTGGTATTTCCACAGAATTCACATAATGAATAACACTTCAACATTTTCATTAAGGAAAATTAAAACTATAGAATGGCGTTGCTTTCAGAATTCAATAGCGTCTAAACGGAAACATTTTTATTAGCATCATGCCAGGCTTAACGTACTTAACGAACCGAGTTGTGTTGGTGTACCTATTCGATAGTCGAAATTGGGCATACAGAATTAATGGCGAATTTTAACAACACATCCTAAAATGCACGCCGCCACTGGTGTTCCCACAGGGAAGAGTGGATATGTGAGGCGTTGGATGCAAGTCAGACAGTACAGTCGACGCCAACTTAACGAATCAAGTTGTGTTGGTGTTCTTATTCGATAGTCGAAATTGCGCGTACAAAATTAATGGCGAATTGTAACACATCCTAAAATACACGCCGTCACTGGTGTTTCCACAGAGAAGGGGGTGATTAGTAAGGCGTTGGATGCAAGTCAGACAGTACAGTCGACGCCAACTTAACGAATCAAGTTGTGGTGGAGTTTCTACTCGATAATCGAAATTGGGCATACAAAATGAATGGCGAATTGTAACAACACATACACCCCGCCACTGGTGTTTCCACAGGTTAGGCGTTGGGTGCAAGTCAGACAGTAGAGTTGACGCCAACTTTACGAATTAAGTTGTGTTGGTGTTCTTATTCGATAGTCGAAATTAGGCATACAAAATTAATGGCGAATTGTAACAACGCATCCTAAAATACACGCTGTCACTGGTGTTTTCACAGGGAAGAGGGGATATGTGAGGCGTTGGATGCAAGTCAGACAACGGAGTCGATATGCGTCGACGGAACGTGCCGTTTAACCTGTTTACTGAACAATCCAATGTTCATACATTTTCATGTACCTATTCTTTATAAATTTATATCATTTTATTTATTTTCTTTTTATTAATTAATGTTTTCAATCAATTACATCACTACCAATTAATAGACGTGTTATAGAATTATTTTTTGTAATATCTTTAAAAATAACAAAGTAACGCTACTAAATTTGAATTTGACAATTCTCCGCGCTATGTCGTTTTAAGTGCGGGAGACGTCACGCGGCACAATTGAAAATGCGCGGGTATTCATTTTAATCTCAAAGAATGATCCAGTTTAAACCCTGTATACAACTTAGTTTAGAATTTTTTGAATTCAAACTCTAAATATTTACCGATACACAAAAAAAATCTACTTCGGTGACACGAATATTCCCCTGTGAATACTCCTTTACGAAGAGAGTGAATATATTCACACGTTCCTTATCATTATAAGAAATCGAATCACAGCCAGAACATTTCGCTTTTTGCAACTAAGTCGTTGTTTACATTTATGCCTCTCGTTTATTTCTGCCAATATTTATAGTTCAAACACTGAAAGTATAATGTATTGTATACCCTACTTCCTTTTCCATTAACTTAAAAACTAAGGTGATGTGTTCGGTTTTCTATTTATAAAAACCGTTCTATATCTTTTTCCTTTCAAAATATATACATAAATAACAATATTATATCTATATATAAATACGTGAAGGAAAAAAAGAGTTTGATATCGATTTGAGTGTATTATTTCGCTCACATTGTGATGAAACACTTCGTTTTAATGAGGGAAAGTGCACAATATAATGTTTCATCACGATGTGTACGAATTAACACAGGTTAAATCGATTCAGGAGGAATCCATATAATGACAAAAGTACCTCAATACCGTTAAAACTTAAAAATTTGACCCCTTCGGGCCTGTATTTAATATTTTTGAAACACAAAATATTTTTTAGGATTTTGGGCTTATTTAGGGTGTACCTAATTAAGGTATATTCAGTAAAAAACTAAATTTAACATTTACAGAATTTTAGAAAATCCTATGACCATTGAAATGAACAATAGGTCAAAAAAATGTTTTTTTACGGTAATTACTAGAATAGGATGTTTAATTACTTTGTAAATATATTTAGTAAAGTTAACAGCATAAAATTAAAATAAATATTCGCACAAGAAAAATAGATTACATCATTAAAATGCATAAGTTATACTAAATAATACGTAATCAGAATGTACACTTTACCAGCTTTGCGTGAATCCATGATTGCGGTCAACACTTGACTCGATATTTCGACCCTACCTACATAGTATTTCTTTGTTTTGTATGGCATGCCAATATCTCAGATAAGCCTCAAGCACAGTGAAATGTTTATATTTGATATTTAATTACGCTGACTTAAATTACACGAGTTAGAATGGTATGTGTCTATTGAAATGACCGCCATTACGGTCAAATTTCGACCACTGGACGACCACAAGTTTGTAAAGAAGTATCGGTGGGCTTTTTGTGCCGTTTTTCTTATGACAAGTCAGTTACTTAGTTTGCCAAATCTGAAATTTAGCATGTGATAAAATAGCATTTATGCGCAAAAAGCGGTATAAATTAGGAAAACTAATGATTGAATGTTTTCTTTTTTTTAATTTTTATAATATTTTGTTGCAGGTGAGGCGGAAATCCAACTATACATAGCTGGATTGCAAAGAAGGAAAATGATATTATTATGTGAGTAATTTTTAATTTTCGTAAAGCTTGTGAACATTAATAGTATTTCTAATCGATTATAATGTGGCGGAATGGTCGGAAAATGACTATTCAAATCTTTGATTAACGTCTTATTAGAACTCTTCAATAAATAGAATTATCGACCAATTTTTCAGACAAATATATTAACAAAAAATAATAATTAATACATTAACGTTCCGGTCCGGATGTGGACCTTCTTCAGAACTGATCTAAAAAGTATAAAAATTGGTTAATAATTAGTTTCTAATTGGTTTTTGAAAAATCCGCTTTAAGTTTTTTTTTTCAATTTTGATAATTCAAAACTTAAAGCGAATTTTTCAAAAACCAATTAGAAACTATTTATTAATCAATTTTAATTTTTTTAGATCAGTTCTGAAGAAGCTCCAAATCCGGACCGAAACGTTAATGTATTATTTTTTGTTAATATATTTGTCTTAAAAATTGGTCGATAATTTTATTTATGGAAAATGACTAGGTATATCTAGGAAGTATAAATGATTATTATTATTTTTATCTCTTTATCAAAGCATCAGAAGAGTATAGTTATTATAGTGATACTATTTAAAATCAAAACAGTTATATTTTTAGAACAACGGATAATGCATAAAGGCCGCAGCGCACGAGGCTGGATTTACCGCTAGATTCCTTGCTAGATTTGACTACTAGTTTTCTAACGTTGATTTTCTTAATTGCTTTTATGTGCTCACACGAGACGTCTTTGCAAGCTTGTTTTGTGGATGAATCTGGTGCGTGCGCAGTGACAGCTCAAATAAACACACAGAGCAAAGACGATTCTTTAACTAAAACTGGAAAATAATTGAAAACTTGTGCTGGCTGGCGCGCTGTTTTGAACAAGAATTAACCAGACACAGTATCTTATTACGTGGGCGACATAGACAAACTTCCACAAACATGGCTTCATAGCGTGTGTGTTCTGTTCAGAAACAATAAACGTTCATTTTTGTTAATATCCGAATTATCACTGCGCGCGCACCAAACTCATCTACAAAGCAAGCTTCAACACACGCATCGTGTGAAGCGAACACATAAAAGCCATTATGAAATTCAGCGCCACAGCGCGCTTGAATCCAAATCTAGCAAGGAGTCTAGCGGCAAAACCAGCCTTTACTTTTGAATTGTCTAGTTTTAATTTCGGACGAAGAATACTTAATTCAGGTTTTATGAGATAAATTTCAAAGCACATAAAACATTTTTTTAAAGTTTTTTTTTTTTTATTTTATTCGTTATATGTGAAATGTCTTCGCCTGCCGACACAATTTTAATATGGAAAGTAGTTGAGTTAAAAAAAAAACGTTATTCAAACTAAAGAAGGTAAAAATGTAGCACATCAAAGGTGACATAATATGAAATTCTGCTTGTAAAACTATCCAGATGCAAGGAGTATTGTTATAAAAAGATTCGTCTGCGAAACGACTTTCAGCGTTTTAACAATAGTGTCTTGAAATTTTGCACAAAAATTCTTATTGTAAAATTGTAATGGTGCAATATTATAAGGAATATATAACTTTTCAATCTAAAAAGTAATGAAATCAGAAAAATTATTAATATTTTATATGATCAACAATAAATATATTTACATTTGAAAGCCCCAAACCCATTTCTATTTGTCAGAGAGCTATAATAATATTTATGCTTGTTTTGGTTATTGGAATTTCTGCCCGTTCTCCTTTCCATTCCATTCGAATTCACAGTTTATTTGATTGTGACCATCAAAAGAGATGTATGTGCCTTAAGGAACAAGAGATGATAGTATCGATCGTGCTTGCTTGATACGGAACTAAATTCATTTTTATAATATGGACGCTGATGATCTCCGATGTTGAGCGTCTATAATTTGCAATCAGGAAACTTATTTTCAATCCATGGCTTGCAATTATCACCTAAAAAATCAAGTTCTTCATTAAATTCTTACCACAGTTATCCTAATAAGAATATAGTCTGGCAGAGTTTCTTGCGGTGGGAGGAGTGTTGGTGCGAATTGGCGTTTTTTTTTTCTTCTTCTCCACTGTGCTCGATCTTTACTAATAGTCTAGCTCATAGCTTCTCAATCTTTTTACATCCGCGGACCACCAAAAAATCCAAAAATGTTTTGCGTACCATCAGCAATGGAACAAAATAATAATTGATTTTTTATTCAAAACAATTAATTTTGCAACACCATATGCTGATATAATAATATTTGAGTATATTAAAACAGACAGTAACAAACAAATATAGTTTAAAAATCCATAAAATACAACATCCCAAAAATCTTCGCGGACCACCCAAAAATCTCCGCGGACCACCAGTGGTCCCTTTTTGTTAAATTCCAGTTCTCCTTCACCGAAAATTATGATCATGGTGTCATTCGATTCGGAATGACATCTATAACTTTTTGAAAAAATTGAAGTTGGGGACGAAGAAATTGCCAAAGTTATAAACATTTTAGTAAAAAAGAAGGGTTTGGTTTTTTGCAAAACTATTGCAGATATAAAAAATATTACAAAAAAGATTCTGAAAGAGCAGGAACTTTCATACAAAAAAGTTTCATTTCCCGGAACTCTATCACCAATATTTCCAATTTTAATTAAGAGGTGAAAATAGAGCTGTAAACATTTTTATTGTATTTTTTATACGAAAATATTGAAAGCTATATAAAAAAACAGAAAAAACAGTTTTTAGCCCTATTTTCAACTCTAAATTAAAATTAGAAATATTGGTGGTAGAGTTCCGGGAGATGGGACTTTTTTGTATGAAATTTCCTGCTCTTTCAGAATCTTTTTTGTGATTTCAGATATCTGCAATAGTTTTTGAGATATCCGCAAAAAACAAATCCCTCTTTTTTTATTCATTCCGAATCGAATACACCATGGCCATAATTTTCGGTGAAGAACTAGAATTCATCAAAAAGGGTCTTGTGAACTAGACTATACAAACTTTCAAGCACTGCAATAATAATTTAAATTCAAACAACAGTTTTCCATTTTGGTAATAAAAATTTGACCTAAAATCATTTTTACCAGTAGGAAAATCTGTAGTTTTTTATTGTTTGACTACTTGATTCTTGTTTATATTTCTGTTGAACTTGAAGTAGTTATTGATCATACCAACGATATATATATGTATGTATACTCTTTCACAGTCCTTTTCTTGTATTTTCTTTGTAGAGTCGATATTTTCACAAATACTAAATAAATTTTACTGAATACTGTATACATATATATTACGTTTACTTACAACTAAAATCTCTTAAACGATTCAAAACAATTTTATTAAGTAACAGCACTCTCAAATTATTTTCTACTTGTTATTTTTGTAAGCAATAGCAACATTATTGTTTATTTTGATGAAAAGTTTATAAAAAACGTCGAGTTTAAATTATTTTGCCCTATTGGCGTAGCAAGAGGGGGGGGGGGGCAGGTGGGCTTATATTGGTCGTAGCGTAATATTATATAGCCTATAGCCTTCCTCGATAAATGGACAATCCAACTAAAATTTTTTTAAATTCGGACGAGAAGTTCCTGAGATGAGCCCGTTTAACCAAACAAACAAACTCTTCAGCTTTATATATTAGTATAGATAAACTAAACATATCAGAGCACTATAATTTACTAACCAGCAGGCAGCAATCGATCATTCTCTAAGAATGTTGGTTGATATAGCCTTGTTTTAAAAACAATAAAATAATAATAGAAGGCGTGGGTAAATATTTTTACAAAAAGAAAAATTAATACGAACATTTTATGCAAAATCAGTCAACCGTTACTTAATAAACGGTCAGACGAAACTGTTGAAACTGAATGACTCATTAAGAATGGGTTAGTTTACTTAATTCCTTATAAATTTGTCATCTATTGTTAGCACCTGCAACGGTTGAGAAATATTGCATTGTCTTTGAAATAAAGGTCGCTGCACACGAGGCTGGTTTTGCCGCTATATTCCTGGCAAGACTACTGGGTTTCAAGCCTGTTGTTGCACTGGTTTTGGTGATGGCTTTTATGTGATCGCTTCGCACGATGCATGTATTGAATTTTTACTTTGTAGATGGGTTCGGTGCGTGCGCAGTGACAGTTCGAATGTTAACAAAAGTGAACGTTTTTTGTCTCTGAACAGAGCACACGCTATGACGCCGTGTTTGTTTGTGGGTGTTTGTTCATGTCACCCATGTGACGCGAGCTAAGGTCGCTCTGCACACGAGGCTAGAAACGCTGCTAGGAGTTCTGCTCACAAGATAGGTTTTAAAATTAGAACAGGGGCTATTTTCCTTGCTAGGTACGCTGCTAGGTATGAGCAAGAACAAATCAGGAAGCAATATCTAGTCACGTGGACGACTTAACAAACGTCCACAAACCAACATGACGTCATTTTGCTCAGAGTCAGACAACAGACACGTTTTGCTCTATGTTTATATTTGAACTGTCACTGCGCACGCACCAGATTTATTCACAAAACTAGCTTGGAAAAACGTCTCGTGTGAAGCGAGCACATAACAGCCATCAATAAAACCAGCGCTAGAAAACCAGTACGCAAATCTAGCAAGCGTTTCTAGCCTCGTGTGTAGCGGCCTTTACGTCACTTCTTTTCTCGTAGCCAGCCCGCCAGCTAGCACAAGACCCAGCAATGATTCTAGCGGCAGAACCAGCCTCGTGTACAGCGGCCTTAATATATTAACTACAGAACAGTAAAACAAATACTGAGTTCTTCGATAATATCGCTATTAAGGGTTAAGCTTTAGTGGATTTTTCTAGTTAAAATATTTTGCACATTGTTTGAGATCGTTCAAAATTTAGAAATAACAAACTGAAATAGACTTCTTTTTAGTTATAAAAGCACGAAGCTATTTTCCAAATTAAGATTTTAGTTTTATCGTTTTGAACCTCCCGATCGGAGTAAAAGATTTCATAAGAAAAGTGTAGATACGAGGTTTTTGCGTTAAAGCATTTTAAGAATGTTATATAATATTTCTTTTCAAGCAGAAAAAATGTAAATATATAGGTATAGAGGTAGGAGAGGAAATGATGCCAGGAGGCTATTACATGCATATGAAACTAGAGTATTTTATTTCGAGAATCGGTTGAAAGTAAAAAGGATTTTCAATATTTCATCAACGTTTAGTCAAGTATTCATATATACAGAACGTTATTTTGATATTTCCGCGTAACTGTTATTATAATATAAATAGACAGCGGAATATTTCTTATAAATACATGAATTTCGAAAATAAAGAATATTCAATTTTTTTAAAAATTTAAATTATTTCCAGAGTTACGAGTATAACTGTGCTAGAGTGCATCAGGCAGTCATTTTGAAGTTTTTATAAGACTAAAAAGTGCATTGCCATTTATAGATTGTTAAAAATTAACTATTTATTATTAGTTTTCAATTACCTATAGGCACCAAAATTAAAAAAAAGGTAATATATTGGATTTTTTCAAGCTAACTTGGCTATTGAGCAACTTAAAAAATGTTAATGGCCATATTCACCGAACGTAAGTAGCCATTTATTCGGTTCATGTGTTCTTCAGGTAACTATTCCTTCGAATAAATAACGATGATTCATTTCACCAACCATAACTATGTTTATTGCAGGTATAAATCTATTCTTACTCCTAGGGTATAAAGATTTATGCTCTGATAAAATAATAATGGCCGCCACATAGATCATGATAACTTACCTATAAACGTGAAGTATTATACCTACAGTTTGCTCTTGTGAATTTATTTAAGTATGTGTTGTTTATTAACCTTTTGTGAAGAACATTAAAGTTACTGGAAGTTTTGTGTGCAATTGGGCTAGGATAAAACATTATTATGTGAATTCATTTTTTTTGACGTTTACACTAACGCCATCAGTCGGATTTTGGTCAAAATATTCGACAAAAAGAGTAAGGAGTATAGTGCAGTGTATATTCGTTCTTTAACTAACTTTTCTGCCTGATAATTTGCTTGGTGAATTGAAAGTAAATTTTATTCTAACGAATAAATTTGTTCCAAGATTTGTAAACTTCTATCTTTAAAAGTGTTCGGTGAATATGGGCATAAGAGAGACATAAAAATGAAGATGAATTATTGATACTTTAATTAATTATTTTATAAATGAACGATACTTTTGGTAAATCTAGCGGAGTACATTTTTTAGTGTAGTTATCTACAGTCTACACATAGGTATATACCAAACACACTTGTATGATTATAATAAATGAAATAATGTTATGTTCACGCGTGCGATGTCGCTGGTCACGGCTAGTATCTTATAAAGTTGTAAAGGATATTGTCTATTAATTGAATAAGGTGGGTGACGTATGGCCTCAGTCAGTTTGCGTTAACCAAATAGGAAACACGAGAAGCCGACGTCACTTTGATCTTCTTCCGGTAAAGAATGATGCTCGGATTTCCGGCTATGAGGTGCATTGATCGTCGTTTGTCAACACCCCGTTATAAACGAACAGCGTGTCTCTATGATACATTATTCTCTATAATACTAGGTTCATATAGTACTTGGCTAACGCTGAAAATATTGAAGAAATAACACAAAAAAATTGCTATAGCACTTTGAAACGTCCATTGTTGACATTATAATGCAATATTAGAAAAAATATTATACAAACGACGTCACTGTCGAATCTTCCACTATCGCGGCGACTGAATTATCATTTATTCTACAGTGATAACTTTCCCGTGAGTAAGCATTTGCACTATAAATATTTGTTTGTATATTCAAAACAGTACGTTCTTGTTTAATAACGAGTATTAAATTATACGAAATAATTTTGTATACAAAATGGGCAGGTTTCAGCGTAAAAAGAAGTCAATAATAACTATACTTCAGTCAGTTTGATTCGGTTGACAGAATTGATATATTGTTTAAAATGAAATTCAGAAAAAGATCTCTCAATAATTTTGATAAGGGCACTGATACAGTAAAAATTGTCAGTTGCAGTATTGTGTTCTCAAATTGCATTGGAAAAATTGGGAAACTCTTGCATAATCAATAACTCATTTAGAGAATGACCATGTGAGTGATTTGAAAAGACTTTATGATTGCCTCATAAAAGATTTTCATTTTAGTTGATGATTCACAAAGATGAATCAAAGCAGTTGATGCAGACTGGAAAAATTGCCCAATATATAAAACAGTCGTATTGTTCCTGCAGTGGTACTTAATATTTTCTCAGAATTTGCAGGTATAAAAACTATTTCTATCTCTATTTCTTTTTTTTTTTTTTAATTTTGCTGCTATATATATCGTTTCATTACAATTTCTAAATTTTGTTAAGAGCTTGAGAATAGTCGAGACCTAAGAGATTCCGTTTCTATATGAAGTTTTAATAGTTTATCTGTTTTATTTTCTTCCATCAGTAAACTATACTTTCTGGATTTTTATGAGACATATAGTAACATATTGTAAAATAGTAATATAAACGAAATCGTTAAAATCGTTTTCGAAACAATAACACTTTAAGAGAGCATGTAGAAAATAAAAACTCTATTGACCGGGTAGAGTATAGAGTGGGTACACTAAATCGATCGCAACGTGAGCTGTGGATTAAATGAGCAATCATGCAACGGTTATAGAGTATGATGTCATTTGGTCGTCAGATGTCGTTTTTGTCGCGCTCCCTGCCATATCGTTTATTAATTAGAAGCTTCGCGGCTTAAAACAAAAATAACAAGGCAGTTCAATCCTGCTCTATTGCCCGCTAGCGGCGCTAGTAGTCTTCGTGGAACTAAACATCGAATAATAAATATTGTTTTTACTTTTTTATAAATAATTATACTCGATGTATATTTTTTTTAATGCAACAACATCAACACTGTATAGTGGCCGCGGTGAGAGTTGAAGCCAGGTACGTCACTAATAATATGCGGTAGTGAACGCCTACTTGCCCGCAGACAGTGGCGTGTGGAATAAATTCGACATAATATCCATTTATAGCGGTAGAATAAAAATAAACACTCGACGCACATGGATCTCCGAAACAGCCAATAGCAAGCTAGAAGGCGGGCGCAATGCGTTCACGTTACTACGACGCGGTGGCTTCTTCTTTCGCCGCAGCTATTCTACCTATCTCCTTAACTGCAAGATATAAAGAGTTCGGTAATTAAATGTTATTATTAGTTATTTGAAAAATGGTCATTTGGGACAATGTTATGAATTTGCTAACGGTAGACGGTGCTGCCGTCACGCATCCAAAGAATACTGGTCTCGATTCGTTGAGCGGCGTGTGCCTGTACACTAGTGATGTGTCCACATGACTCTTCATTGGGAGCTGGCTCCGTGCTCTCCGCTCACTAAAGAGTCGCTCAGAGGGAGACGTTCAAAGGAGTCACGTAGCATTGCATAGCACAATAAACACACTCAGCACTGAGCTCATTTTAAAATGATTCTGATCTTATATTATTCGCATTTCGGATAAACTATAAAGTATAATAAAAGCTTAACAATAATTATGTTTATTGTTACAATATTATATCTAATTGTCAACGACGTCAATGTGGATGGTTTAAGTCACTGTAAACATTGTGTCATTCAACATTAAACGACTCAGCAAAGATGACTCCGTACGTGCAAAGTTCACTAGTGTCTCTGTGGCCTGTGCTTGTGTGCGCTCTGCAAATGTGCGAATGCAACAATACAGAATAGCTCAGCACAGAGCAATGGCGCTCGGAGTGAGTCATTCACAAAAAAAGAGTGACTCGCTCCGCTCCGAGAAAGGAGTCGTTGATTATTAATGCTCGCTCAGGAGCGACACATCATTACTGTACACATACGGAGGATATGTAGGGAACATGCTAGTCGAATTCAGTTTTTTTCGCCTTTACTAAGCTTCACTCGAAAGTAAAAATCTAAAAGTGAAAACCCTTAGTGTTTGTGTTATAGTAATTGAGCCAATTATGAAGCAACTAAAATCGAAAGTGTTGTTTACATATTGTAAACTAGTATAAATTTTTATCGTTCAATAATATCAGCCGATACAATACGTTAACGATATATTAGATGATTATCGTAGATTCTGTGTGATACGTCACTCATTTGAATAATAACATCCGGTCTGAAGTATAACATTATCATGTTGCCGAACATAGTGAAATGACTGATGTATCAACTGCATGCCCAGGTCACTGGATCATCTATCATAAATCTTATTAGACTGATAGCGATCTTGATAATTTTCATATCATTACATTAAAACTTTGTAGATAATTATGTTTTCCACGCTTGTCATCTGACTTTAATTCATCCATTTTATGTATTTAATTGCGGACCCTTTTAAAATGAATCTATATCAGATATCTAATCTTCAGATATAAAAATAATAGTGAAACTGAGGATTCTCTATTTTTTTATCTGAAGATATTTCTCATTCATTTCAGATTTATTTACACGGATAGCCACTCAATCTACAAAAAAATGATAATTTAGTCCTATTCATTTTTAATCCCACATGCATTTTTGCTGTAGAAAAGCAGGAGAGCAGAAGATGTAAAATCTCTATTGACACGTCATGAGCCGTTCAAAGTATAAAAATAAATACTTATGTCGACGCACCAAAAAGTTTCTTTTTCTTATATAACGTTTAAAAGGGTAGGACACTCACTGTATTTATATTTCGTTTAATTTGCTGAGTTCCCCACCCTTTTAAACGCTATATAATAGAAAGAAATGGATTTTGTACTGTTTTTGGTGGGTTTGTTTTTTAATATATTTTTGACGATAAGCATAAAATATCTAGTGCTTTGTAATTTTATTGGCGTCAATTTATACATTTTACCAAATTTTGCCAGTACATTAACAGTTTTATTATTTTTAGAATAGATTTGTTTCATATAAACCCAGAACTTAACGTATATCTATAAGATAAATATTATTTGGATGTTGTCAAAGTAAAGACGACCCAACATGCAAAGATTATTAGGTATTATGTTTAGCTTTACGCTGGCAGATTGTAATCTATAAAAGCAACCATTATAAGATTAGGTTGCATCTGACAGTCGAGTAATAAATTAGTTAAATATAAACGACGATTAATTTATTCCTTTTGAGAATTATACGCGGTATAATTTCCGATTAATTTTTCTTTGGCGCTATGATATTTTAAATAGAGTTAAATGTAAATGATGATTTTTCACCTTTGATGTATTTTAAACGGTTTATTGACTCGTGATAGATTAATCTGTACCTAAATAATGAAGTCATGTGCTTGAATAGCTTTTCCGGGTGACAAAACAAAATACTCCAGCTTGATCATTTATTGATTGGAAATACAAACCTGAAACTTTAACAGTTTATTTGCTAGTAATTCTTTATGTCATGCTACTGGTATTAAAGCTTTAGTCAATTATCAAATTGTGTTTTTTCTCACTTGTTCAACTCCAAGGCTACAACGTCAGGGTATAGCGTTCTCTATTGAATAAAAAGTAAACGATTTTTTTTAAACAAGCTTTTATTAGTTTAAAAAAGATCTAAAAAGTTAAAAATAATTTTATTCCGATTAGAAATAACCGTTTTATATGTATTTATATGTATTTACCGTCTCAAGTTTTCAAATAAAAGCGTGTTACACCCTCTTTTTTTCTCTCTTGCTATTAAAATGCAACATTAATTTTATTGACGGTATCTACGGGTAGATACACTCTTTGTAACCCTGCCTGAATAATATATTTAGAGCTGGATTCGGCATTCTATTCCTTAAGGTTGACAATTGACCCACGACACCGACAGGTGGTTGAAATAAAGGACGGTAACTAGAGATGCTCATATATTTTTCGAATACGCAAAATAAGAGTATTGTTTATATCTCTATCTTTGTCTGTACCAGTTTTGCGGTACAATTTTGAAAGAGATAGAGAATCGCCACATTCATTCTATTCGTTAAGGCACGTCCAGTAAGCACACGAGAAATGCTGCTTGGGTTGGATACGAAGCTAGAAATGACGTCACTGCGGGCTGGTCTGCTAGCTCACAAGATAGGTTTTAAAATTAGAACAGGGGCTACTTTCCCTGTTAGATCTGCTGCTAGGTATGAGCAAGAACCAATCAGTAATCAGTATCTTGTCACGTGGCCACTTGAACAAACGTCCACAAACCAACATGGCGTCATTCTGCTCAGAGTCAGACAGCGGACATGTGTTGCTCTGTGTTTATATTTGAACTGTCACTGCACGCGAACCAGATGTATTCACAAAACTATAGCTTGGAAAAACGTATCGTGTGAAGCGAGCACATAACAGCAATCAAGAAAACTAGCGCTATAAAACTAGTAGGCAAATCTAGCAAGGAATCTAGCAGCGTTTCTAGCCTCTTGTGCAGCAGTTTAAGTTGATGGATGCGTAGATAGTAGTAGCTTCGTTTTCACCAATCCAAATACTAATGGAGTTCTCGCTCGGTTATATTAATGAAGTTTACAGTCATTCGTACAATAATTAATTTACATGTTAACAGTCAAAGAATATAATATTTTTATTTAATGAATTTAAATGTAGCAAAAAAAATTACTAGAGTTTCGGGATCTTGAAATTTCTTTTTAAAAATGGCTTAAGGTATAGTGTAAAAGGCTAGATTTAGCTATAAAGGGCTAGCGTTGGCAACACTGATCGAAACTGTCCGATAAGTAGGTACTGTTATAAAAAGGTAAACCTTGTAGATTAGGATGTAGGTAATATCTGAAACTACTCATCCGATTTCAAATATTTTTCTTGCAATATTTACAATGGACATAGGCTATATTTATATATTATCGCGTTAAAATAAAAGCGCTTTTCGTGGAGACCAATTTTGCAACGTAAGTCGACGAAAAAAATTGCACTCCGGGAGTGCCGGCAGAAGTGAAAACTTGAATATTAACGTCTTACGTATTTTCGATCAGGTCACGTGTCCTGACGCGAGTTTAACATTTTTTACCCATTACAAAAAAAAGTGTACAACGCCGCTAAAGAAGTTTTCACTTCAAAAACTGTGCCAATCTACAAATTCGGACGAAGCTAGACCGGGCCGCCGGTATAAAATAAACAAATTAAGAGACGAAATTGTTTGTTCCATCAGTGACTGCGTAAACAGTCTTAATTGTCGCGTAATCCATGATAAGACCATAATATGACTATTGCTGTATGTACCTGTGTAAGTACCTATAGAATATCATCACGTAGTTTATTAAATGACACGAACACGTAATGGGTTTCGTCGTCTGGTTGTACAAGTGAGATGACAGTGACCCTGCGCCTGTTGGCCCCCGCTCTACCCTTTCATGCTGCTTGTACATATAAGTGTTGTGTTGTGCGACACCTTCTCACTCACACTTCCCTTACATATATATATGTATCTCTCATACACACAGACACACACGTACTGTGTATAATCACATCATAATGAAATGCAAATAGTGTGGGAACGGGACTATAATAAACAAGAAACCGAGTCCACATCTCCGCTCTCCGTATACACATATATAGGATATTTAACTCAAGTGTTTAGCAGATCTTCCATATTATATTATAATACCTATACATGCATATGAATATGAATCGCTTGCGTGTGCCTTGGAAATAGTACAGTGGCGCGTTGTTTCAAGATTCTGTGACGTCACTCATGTTGCCATTGAACTTGAATAGTGTAATATGACAATATATTTTCTCAAAGTAGGGGTACAACAACGTGAGGTGGGTCGTTTATTGGTGCAACACTTGAGGTCGACAACACAGTTCATTTATTTGTCTCAGCAGTTACCTCAGTACCGTCCACGGTACTAACTGTCAATTTATCGTCGTTGGTTCTGTAATACCTCTTATATGCAAAAAGTAAAATTTGCAGGAAAAGCCAAAAAGTGGTTATTTCAGCAATGGATGGTAAGAACTAGCAATTTCAGAGGTATATTACTATATCATACTTATCTTTACTTTAATTAAGACAAAGTATTTTCTTAAAAAATATTTAACGTTAATTTCGGGTTTATTGGCACATGGGAGGAATTATTTGATACAACTTTTCACATAAGAGTTACTTTTCCCCTTGTTGGTTACTGTAAAATTAATTTGGAGGTATTACTAGTGTATAGAGCTCCGTTTTCTGAATCTTTTCATTTAAAAAACGTAAAATCTGCCAATTATGCACGTAAGAGCTATTACAGAACCAACGACGTTATGTTGATTGTTCACTAGATGAAACACAATGTCTGACTCCCCTCCGTGGTTTATATATGCGCTGGATCGTTTTTTCTTTTCTTGCATTTATTGTTGCCTAAAATTTGGCAACAAAGCCCTTTTTAACTACGCATATTGTTAAAACAACCAGCTGATTTTTGTTCCCCACAACAGTCTGTGTATTATTGTTAGAACAACAAGCCGATTGTTCCATAACAATCTGCGTGTCATTGTTAGAATGACGAGCCGATTGTTCCACAACAATCGGCGTGTCATTGTTAGAATGATGGGCCGATTGTTGTCTCACGAAATCCTTTGTCGTCGCAACGAGGTCGCGTAACAATATTATGTAGGTACGCCACTGGTGTTGGGTGTCGCACGCTGACTGCGCCCCACCACAGTCTTACGTGAGATAAACGAACTTATTAAGGATCACACTAACATTTACACCACCTTTTCCTCCACTGCCATTGTGTATAAGTTACTCGTGTAGTTTTAACATATTCGGCAGTGTTGTTTTCAACTTACTTTAAATAATTAATTTGAATCTTCATTACCATACATAGTTTATATTGTATATATAATGTACAATACATATACATAACAGGCAAATATGCATACATGTTGTTATGAATAGTATACAGGTGAATTAAAAAATGCTTACCGTTTTAAAATTGTAACATGACAAAATTTCATAAGTCATCTCTGTATGTTGCATAAACTGTCATTCCAGTATAAAATTTGGTTTCAAATACTTACGCGGTGTTGCTTTATGACATCACGTAAGGGCTGAGATTACCATACATAGTTTATATTGTATTATATAATGTACATATACATAAGAGGCAAATATGCATACATGTTGTTATAATAGTATATAGGTGAATTAAAAAATGCTTACCGTTTTAAAATTGTAACATGACAAAATTTCGTAAGTCATCTCTGTATGTTGCATAAACTGTCATTCCAGTATAAAATTTGGTTTTAAATACTTACTCGGTGTTGCATTATGACATCACGCGAGAGCTGAGAATAGTTGAATGTGTTAAGTTACTTATAGAGCTATCAAGTACCGCAATCCATTGCACCCTTGTGCTGGAAAGAGAGAGAGAGAACAATGAAGCCTAATATGTTTCCGTAGTGTTCGTATGACGTATTTATAAGCTAATTATTTATTATTGATCGTATTCGTTGGCTGTCAAATATCATACCCTAACCTAGAAATGCGTCATTGCAGTATGTTTATATATTGTTTTGTAGATTACTTTTTAGAAAGAAGGTGATTAATCATTAGAAAATCACTCTGGGGCCTTCTAATAACCAAATATTGATATGTACATTAGCGACGTCGGATGTTTTTTTTTAACTTACAAATAGCAGATTTTTTAATCACATGGTTGCAAAGTTTAAAGGGGGCAGATTATTAACGACTTTAGAAGCTTATGTCTCGGAAAATATTCCCCTAAGAAAAAAGTCACTTATGAACTTCTATTGCATTTTAAAACCTGTCTAACGATGCCTCTTGCAATTGGGTGCCCGAAAATACACATTTTTGTTCCTCAGTTCTACGTATGGAAAGCTACCCCTAATTATTTTTTTTTTTGTAATTTCGTTACACAATTTTATGGCGGTTCACATAAGACACTTGCCTGTAAAATTTTATCCGAATCGATGGAAATATGGCGGAGTAATAAGGTTATGACTTACGGATAGACAGACGGGCGAACATGACTAAATTTTAAATGTTCCGTTTTTTGCCATTTGGCTACAGAACCGTATAAAAGCGTTATATATTGGGTAGAGAATAACGTTTAGCGGCTTTTCAGCATTCCGATATGCCTTTCGATTAAGTTTCTAAAAAGCTCCCTGCCAGGGGCCGTACCGACAATGTAGCGGGCAGAGCGGCGCCCCGGGGCCCGACCCGAAAACTAAAGCAATGTAAGACGCGAATGACAATCGTATGTTATAATTTTGAATATAATAATAATAATTTTATTCCACGTAAAGAAAAAATACATCACGTACAAAAAATCGATTAGGAATTTTCCAAACCCCACTTGGCTATTGCCAGTCCTAGGATTACTAATGGCCTTTTTTAAGCACTTTTTAAATTCTACGTAGGGGACCCCTAGCTTTACTTCTTGCCCCAGGGCCCGCGAGGTTCTAGTTACGACCCTGTTATCAAACAAACTAAACCGATGTCAAAGGGACGAGTTAAAACGGAACCACCATTCATTTCGCTCGCTCCGTCAATAAAACTTGAATTGAGGTGGTTGCAAATTCAAGCCGCCATTTGAACAGGGTCTCACCGCTTTTAAATTAGCATTGAAGTCGAACTAAAACTACCTGAATCCGTGCTGGATTCGTTATTTTGCACGTGTCACAAAATTTACGAGGTTTTGAGGTGTACGGCTTTAGACAGTTTTTGTTTCGTCCGGTGTGATTTCAGCGTTGGTGCTTTTAATGGAATTTAAATATTTGCACGTATTGATGTCAAAATTCGAAAAGTAACCTGATATACATGCGTGTAGTTGTTACATCAATCGAGATGCTAATTTAATATTTCCGTTTAAAAATATATTTAGCTATGAAACTCAAATATATATATATGAGCTAGTATTCAAATGAGCTATCTAATGATTAAACGTTCCATAGAGAATAATTTTTATCTATCTAAAGAAAGGAGTAAATGTTCGTTTCTTCAACATTTTAAATCTCCGAAAGTTCCTCACCGATTGCTTTGAAATTTTGACACAACGTTGCATTCCAATGAGCGCGCGCTTATACATATATACTAGCGACCCGGCCCGGTTTCACCCGGGTGCGATAGATATATTTTGTGTTATCGGAAAATTCTGCAAAATATAATGAATACGACTACAGCGCACAAATGTCCGAACTAATAGCTTTGAGCAAATTCTAGCAGACTTGTTTCTGAACTAATAGCTTTGAGCAAATTCTATCAGATGTCGCTACATGGTACTAAAACAGTTTATTTTTTGCTTCTGCACTAATAGCTTTGAGTACATTTTGTCAGATGTCGCTACGTGTTACTAAAACAGTTTTTTTTTTTGACAAAACACCGTAATTTTGTACAAAATATTTAATAAAAACTATCCTAGAGTCTTAAGTTGATTCAAACAAGACACATTTACAAAACTTCATTAAAATGGATTCAGTGGTTTCGGAGATTAGCGCGGACAAAAATTGTGACACATATAACTATAAAGATGTAGTATATAGATGTCACACCTGTGATAGGTGAAAACATGCTTATTAAAAAAAAAAACAGCGTCATCTGTTGGACGTTAAAGCAGCACACGCTGTATCAAAAATTTTACGAAGTGTTTTCGACAATCGCACGTTCGTGATACAGCAGCTGCTTAGAGAAGAGAGTGCGGCCTTACTCTGTTGCTTGCTATATTTGACGATCTCCAAACGACTTAATCGCAAAATCGTGCTACAAAAATGTGTGCGTCGATCTTTGTGCAAAAAATCTAATGCACTTATTAAATTATGACTCGCTGCCGTGTTTGACTAGTAATATATGGTAAAGCTGCTAAAGTATAGTCCACACGCTGTTAGTTAAACACTGCAACGTCATCGATTCGTTCGACAGCTGCTGTTGTTCTGCTCTCCGCTTACTTAAACTCAGTAGCGTAGTGTACTATTTTAATCATATATCATATTAGAATCTATTAATTACCTATATAAATCATTGCCTATCTACTCAATGTGCGGTGAGTGAACGTAACAAAACGTATTGAAAATATATTTGCGTCTCTTTCTTCGATGTATTTCCCTGATTTCTCCGATGATAGGATTGGTTCAATCGGAATAAAGTATCTCTGTTTCAAAAACTTTATCTTTTTCTATGACGTTAACATGGGCGTACCCAGCTTTTGGCCCAGGAGGGGGCAAATTAGAAATTTCTTAAGCCGGGTCCCCCGTGCTTGTTTTGCCCTCCTTGAAACGCCAGTGCTTACGGCGTAAAAAAAGACAAGTATATGTTTGCACCCTAATAGTTCAATTGCGATTTTATTCCTATGCTATATTTTGTACAAAATTACGGTGTTTTGTGAAATAAAAAACTATTTTAGTAACATGTCTGGTAGAATTCGCTCAAAGCTATTAGTCCAGAACCAAACAAAAAAAAAAATAGGTAGCGACGTCTGATAAGATTCGTTCAAATCTATTAGTTCGGAAGCAAATCTGGTAGAATTTGCTCAAAGCAATTAATTCAGACGCCGGGCCGCAAACGAAATACATTTTGCAGAATTATATCTATCGCACCCGGGTGAAACTGGGACGGCCCGCAAGTTTATTTATAAATATGTATTTAAATTTTACCGGTCAACTATCACCTATTTGACAAAATCAGACTTGACTGTCATAAGACTGGTGACGTAGCGGTGTTTAACTTACAGCGTTTCGACTCTACCATGTTTGATTACCTTAAAAGCGCTGGCTTTGAATTTGAAATCCTCCACCACGAACAATGTGTACGTACCTAATATTAGTATTGCTTACTGAATATAACCGGATTATGAATGAGCTAACCTTTTTATAATTGTAGCGTACTATGCTCGAAAAATGTCGACAAATTCTGTTCCTTAATTATGCTGTATGTGCCGGGCGTAATTACGATTCGAAACTGGTTTTTTTGTATCGATGATATCTTTAAAGAAATCGATTACTATACAGATATTAATACGATGATCTATACCAGCGTTTCCTAAACTGTAAGAGATTAGAAATATTGTCGCGGTCCCTCATTACTGTGAATCAAGAGTAGATATTTTATTTTAAGTGAAACTTCTTTACGCACTGTACAGTGAATCAGATGGGCACTACCAAAATTGATCGCTACTAACCACCTCGTTTTGTAGACCATTCATAGTACAAAATAAGTTTATTTGAAATAATAAATAATTGACAGTGCCGATGTGTTGTGTTTATCAATGTTCAAATTATAAGGGTTTTGTATTTCCAAAGAATTTGGAACTGTAAAAGAAGTGGTTGCATGGTATCAGAAGGGAAAAAGTGCGTTTTCCTATAAAAACCAATCATAACTTAGGTAACTATATACCTGCTGCCATCTATATTACGTTTCTCATGTGCCCATCTCCATTGGTTTCGTTTGACGAAAACGATGTAACCATGGCATCGAAAAATATAGTTTTACTTTTTGTAGTGTGTAGTTTAAACAGCATATATATCAGAGTTTGCAGGTCGAACAGTATCCAGTGACAAATATAAGTTCCAAATCGCTGAGTATAGAGTGGGGACAACTGAGTCCATCGCAGCACGAGCTGTGGACTAAATGCGCAGTAAATAATGCAACGGTTATAGAGTATGATTTCGTGTGGCCGTCAGATGTCGTTTTCGTCGCGCTCTCTGCCTTATCGTTTATTAAGAAGCGTCGGGGCTTAAAACAATAATAGCTAGGCCGTTCAATACCGCTCTATTGCCCGCTAGCGGCGCTAGTAGTCTTCGTAGAAGTAAGCGTCGTATAATGTTTTTTTTTTCACTTTTCCAAAGTAATAATTGTACTCAATATGTTTTTTTCAGTTCAACAAAATAAACACTATATCTCCTTAAGTGGGTATAAAAAGTTTGATAATTAAAGATTTCGTTTAATTATAATTTTTACAGTTATTTGAAAATTTGAGACAATGTTATAAAAGCATGAAAAAATTGCGAACGGTGGGTGGTGCTGCAGTCACGCACCCAGCGAATAGAATAACTATGTATAGCTTTAGCCACTCCCCCCTTCGATTATATATTTACGAATCCCGGTTTGAGAAATGCTGATCTATAGAATGATGCTCCAGTATTTGTATTTCGATCTTCAAACGACGACAGATAACGACTAAATATGATCTAATTATATGTCTTATCTATATTATTTCTGAATCTCATACGTACGTGCGAGTGTATTGGGTTGGGCGCGGTCGCCGTGTAAGTCAAATTCGTTCGAATATTGAACTCTTGAAACCGCCATTTACACTCGGCGGTAAAAATAAGGTATGCATATTTAGAAGCAGTAACATTTATTATTAACCTCATTAAGGGGTTTATTAATTCATAAAAAAATTGCACGGTCTATGGTTATCAAACAAAATACTCGATAAGTCGGCCTGAAGCATAAAAAAATACTAGTTATGTTTAGAAATATATAAATAATCCGTCTGCTCGAAAACAATAAAATTGAACAAATTTCAAATAACAATTTTTTTCCATGTAATAAAATAAAATACTTGGTTTTTTTCCATATTTAAAAAGATACTCCAAAAATGTTATTCTCCCTGTGAAAATATCTTTCTCAACAAGGAAACAACCGTGTTGATAGTTGTTTATTGTCGGCAATCAATAAAAAAATTTTGCTCTAAAAATCCCAAAAATTTAATAATAAGTACTTTTTTTATATTGTTGTTTCTTTCGGGACAAAAATTCATTGCGATAATTTGGATGAGTGTACATACAAAGCAAGATGAGATTGCAAATCTTTTTACATCTGCGTATAAGTATTACAAAACTAGTTTACATACGATTATAATTAATATACAGGCTGTCCAAATTTTAGAAGTTAGTAAAGCGTTTAGAATTACATTTTACCAGGCTGCTATTGCCACCATTTACGGGCTCCACCGGATTTACATAAATTTTTTGCCCGTAATTCATTTGTTCTAATAAATATTAGACGTAGAGGGAAAGTTTGGATGCGGAACAATTTAAAAAGAAGCGTTACCGATGCTTCATTTGTGGCCAAAACATTTCGAAAAATTTATTTAGAGCCTGAGGCCTTGAAGATGAAAATTCATTTTTCGTTACGTTGGCCACAAGCGAAACATTGGTAAAGCTTCTTTTGTTCCGCATCCAAACTTTCTCCTTACGATGTGTGTAAACATCTTTTCTGGCTCCTTTTCCCCAATTTCTGATCCGACTAAAGAAATGTTACGGAAGTGACGCTTATGAAGGACAGTTCGAACAGTTTATATCGTAGGGCACATGCTATATTTTGTCCTCTTTAGTCAGTCTTGACATATGGGAACTAATTCGTTAATAATTAAGGGGTTATAAACAATTGTTATATACTAACATGCATTGTTATCTGCGAGCTACGCAAATTGCTTATTTGACTAATAATACAGGGAATAGAGACATTTCACTGTGGAAAAATTAGGGGAAAACTGGATTTTTGCATGAACTTTCCTTTCGAGGTTCTAAACATAATATACCAAAAGTCCCCTCGGATACATGTGCCGCTAAAAACGTTATGCGGGATGAGAGGTCACAAAAAACGGTTTTTCCGAAAATCTCGTTAACGTTGACTTTTGTGAAAAAATAGTGGTTATCAAATTTGTAGCTTAGAAAATTACCTACAAAAACACAATATTACTTTTTTACGGTTTTCGATAAAATTTGATTTAAAAAGTTGTAACGTTTATGTTTTTATTTTGATTCGTTTGATGCGGTTATACGATATATATCATGCAGATGCTTGAACTGAAATGGTTCACTAAGCGATTGAATGAATGCGAGGTGGGAGAACGGGCGTCATGCACGACGTACGTACCTAATTGATAATTTTATTCTTACGGAAAAAAGTAATACTATGTTTTTGTAGGCAGTTTTCTAAGCTACAAATTTGATAACCACTATTTTTTTTATGAAAGTCGCCGTTAACAAGATTTTCGCCAAAAACCGTTTTTTGTGACCTTTGACCCGCGTAACATTTTTAGCGGCACATGTATCGGTGAGGACTTTTGGGATATTGTTTAGAACCAGAAAAGGAAGGTTCATGCAAAAATTCAAATTTTTCCGAAGTTTGACTTATTTTTTGTCTTTATTCCCTGCACTATAATGACTTCCCGGCCTCCACACTATAAAAATTTGGTTCACTCCGCAACACTGCAATTTTTAGTAGCTCTCGCGTTAAAAATAACTGTTCGAAGAAAACGAAAGTCTACTTTTAATGACATTATTTACTCATAAAACGATTCAGTAAGCAGCTCGAGACACGTTAAACATACAGTATTTTATTTCACCTGAAGAATAGGTGCTCTGATTTAATACCGAGATCATTGACCGATTTGGCTAAACCAGTGGTTCTTAACCTTTTAGTGATGAGGGGCCATTTGACTAAATTTTTTATTTGCCACCAACTGTTTGGCGGTGATGTAAATTATTATAAGGTTGTATTCCGTCCGTTTTGTTAACGATGAACTTTGAAAACTAACAAATTGGTTTTCGAAAGCTCAGAAATTTCCGAATTGCAAATTGTTACTTTTTGCTGCTTGGAAGTGGTGCAGCTATTCTAGATCCCCGCCTCCGTATCTACGTCACTGTTGGGACAAAATAAATCGCGATTAAAAACATACCTATCAGTTTCATCAAACTTACATGACATAGTTTAGTATATTATTACAGTACCTGCAAAGCAAACTTAACAAACAAAAAACGTTTTATTTCGAATTAAAATCAGGAGCGTTCATTTTTTGAACCTTCGTAGTCTCCTATGATTTTTGCCCAAATTTTGTAGTTAAACTTGAAAATTCAGAATTAGTATAATCACTCATAATCACGAAGTTGAACGGAACCAACCGAGCTAAACACTCGTCATTAATTAATTATTTAATAATTTCAATAAATGTATATAATGAATTCGCGGACCATTTCGGGTGCTCTCAGGGACCACCGGTTAAGAACCACTGACCTAAACCTATTTTGTCCCGTTCGCGTCAGCAGGAAACTATCTCCTACTATATCAATTTCGTGTTCATTCTCATAACTTATCCAGTTTCTTTTATCGTGTTACCTTTTTTTAAATGTAGATTACTATAGCCAAATGACATCTATTCGTATAACTTTAATCTAGTTTAGACGGATGTGGTTCATACTTAAAAACTTGTAAATAGTTTTTATCACAAAAAACAGTTTTCTTTTCGAGTAATTATAATAGATTTATATTTGTACAGTTATATTGTATAGTGAACACACAAGATCTTGCATCATGGAATTAATTTTTTTTTCTGAAACTTCCTGAGGAAAATACTCGGACATGTCGATTTTGCTTTTCTAAAAAGACTTTTTGTCTGTATAATGTTCGTTTTTGATCGTGTTTTGTTTTTTTAAGCTCTGATATCATCGGCTGTTTTTTTTTCTAAATGGCAATCCCAACTTTTTTCGACTGATTAAAAAAAACTATTGGGCTTTTGAATAAAAAAAATGTTATTTTTTAATTTATTCAAAATAATTTATCATGAATAATATAAGGAATAACATTTTAATGTCATAGATAAAAAATCAATTAACATGTTGAAAACTACAAAATATCACGTGACTATATAAAACGCTCCAGGGATGTTTGTGACGTCATTATGTTAAAAGGTGTGTATTTGTGTATTATTATTATACATATTATCAAAGTAACCATGGATACAAGGACCGTAAAAACATTACAATATGTATATTAGATATCGTGTCCATCGAGAATAATTATTAATAAAAATCGCAGGATTGTGGACAAAATTTAAAACAATAATTATATATATATTATATATAATTATTGTTTTAAATTTTCACATTTGTACTTGAAAAAGTCTAAATTTATAGACGAAACGTCGTACACTAAATAAATAACTTTTTGTCCACAATCCTGCGATTTTTATTAATATTTACAATATGTAATCTTTTCATTTATGTAAAAACAATTACATTCGGCAACGGCTCGACCGATTTTAAATAAAATAAATATGCATCGTTAATAATAATTATTTACACTTTTTTATTAGTTGCCTATACTTATAAGAAAATTTTTAAATTTTACCATCTTCCAAGTGATTTTTTTTAATAGATACTTTCGATAAATTAAAAGACGTGACTTGATTATAATGCGTGTAATTATTATTTAGTATAACATAATATTTGCTAATTGATATTTGATAAGGTACAATATAAATAATAAATTTTGACGGTTTTACATGCAACTTCATAAATGATAAAGTATTTTCAATATTAGGTAAATACAATTTTCTTTATCAACTTTCACGATGTAAATTTCAAAGGAAAATTTATTATCGAATAAATTTATATCAGATAATGCAAACTCCATTTTAATAGAACATTTACAAAGCTCGTATGTGCAGAATAAAATTGATTACCTCAGAAACCAGTTTTACGCTTCAGAAATAAGATTAAACTTTAAATATGATTAAAAAAATATTAAAATCTTACACTGTATACTCCACGCTGAGAATATGAATATCTATTGTTGTCTACTAAGCTTGCTTAGATTTTTACGTCATTGCTTTTATGTTTTTTTTTTATAAATTCGCGTTAAAATTGTTGTGAAACAAAAATTGTGGAGATTTTAGAGAAATAAATTTGAAAGCTAAATACAAACTTGTAGATGCTAATAACCTCAGTTTTTAAGCATCTACAATCTGTAATAATTAATCGACGCCAGTTACAAAATATCAGTATAAAAACCTTTAACCATACACTTATGAACTGTTCAAACCGTATCTCATCTAATACATAATTATTCCACGCGTTAACATTATATTAGTACTAGTATAGCTTGCGCGCAGTATCCTTGTAAGATACACAATTGCTCGAGATATTGCAAGCAAACTGCACGATGAAAAGGGCCGTACGAAAATGGCTGCCTAAGTGTAGAAAAGTGGCAAACGGTAAAATGACATTTAACACTAGTATTTAGAGTTAAAAAAAAATCAACTCAACAGTAATTTCCATACACTATATATCAGCCACGGTTTATGTGAAATAGCAGCGGACGCGAATAGTAATTTCCATAAGCAACCTAATAGAACTGAAGTTTGTTACACAATAGAACTGTCCAAAAGGTTTAAAATATATACTGAAAATGAAGTGCTATTTATAGGCGGTACGTGCAGAATATGTAGTATATATCTGGGACAAAATGTTTTTGCTCGTGTGACTATTTAAACTCGCTAACATTCTTTTCAGCATATCACTTCGCGCCGAAAATAATCTACATTGAATTTGACTCTATTCAATAAATAGACTAACTGTGATCCATTGAAGTTAATGATCGGTATTTGGAAAAAAATTCCGTGGCATAAGGATCGACAAGGAAGCAATACTGAAATTTTTTGTTTAAAAAATTTCAGTATTGCTTCATTTTCGATCCTTATGCCACGGAATGTTTTCCAAATACGTATCATAATCTACATTACACACCCTACACAATATATAATAGTAGATTATGTACATATCTAGCGCATGAATTATTATACAGCGTGTCTGCCCACTCTAATGAGCAGTCCATGAGTGTACGGTCGAAGATTAAAACAGTTCAGGTGAGGTGTTATAAATTTTATTGACGTATTCTTTGAAACCGATTTGTTCGGCTATATTAGTAATACTTGCAGTCGTTACTTTTTCAGTAACGTGGTGTTGCAGAACTGATACATATTATGTACGCCTCTCTACCGTAAAACGTTGTCTTTTTATGGAAGAGTTTGTTGCTTATCTTTGTTTTTACATGTTTTGATTACTTAATGCATCCTTGTTCTTCAAACCTCACCGTTTGTTACACATACACAACACACTTCACTACATAATGTCTATTCGTATAAAATTGGACTTCCAAACATTACTGACTCACTGACTTCGCTTTGAGCACCATTTTTTTATGTTCACCAATAAAAATGGGCACTGCCAAACTTGACCGCTAGAGGCGCCAGCTATATAACCACCTCGATGTGTGGACCAGTCCTAGTACTGTGTACAAAATAAGTTTATTTAAAATAATAAATCATTGACAATGCCGATGTGGGGCCATTCAAGTATTACGTAAGCACCAGGGGGGTCTTTGCTTAGCTTATTTTTGATGACATGGGTGACGTGGGGGGGTCTATATGGTGATGACGTCAGCAAAATTTATTTATAACAATAAAGAAACTTGAACTGATTTAAAAAAAATTATACCAATGTTTACGCAAGCATAGGGGGGGAGGGATAAGAGCTTTGCTTACTTTTGCTGATAAGATGGAGGGGGGGGGTCAAAAATTACTAAAATTTTGATTACGTAATACTTAAATGACCTCTGTGTTTTGTTTATCAATATTCTAATTATAAAGGTTTTGTATTTCCAAAGGATTTGTTACTGAAAAAGAAGTGGTTACATGCTATCTGAAGCGAAAAAGTGTGTTTTCCTATAAAAACCAATCATAACTTAAGTAGCTACATACCTGCTGCCATCTACATTATGTTTCTCATGTGCCCATCTCCATTGCCAGGGCTTTTTGAGCCTAATTCACATTTTCAGTTTATTAACTACCTGCTCGATCCGGCCACAAGTGGGGAATGGTGCTAATTTAGGCCGAAATTAACTTTTCAACATTTTTTATTGGAATATAGCCGTATATACTCGGTGTCCCCGGAATGATGTGTTATGAGATGATAGTGAAATACAGTCTAAAACCATATCACATATTTTATTTCGGTATTCGCAGAAGTCAAAAAAAGTCTCCAAGTCGCGGGAGAAGAAGGAATACCGGTTACGGTTTTTCTTGGAAGTGGCTTGGGCAAGGTGTAATTGGTCAAAAAATTCTGCCACTGGTATTTCCCGATCATGTGGCTTTAACAGAACCTAAAAACAAAGCGGCAGAATTTTTTTTTAAATTTTAACAATTTTTTTACCATCTTTGAAGTGTTTTATCCCCCTTATCTTAAAATTGGTTCAGATTCCGCCTATAGATTATCATATACGAAAAAATGCTCCAAATTACTGAAAAAGCTTTTGTACCATGCGGCAGAAGGTTGGGACGAGATGTTTTTTTTTTGGACGTTAACTCCTAACTAATTGAACTACCGCTAAACTGTATAAAACATAGTATCGGATTATCTCTGTGTTTACGTTTTAAGTTTTTATTCACGAATATTTTAATAAAATATATCGCTCGCTATTACGAGTGCAAGTCGTGCCACAAAATTGCCAGGTTGAAGATTGCAAGCATAAACAATAGGTAGGTACATAACAATATGTACATATATTTATCTACTTGCAGACTAGTATTATATGTTTGTACCATTTTTTTCACACAAAATATTACTGCACATTTTTGTGTTAGTGGTATATCTGAACATTTGTAATATTTCGTCTTCATATTTTCTTTATCTTATTTTGTTATGTACAGTAATTTATTATTTTAAGATTTATAACAGTAAAATACAGGGATTTTTGTAAATAATTCTCAGACCCAGCTAGACAATACGTGGTGATATTTTTAAAGATAGCTACGCTGCAATCTTTAACGGTTGTTAAATTTTATTCCATAAAATCTCAAATCATATGTAGATAGAATTGTATACAAAAAAATTATGCAAACTAACAATTCATACGATTTTTAGAATTTGCTATGCTGTCAATTTTTTGAGGTTAGGTGGAACTCACTGTTTTGAAATGTATATATTATAGACCAAGTGATAAATAGGGCATTAATTTTAAATCATAATGTCCGGACAGTTCGAAAAATGTCCAATATGAGAGGGCAATGTGATAAAAACTATTCAAATAATTAAATTGACCGGGCATTATGAATAAATTAAATTGACCGGGCATTATGAATAATGTCATCACCTATATTGGGCAGATTAATAGCAGATAATATGTCATTAAATTATTTTAATGCTGACATATATTATTATTATAAAATCATTATGATAGGTATAGGTACGACTAGTACTGAGTAATAAATTAAAAATATAAAACGAATATTAGTTTATTTCAGTATAATAATGAGTTTTATGATTGACAAAAAAATAACTAAAAGGCAAACTAAATTATTTTTTGTAATACAACAGTATTACAAAATCAACAAAAAAAAAACGATTTCACCTTTAAGATAAATGAAACTTAAGAATTTTAAATGTGTATTATTTTTATATAACTCCACTACAAAATTAATGAAACACGAATCAAATAAATTAATTATTGTAAGCAATTGCACTCTGTTGTGAGCAGTAGGGATGAGATTATTAGCTACTTTCAAGTAACAGGTACTTTGGCGACTGCGACTTCCAAATACCTGTGATTTTTAACTGCGACCCGTGATCGCTGGTAACTTATGCGCATGCAGTGCAGAAAATATATAAGCGACCAGCGTTCGCCGATCACATGAATGACTGTGCACGTGCAGAGCAGAGATGTTAATATATTGATTTCAGCGAACAGTGATCACAGGTAAAATATCGTTCGGTGCTAAAACAGCCCATGCACAATATTTTTATGTATTAGTATAACATTACACCTAAAAAATACATGTAATGATGCATTATTGAAAGGTACGACTAAGTTATAAGTATATAAAGTACATATTTTACATTAGTGATCACATTTCTTTATTAAAATGGGTAATACATTTAGTTAAAAAAAACCGGTAGTGAAATAGCGCATGTGACGATTATTTTTTTTGCTTAGCCGCTGGTTGGTAACAGGTAGCTACTCTGAAGTCACTGCAGTGAACCGTGAAATCCAAATATTAGCGACTAAGTAACAGGTAGTGAAATATCACTCATCTCTAGTGAGCAGTGGCTGAGTTGCGTGCTCTGATTGGCTAGCGCATGTCACATGTTTGTCCCTGCCTTGCCAAATGTACCTATTATCAAATTGCCCAACAATCACAGCAATATTCATGATGACCAGACACTGATAAATAATGAAGTTAAAATTATTGTTTATTACATGGCCCGATTTGACTTGTCATTATTCATATTTCCCGGGCATTATACATAATGCCCTAATTAATCAAATGATCCATAGCATAGGTATATATTTTTTTTGCCTTTTGGTCATTCTCTTTTCTCGTCGTACTCATAAGACTGGTGCCTATCGGTTTTGCAGCCATAAAAAATATTTTAACTATTGTTAACTTTGCCAATTTGTTGGATTTATTTGTCATCGAAGAAACTCTAACGAAAAGAAAAATACAACGGTTAACATAAATTCAATTAGCTATTTGCTCGTTGCAAAATCTCCTGATAAGTATTTAGCTGAAGTTTATTTTTGAATTCGTTTGAGACTTGCAAACTCAAATAAAATAAAAAAAATCATGACTATTCTGAAATCTTCTAAGCTTTTCAAATGCAGCGTTGTGAAAGTTTTCAATAAATCTCTTCGGGTGTAGTTTAGATACAAAGTTCGATCTTATGTAAATAAAAAAGAGTACATGCACACGAGTACAGAGCGCAGCACTGTACAAAGTTGTACCTACATTTGGTATTCCGTGAATGTTTAGGTGGCTGTTTGTATGTATAGGGCAAAGTGGCCGTCATGTACACACAGATAGCACAAGCACAGAAGAAGACTTGCAGAGGCGCCAGTGGCCAAACCTTAATTTTGGTAATACTTCTTTCGCCGCGACGGGAATGATTTTGTTCAGCAGTGACAGTAAATGGGCTGTTAGTGGGCACAAAAACTGATTGGTTGGCGGGTAGTGTTTTTAGTGTTTTTAGCGGACCAGACTTGTAAAGTATTTGAATAAAAGTATTTCAAAATACAAATACTTTTCTAGTGTTTGTATTTCAAATACTATTTAATGAAAGTATTTATTATTATTTGTATTTAAATACTTAAAATTGAGTATTTTTACAAGTATATATTATAGGTACTTGCTTCAGAATAATTTTCTAATTAGTTAAGCAAGTATTTGTATTTAAATACTTAGAATTAAGTTTTTTTTACAATTATATACTTGCTCCAGAATAGTTTTTTAATTACAAATCTTTGATTAACGTCTGAATAGAATTCTTCAAATAAATAAAATTGTCAACCAATTTTTTTCAGACTATAATATATACATATATATTGACAAAAATAAGATTATTAATTTTTCATAATTTTCGATAATTAATTAACTTCTGCATTTTATTATAAAATAAGTAGATTATAATAATTAATTTTTTATATTTTTAGATTATTTCTTTAAAGATCTAAATCCAGATCGAAACGTCATCTTTTGTTATATTTTTGTTAATTTTATTTTTGTCAATATATATATATATATATATATTGACAAAAATAAAATTATAAATCAATATAACAAAAGATGACGTTTCGATCTGGATTTAGATCTTTAAAGAAATAATCTAAAAATATAAAAAATTAATTATTATAATCTACTTATTTTATAATAAAATGCAGAAGTTAATTAATTATCGAAAATTATGAAAAATTAATAATCTTATTTTTGTCAATATATATATATATATAGTCTGAAAAAAATTGGTCGACAACTTTATTTATTTGAAGTTTTTTAATTAGTTGAGCTTGTAATTAAATAAAAATGCAAGGTGAATTCGAGTCTCAACTTCTGATACAAAAAAAAATATGTTATGAGGAATAGTATATTGTGCGACTAGTGAGAGAAGAAGATTCCATGAGCGTGAAATTTGCCGCACGAGCGCAGCGAGTGCGGTAAAACGCACGCGAGTGGAATATTCTCCTTCGATCAATAGTCGCACATAATACTTTATTCAACTAGCAGGAGTAATATGTAATCGGGGCCCTGATAAAAGAGGAAAAAATAATAAATCACTTCATTGATTGACGTACCCAACGTCAGTGTATAAACACAAGATTGCCTTGACTTTCGCTGAATTGCGATGCTGTTTTCATATATACAATACCGCCTACCACGTTCCTATTGGTCCAGAAGCTGCTTGCAGTTTTTTTCATTATTTAGCGCTTGGGCTTGCTACTGAGTTTCTATTGGTCCAGAAAATTCATTATTACACTAGTGAAGTAATATATTATTTCTCCCACGCCAGAAAATTCATTATTACACTAGTGAAGTAATATATTATTTCTCCCACGTTTAGCAGGGCCCCGAAATTACATATTACTCACGCGTGTTGAATAAACATAATTACCTTACTACACTAAGTGAGGTTAAGAAAGCAAATTTGTTGAAAGTTGAACTAAAACTGCCTGCTAAACAAAACCGAAGACTAAATCACTTTGATATAATAAGTGTCAGTGATGTGGAAAGGTTAATTAAAATACGAAAAGAAAATTCCGATGCCATACTAGTACTGTCCGTCCAGAAATGGACAGAACTAGTTTTGAAAATGCGCATAACTAGTTTTGCTCATTTTATAACACTCAATACCCGTTTAAATGTCAGATTTTGGGTTTGGGAAATATTCGTTGGTCAAAATTAGTTTTGCGCATTTATTTCGGTCATTGACCGAATTCGGGTATTGACCGTAACATATGTACGTAGTATAGATGCAAGATGAAAGTCACTAGCAGCGAGTATCGCTTCTGCAATCCTCTTCTGTGGCACAAGTATAACATAACAACAGAACAAGACCGACCACCGGCAATAGTTTACAACTCGTTATGTTTACTGGGCCGCCGTGTTTTGAATAGCAAACACGCTAAAAACCCACTGTGCCCGTACATTGGGTTTGTTGCCGCCACATACATACAAACTGCATGCATTCACAGGGGGCCTGACTTAGTTTTGTCGACTGTACAGCGTGTTCTGTGAACGATAATAATTAACCGCTTAACTCAGCGTCCTGAAAAACTTAGGCCGTGTCCAGATGAGGCGTTTTACGCGCGTTGACACTCGCGCGTACCCGAGATACTAGAGCTACATATATCCCGTCCAGATGCCTACGCGCGTTTCCGAACTCGCGCGTAAAACGCGTGCAATGAGCGGGATTCTCGACTCGCGCGTTTTACGCGCGAGCGCCGCGCGAGTCGAGATACTCGGGTGCCAATTGCTGCGTCCAGTACTACGCGCGAGTCCGTTGCGAGTGGACGTATTTGATTTGAAATGGAGCGTGATAACTTCGATAGGGAGCTTTTTATTGACGAAATTGAAAAAAGAGTAGCCTTATGGGATATGGAATCATCAGATTATTCCAATAGAGTCACAAAATCGTCGACGTTCTCTTCGTTTACGATGTTTCCATCGACGGTATGCAAGCCACAACACAACCGCTGTTTCCAAGTCCGTGTTTGTAACACCGAGCCCAGCGTTGAAACACGCGTAAAGCGCGGTATCTGGACGCAATAGAAATTGAAACGCGCGAGTGAACTCGCGCGTAAAACACCTCATCTGGACACGGCACTCCGCTGAACATTCCCAGCATTCACGTTCGAATATGATTATCTATACTAATATTCAAAATTTTTAAAATAATTTTACCATCTTTGTGTACACAGCGTTGCTGTTTGCAAAATCTATACTGGGTACCTCGACTAGTCATGCTAACTGTCACAGTCATAACACCAGAAATAAAGACAGTGTTTACCTTCCTCGTTGTAGGCTGACTGTCTCGAAAACGGTCCCAGATTATGCGGTACTTAAAATGTGTAATGCCTTACCTGAAGACATCAGAGAGCTACCGGGAAATGTTTTTAAAAATCGTATTAAAAGAAAGCTGTCGGAGAATTCTTTGTACGATAAACGAGAGTATGTTTAAACATTGTATGGCTTTGTATTTTACTTTTATTAATGACATAAGCTCATAAGTTTATAGAAATGTTTTTAGCTGTTAATAAAATTATTTATCTATATATCTATAAAGAGGTAAAGTTTCGATGCAGAAATAGTCTCTGAAACTCCTCACGCGATTTCAAAAATGTTTTTAACCAATATTTAGAATGACTTTCAGGATGGACATAGACTTTAATTATCGCGTTAAAATAAAAGAGCGTATCATGGAGACCAATTTTGCAACGTAAGTCGATGAAAAAATGGTGACAATCGGGCGAAGCCGGACCCGGCCGATAGTTTTTTATAACCTCGAATAATTTTAGCAGCTGTTGAAGCAGGATTGATTATAAGTTCAATTTGAAGTGTTGGAGAAGTTTGTTTGGCGTAAGAGGATTAATAAAACAAAGCGATACTAATGTTACAATTTGTAACTACTGTTACATCAGTGTTGATGTTTACCCTAAAAAGAATTTCTTCATAACTTTCGGGATCGCATCTACCTACAAAAAATTGTAGATATTTCATATAGTAGATTATAGTTATATGCGCTAGGTACGTTACATATATCTTCTATATATAAATAAAAATCTCGTGTCAGGATGTTCGTCCGCGCTAATCTCCGAAACCACTGAACCGATTTTTAATGAAATTTTGTAAATGTGTCTTGCGTCTTCCAACTTACACTATAGGATAGTTTTTATATTTTGTACAAAATTTGTCAAAAAAAAAAAAAAAAAACTTATTTACTAACATGTGCTCAAAGCTATTAGTTCAGATGCCGGGCCGCAAACGAAATACATTTTGCAGAATAATATCTATCGCACCCGGGTGAGACCGCGCCGGGCCGCTAGTATATCTATGCATCTGCATTATAAATTCAAATACAGGATTTGAGGCCAAAAAGAAAGCAATTTTTATTTGCTTACTTTATTGATCAATGTTACGGCATTCAGTATCTACAAATTATAGTCTATTACAAATGGAAATAAATTAAACCAAAATTTGTGTTTCATAATTTTCATGTCTCAATCTTACCATTTATCTATATGTTATGCGTTAATGAAGAGAAATTATCTTATATATTTTAATAATTAAGTTTTTGGCATCAAATCCTGTATTTGAATTCACTGAACATACCGCGGTGACACTATAATTAAAATTATGTGAAATATGATTTGATAGTACATATGGTGGAAGAACGGTAAAATGTGGTGGACGGAACGGGTCTAATACAAGTTTGTTGCCTAATACAAATATTGTAACCAGTTGCAGTTTGTAGTCACTTATGCTATTCATATAATATTTTATCACATTTACAAAACATCTAGTATATTTTCATTGTTGTTAAGTTAGATTTTGCTAGGTAAGCATGCTAACTCACCGGTAACCTTTTACTGTAGTCACTCTATTTTCTGCTTCACTTAGAAGAAAAGTTTTATTTGATAGAAAAAGGATGATAGTATATGTACATAGACTAGCTTTGACTAGACTAGACCGTCGTCCAGTGGACCAGACAGTATATATAGTGCAGCGATTGCTTACTGTCTGTGTTTTATGGATGCAGGGTGTACCAGGCGACGTTGGTTAACGTGGCTGCATTTGTAAATTGGTGGACATAGGAAATCGGTTATATGCACAAAATATTGCATGATCTTGTGCTCATTAAAATTCCGTTGAGTAAAAAAATTTGATACACTATGAAGTTACGTATTAAGAAAAATTTTTTTAGTATTTTCTAAATAACTTCATGGCGTTTTAAAATTAAATTGTTTTCTCGATGAAATGATGAACATAACATTCTGCACTATTTAACCGACTTTCTATGTCCAAAAATAGCAAATAAATAAAGTCACCTTGGACACCCTGAACATGAACAGTAAGCAGTTGGCTGGAACACCCTGCATATGCTACTGGCACAGAACAAATTCAAAAATATGTAGTATAAAAACTATAGTAGATAACAATTAATTGGATCCAATGTTTAGTAGGGGCAATAAAAAAAATGAGGCTAACAGATATTGTCCAGTTTTCTGTTTACATCGATTCATAATTTATTTATTTTTTGCATTTATGTAGATATACTAAAATGGCAACTTAAGTCTAAAGATGTATCGAATAATTCGCTTAAGGCCGCCATACACGTTAGGGTTTGCATGATGGTTTTAACCTTGCATGCATAACCAACAGGCAAACCCTAGCGTGTATGTGATAAAACTGTACAGTTATCGGTGCATGTACATGCAACCTAGCAAATATCAAAATTGATATTTTTTGCCGCTCGGTTATGCATAACCGAGCGTGTGTGGCGCCCGGCATGCTTGCATGTACAGTTTCAAATAAAGTTTTTCATCCATTCGTAAATAATTTTTGTAATCTTTTGGTGTAATTCTCAATTCATTTATCAAATTTACGTGATTTAACTGCTTTCTTTTCAATAACCATTGTTTACACCATTCAGTGCGATCTCTTCTTTTTCTGTTCTGTAGAACAAGTGTTAAGCCAAGTACAGCTATCATATCGGCGTCGTCCATTGTTGATATAAAGTGCAGATTAGTTTAGATAACTGTCCTACACACACCGTCACGTAGCTCCAACTGTCTTTAACTGAGAGTTAATGGCAAAACTGCTCATGCAAACCCTAACGTGTGTGTGTGTATATCATAACTCGGTTATACCTGTCGGTTATGCATGCAAGGGTAAAACCATCATGCAAACCCTAACGTGTATGGCGGCCATTACAATTCGATATTCGACCTTTTTAGTGTTCCGTGCAAAACAAAACCCTTACGGAATCACTTCAGTGTTCGTCCATCTGTCCGTCCGTCTGTCACAGGCTAAGAAAAATCTGAAAAAAAACTATGAACGTTGAAAATTAAGTACAGATTAAACGACAGTTATCATGATTGAAAAATTCTAGCACGACCAGTTATAAGCAATTTAGTTAGCACTATATTTCAAATGAATAAATAAAGTGAAACCGGTATATACACTAATATTGAGCAATATGAACAGGCTAAGATAGCTCGAGATGTAGAGCGCGAACTCATAATCGCAGAGTCGTGGGTTCGAGTCCCACGCTCGACGAAAATGTATTTTTATTTTTCAATTTACTCTTTATTATACGAAATATCCTTTTAAAAAAACAATTTGAAAGTCTATAAAAGACAAAAAAATCAAAGTTCTAGTACGACTAATTGTTATAAATAATTTAATTGTTTATTTCTGTATAACTGTAGAACTAAAATTTGACTATAGAACACGCAAGAAATAGAAATAAGATTTATTTTTTCGATTTGTACATAATTTGGTGTTACAAATATCACAATTTTAAGATCGAAAAAATAATAAGTAATCTTAAAGGGGCCCCGTATTAGATATATTTTTCCATTTAAGAGGGAGGGCTAATGTCAGGATACACTATAATTGTGCAAGTACAGCTTACACTTGACCGATTTCTTTCTTATTGGATACACCAACAGGCCTTTATTTTTGGGGATTTTAATTTTAGGATAGACGTACGTGAAGGATACGCACCCTAACACAAACTAAATGGGAAATGAAAAAAGTTTTACTAAGTTTGAGTTGGCCAAAAATTTGGTATTCAGTCAACGAATGTTCGATGTTTGGGCATTTTCGTTACAACTCTACTTAATTCCGTTTGAAATTTAGTATTCTCCCTTTCAACAAATAATATTCTCGTACAAACCAATGTTCTTTGTAAGTATGCTGAAAATGTGTGCACAAAATACGATAATTGAAAAGAAGATTTTCTCATTTCTATAGTTCACACGAATCATTCCAGATGCACAGATTAATTCTAATAAATTAAATGGTTGTATCTCAAGGAAAAGTCTCTCTCAGCTATCTCTGTCTTTGAAAATAAAACAAGAACACATCGAAGACGCTGCGAAATTATTTAAATCAATTAAGCAGTCTTGTTCACAACAAAAGCTTTTAATTTGTTCAACTGAAAAGTTTATAAGAAATCTTCCAAATTCAAATACCTATATACAAAGTAATTCTTTGTATCATATACCATGCATGGGTATACAAAATTTATAGCTTGCCCCAACGCCATTTGCCAAATTGACTCAAATCATCGTAGATACTTGTAATTAAGTCAGGTCAGTCGATTTTAGGTTTAGAATGTATTCCACGTCAAAAACAATATCCCTTCAAATTAAAAACTTAACGATAAATTTAAATGGTGAATTCGATGCATTGTTTTAGTTGTTAAGTTCTTAATAAAGATTGCCATTCATGTATCAGTATCACCCGCGTCTTTTGAAAGGATAGGTAGGTAACTGTTTCTTTAGTTTTAGGTAACTATATAGTAACTCTTAACGCGTTTTCTGAAAAAAACAATATGTACTACTAATAGTCCAAGAGCTACCAAACATTGTTGGGTAGGTATTTGAGGGAGCGTGAAAATTTGTGTTACACTTCTTTTGTAATGTCTGAACACAAAATCTAAGACTTAACTGAAGGATAGTGGACGCCAAGCCGTAAATTTTTAACTTTGCAAAATTTTATTTGCAAAAAAAATCCTTGAGGCATTTTGAAATTTTAATAAAATAAATAAGCTAGATCATTTAGATTTTAGTCGGAAGTAAATATATGCCGGGCGGTTACAAAACTGTCTATTATACGAGAGTGCGGGTAAGACGCTACATGTAGGTTAAAGTGTAAGAGAGAGCGTATATGGGCTGAGTTGAAGTGTGATGCGGTGCGTCTTGCACTTAAATTGATCAGTTACGTTAATCAGTATAGTACGCGCCACGAATCTAAAAGGCTCGGAAGTTAGATGCGAATGCAGGCTTGCGCTTGTACAGTCTATTGAAAAACTACAAACTCGCAACTCAACAAAACTAGCATAGCAATAACAACTTGACAATAGCGTACTCGACTGTATTCTAAAGCAGGAAAGCGACAAGTGACAAAGGCAACGAGCGATCACGGCCAATCACCGACGAGCGCACGTTCCGTGCAGGTAACTGGGAGGTGGTGGGAGTATCAACGGCTTTAAAATGTGCCTTTGCGACGCTGTTTGTGACTAACTTCCGAACCTTTTAGATCCGTGGCGCGTACTATAATATAGCAATGCTATTAACACATTAATCAATGGGTTAAACATCTCACTAACTGAGAGCAGAAACTTTTGAGTTTTTATATAAGGTGAGCAATTCCAATTATTGAAAATTACTGATAAATGATACACTAGACCAAGAGCCGTGATCATTTTTGGGTAATTTGTAACTGATAAAAGTCGGAGCTTCGTAGAAATAGTATGTCTACCTTACTTGATGAAGGTATTGAAGTGATAGCTTTTAAAACTTTAAACGGCTTTTGATGCGAAAGTAACCACTTGTGATCTGGCAGGGCTTCAATACCTTCTTTAAGTAAGGTAGAATAATTATTCCACAATGTGTTTCAATTTTTATCGAGAACCTACCCAAAAATCGCCACTTGACTCATATATTATGCGTTTCTTGCATAAGTTTGTTTATTTATTGAATTGTTTTACCAGTCTTCGCGTTTCTTAAGTTCGGTAACAGCCAAAGACGGTTGCTACTCGTTCACGAAGGCGTGGTTTTATTCGTTTATGAACGGTAGTTCGTAATAAAAATAACATTTTGCGTCGTCGTTGTGTTTGACGCCAAAAAAGAACTGGAACGTCGGGGTTGGTTTTAGATTGAATACAAGAGAGAAGTACGTAGTATATATGTAGGGTAGGTGGAGAGAGTTTCTAGAGAATTTAATGAAGGGACCACAGGTGCGTTGGCAACACTGCAAGATGAATAAATTACAAGCCGAGAAAGGTTTCTGCGGTATCATGAATTGATTTTTGTACTACTTTTCATTTATACGTCGGCTTATTTCATTTTAATAACAGAAAACTTGCTTTTATATATAAATTATAAACCTAATATCTTATACAAGAGACATTTCATATTGTTAAGTTTTCTTTTTGTATATACTTACCGACTTGATAAAAAAGTCCATGTGCTACAAATTGTATGTCATTTGTCATAAAGAAATGAGCATCGAGTATATAATAATTTCTGGTAATGTTGTATGGCTGCATCTTTTTTAGTCTCGTTATTTTTCTTTTTCTTTTACTTTGCTACTTCTTTTGTAACATATTAAATTTCAATTTATTAATTTGAAACTTTCTGTTTCTTACGCGAGTTGGAATGGGTTTTTAATTTTGTTTTTTACTGCTAGTAAAAGATTAGCATCATTAGAAGGTCAAGTCGGAATTATTCATTTCACTCATATTATGGATAATAACTTTAAAAACAACAAAACTATTGGAGTTTACTCCTTGAGAAACGATTTTGAGTTATAAGGCCTGATACGGAAATTTTATGAGTAGTAAAATCGATTGGTGAGGCGTTACGCTCCACCGCTTCAAGTGTGGAGTTGCGCTCGTCCGCTTCAAAAGAGACAAACATATATTATATCTGTAGGATTTAATGTGCGAAAGAATGAGATGGAATACAAAAGAGACAAACATACATATCTGTATAGGATTTAATGTGCGAAAGAGTGAGATGGAATACAAAAGAGACAAACATACATATCTGTAGGATTTAACGTGCGAAAGAATGAGATGGAATACATTACACAGCGTATCTAAGGAGTAAACTCCAGTCGTGCGTCGGAGCTGACACACAATTTTTTTATCTACTGTCAATTAATATTTTCAAAATGTTATTTTTAATAATAAAATAAAAATTCAACTAATACTTTTATCAGTTCTCAGATTAGAACCTAGGAACCCCGGGGGCTTGTAATAGATGTTGCACCCACAATTTTATTCGTAGTTCATTTAAATTATATTTTATCACAGTGCAGAAAGTGCATTACCACTCACATCCTACGAGCGCTGTACTGACAAAAACTTCCGAAATTATTTTGAAAACCGTTTAAGTGCAAGCTATACTTGCACAATTAGTGCTTTGTGTTATCAATCAGCCCTTCACTTGCGTGATCTATAATTGCCAAATTTTGGTTCTGCAGGTCCAAACAATTAAATTGTCCATAAAAAAAATTACGCAAGAATTTTTTTAATCCTGATATTTTTTTTTCTTTAAGCTGTATACATTTTTTTTATTGAAAAGGATATTTAATACAATAAAGATTGAATAATAAAAATATAAAATACACATTATCGCCCAACGTGGGACTCGAACCCAGCGATTGTGAATCTCGCGCTCTACCGCAAAGCTAACCTTACATGTACATTTTGCTTGATATTAATATATACTATAGCTTGTCGTTTATTAATTAATTTGAACTTTTTTTCCATTTCTCAATTTACCTCATAAAGTTAACCCCCGGAAACAAGTCAACTTTTTATACTTCACGTCTGTGTTTGGCACTCTATCTCTGTGCCAAATTTCAATTTTTTATATTAAATAGTCTCAGATAAAATCGACTGTCACAGACTGACGAACACCGAAATGATTATTTCGATGTGCGTTCGTTTGTCACAGGCAATGGTTATTTTTAAATGGTTAAATAGTTATTTTTAAAGTGTTCATTTCCGAACGCACTGTAATTGCTTAGTATTGTCGGTTTTGATGTAAAACGAGGATTAAAAGAACGAGGCTTACATAGTTTTTAGCAAGCTTAGCACAACACCTCGGTGTGGGAGTTCTTCTGTTAAAGCTGTTAGGGGAATGAAATAATTTACTGTTGAATGTGACAAACTCGAATTAAATAACTAAAAGAGAAAACTTACTTAATCCCTCACTCATCCTTTGGGCTTACTATGTAAATAAAATGTCGCATCCACACATACTGAACATCTTGTACGGTATGTCCAAGATTAGCAATTTGTTGATGATTGTACGATTATTTTTATAGAGGTAGAGTACGCGCGGTAAAAGATGAAGCCACCGCGTCATAGTACTAGCATATTATTGGTGACGTGCCTGGCTTCATCTCTCACCGCGGGCACTATACAGGATGTCCCACGACATGACTGCCATAGCCTGGGACACAGTTGCTGGGGTGATTTCAAGTCAAAAATGTCTAATGAACATATTACCCGGAACGCTATCCTAACTGAGCTAGAAGCATTTGAAATTTTAAACAAGTAAGCCCACTAATGCAGGTATTGGATTGGTTTTTGTTATTATTAAAAAGACCAGGTGGCTGTGAATCACCATTCGTGCTGATCCTGAGAGCTACCACTTCAATTCTAAGAAGAGCTAGACTATGTATATACAGAAACTGGGTGGACATTTTGAGCAACTAATTCAGTAAAGCGATTTCTTTTTAAATTGTTTTTAAATTAGTAGGGAATTCCTGCTAGTATACTTATCTAAAATTTCAAGTGCTTCTAGCTCAGTTAGGATAGCATTCATTAGACATTTTTGACTTGAATTAACCCCACCAATTAACACAGTCCCAGGCTATGGCAGTCATGTCGTGGAACAGCCTGTATATAAAAAGTCAATTTTTGATATTTAACAATTAAAAAGACACAGTATATAAATATGAATGTAATTTTATGATTTACTAGCTCTTACCAGCGACTTCGTCCGCGTTGAATCAGTATGTACATTACATCTTTTGAAAAAACAAAGATTTTGTGGATTCGATTTTAGACATAATGCCACAACTTACTTTAATATACCCGCTTTGATACTAGATCAGGGGTCGGCAACCTTTTGTGACAGAAGAGCCAAAAGTTAAAATTTAAGAATTTCCCAGTTTTTAAAGAGCCACTAAACATTTTCGTTTCAGTATTATAATATTTGCCTATATAGCTATAATATATATATCCGAGGACTACATGTCGCGACGGGGGCGGTGCGGGTGAGACGCGAGTGGAAATGGCTGAGAGATAGATATGGTACTTATATCATGGATCGATTGGACGATTTTTAAGGGTTTATAATTTATATAATAAAATAATTATTTTTTGCGTATGGAACTGGAGAGCCGCAACTTTACATCAAAAGAGCCGCATGCGGCTCGCGATCCGCAGATTGCCGACCTCTGTACTATAATGGTATTTCAACATTTGTCATTAACACACATAAAAGGGTACCTACATGTACATCAGGTAATCGGAAAAAACAAATTTTACATCCAATCTAAAAAAATATAGGCATATTCCGAAATTGAGTACTGTTCAAAACTGTCTTTTGTTGAAAAATATTTTTTTTAATAAATTGACCGCTTAAGTAATTATATTATTTTCAAACGTGCGCAAAGTGCATACATACTATGTGCATTTTTTTTTTCTAATTGGTTTTCGAATTACTGAAAAACATAATATTGCTTTTCCGAATATGCGACTGTACCGTGTTGTTTACTCGGTATATATTTGCTGTTGCGTCATCGTATTAAAAATGTCGGTTCCGAGCGGAGCCACATGAGGCAAGACTGTAATACGGTGAAGCCACAGGCTCCACTGGTGTGCTGTGTCTCATCTTAATCGCGTACGAAGCCGCGGATAGCGTCTAGTTTATAATAACCTATGTATAAAAAAATCTCGTCACAATTTTGGCCGCGCTGACCACCACTGAGCCGATTTTAATGAAATTTTGTAAATGTGTTTTGCTTCATTGAACTTCGACTATAGGACAGTTTTTATAATATTTTCTACAAAATTACGGTGTTTTGGTAAAAAAAAAAACTGGATTAGTAATATGTAGCGACATCTGTTATAATTTACTCAAAACTATTAGTTTAGAAGCAAACATAGTACCAAGTAGCGACATCTGATAGAATTCATTCAAAGCTATTAGTTCAGAAACAAATCTGGTAGAATTTGCTCAAAGCTATTAGTTAAAACGCCGGGCCGCAAACGAAATGCATTTTGCAGAATTATATCTATTGCACCCGGGTGAAACCGGAACGAACCGCTAGTATTATGTTTGAATATTCCATGTAATGAAATTACTAACGAGTACGTATTATTTCCATGGAAGACTTTTTATAGCGTTTGTTTTATTGATAACGAAAATTTAGTTATCCGAGGTAACTTGAACAATTTTTAGAAATAAGAAATAAAGATGATACTCAGTATGAACATTGAAATCTACAAAAATGTATAATAATAACATTCTCAATGCAAAAACCGTTCATTTCTTTGCATAATAATGCCATATTCTTGTTATTTTGATATGAAAATTTCAGATCGAATTGAAAATTTTCCATCGGAATATTTGTTAAAAACTTTTCTGTATTATTTGTCGAAACTTTAGGGTACCTACACTTGGTCAATTAGATTTTACGACATAGTCGAAAATTTACAGTAAACTTTGTATAAAACGTGTTCTGTGCAACTGCTAGTTGAATTTCATGGTCTCTAATACTGCACTCGGACATGTTTAAAAACAAACTAAAAACTTTTCCAACTAAATCCATTGACGGTTCAGTTTTAATTTCCTGTGAAACTTTTTTGGTTTTGTTTTTTTGTCAATATGTATTTCAGTCAGTTATTTGCGACACAAATGGTTGATGCACTCCATTAATATTTGATTTATTTTTAATTTACATCTTTGTTATTTATGAACATTATAGAAAAAAATAAAACTCCAATGATAATAGTTGACAGAATGCAATGACAAAAAAAACTAGACAAAATTATTTTAAATGCGAACTTGTAACTAAATCAAAAAGCTGCGCCATATCTATCAGAAAGCTGATACTTTTTTAACCAATCACTTTTTCATACAACAAAAAATAGAAATAAAAAGAATATTTATATGGCCGCAAATTATGTTATATCAATTTATGTATGTCTAGATTCTAGAATGTAAATAATGTTATTATACCTACAAGTAAGTGACAAATGTTGAAAAATTAATAGTAAAAAACATTTTTAAATATTTAAATGCTCTAAAAAGAAGAAAATAAACTGTAAATTAAATTAAACTCAATCATTCATCGTATTTTACGAAAGCTGCTCATTAAACGAAAGTTTTTTAACATACTTCTGATATATATTTTTTTGGAATTGGTTTCCCCACACATTCAAGATACATCAACCATTTATTACATTATACAATTTATATGATATGAAAGTTTGTAGCTAGATTTTCCTTTTTAAATTTATTTTATTAAATACATATACATACAATTTTCTTAGAATTACTTGTGTCAAGATCGGTTACATATTGTATTTTTGTTATTTACACAGAAAAATCTCGCGATAAGCTTTTATGTCATATAAATTGTATAATGTAATAAATGGTTGGGTTTGATTTGATTTAAAGTTTATTTTCTTCTTTTTAGAACATTTAAATTAAAGCTTGTTTTTAAAAATGTTTTTTTTTTCTATCAATTTTATTTTTAAGTTTTTAGTGTGCTTTATTAAAAATACTATTTGCATCTGGACAAAGCCAGTCAGTTAGTTATTATAATATTGTATTGTTATCGGAACTACATACGGATGCAAAATTTCAAGTCAATCGGAAACCGGGAAGTGGGTCAAATTTAACTTGCAAGATTTGATTTCAGACAGACAGACAGCAGGTGAAACTAAATAAAAGTTCGTAAAAACGAGTGTCGGCAAGTTTTAACAGTCACACGAATAATTATTTCATTACGTACCACCTATAAAATATGTGCTTTTCATATAATTTTCAACATTTTTAACATTTCCCACTGAATATCTATTTGGTTGTTTATAAAAATTACACCTATTTAGATCGTCATATACTTTTATTGGTGAATGACGGGTCATTTACGGAAATAACGATTAATTGATTAGATGGCACTTTTTTTGTTTTACATTTTACGACCGTTATATAGGCGTGAAAACAAGCTATTTTTTAGGTCAGTGTGCAAAAAATTAATTGCGGAAGTGCTGTCACAATATTTGGTTTCAAAATTTGATAATAAAAATTTCAAAGTTGTTTCCTATGAAATATATTTTTTTATTGTTTAAACTTTATGGCGGGAAATTGTTAGTATAAATCCTTTAAACATTTAAACGGAATACTCAAATCTTTGATTAACGTCTGATTAGTACTCTTCAATAAATAAATTTTATTTATTTAAACGGAATAGCAAATCTGGGAAACGTGAAAAAAGTAAAAGTTTATTGCTTGGTATGAGGATAATTGGTAGGTATCTTTGTCTGACAATAAGAGATATGATTGTCTCCACCTCTGTTTATTTACGTTTGACGATAATGGGAACGAAAACGCGCTATGAACTGAGAGATTCTATGAAAAACGAAAAAGAAAAGCATTCCTTTATCTTAACAGATCGATGCCAGTGTTTGTGTTCTACATTTCATCTACACTGCTCCTGCAGAGTTGCTCCAAATTTTCTTTATTATGTCTTTGATTAAAAAAAAAATAATATAAATAATAAGAATTTGGAGTATCTAACTTCTTAATATAGGCAGCAATAATGTTCACAATGCTAATTGACTTTCATTTAAAAATAGCGGTGCCATTAACATTGTAAGATTGTAGATATATGAAAAAATGCAAATGTCACTGCCAGGACTCGAACCCAAAACTAACTACAATACCTCAAGACATTTGATTGACAACGTCTCTTTATTGCATCGAACTGAAGAACCAAATCAGCAAATATACAGAATTATTTAAAATGAACAAATCATCACGATAATGTTTTGATATATAATATCAAGTTGATGTGATTCTTTGTTATCACCTAGCGCCTAGACAGATTTTAATCACCTTAAAGATTCACAAGAAATATGTGGGAAGGCTCTTTGGTACCGTCACGTACAAACAGCACATCAGCCCACCTTTGTGATTCCCTCTCTTACATTAATAGATTAATAGGGAAAAGAAATTGTAAAATGATTAAAAAAAGGTGCGTCGGATCGTGAACACAATATAAAAAACCGGCCAAGTGCGAGTCGGATTCGCGCACCGAGGGTTCCGCATAAACTTGTTGGAATGTAAATAGTTCGTCCATCACGGGAATCGAGTCTCGAAGATTTTTCCTGCTTAGCTGTTGGAAAACTGTCGCGGTCAGTTGTAAGCGTGTAATTGCAATGAGTTTAGATGGATTACTGATCTGTATTGTACCTCCTGGATACTTATATTTGATAGTCTAGTTGTCGTACCGTGTTGTATGCGAGAGTTCTCATATTGTAATGTATAAACACACCGATATTAGTAACATATTGTTGCGGTTTAAAAACATTTTTTTTGAGGGTTAACTACAAATTTACGCGGTTTAAGGGTTTAATTATTGTGAGGAGTGTATGAACAGTCGGCGAGATATCATTTAAGTTGTAATAAAAGTTCAGTTTACAATGCAGTAGCAGTAGTTCTATGTATTTTCTTGGACAGTTTTCCTTCAATATCTCTCGGTATTGTTGTATAAAAACTGTTTGCGCAGACATATCTTTTATCTAATTGCAGTGTTGTCGGATTTATATGGCCATGTGTGTTTTTCTGTATATATAGAAAGACTTACAGGTCACTGCGTACAGTTTGTCATTCCTCCAATATCGTATTATGCCATCACTAAAAAACAAAAAAAAAACAACTCTTTTTTACCATCAAGGACCGATTTTGCAGATTCGAATTAAGCTTGGTAAACTGTTAAACCCAGCTTGAAATAATAATAATGCGTTCAATGTCCGTTTCTCGACTTTGTGTCATAACAGTCGTCATTCGCACCATTACTATTTTTAATCTACCACAGTTCCCGATATATTCTACTGAACTTCGACTTGCAATAGCATGATTGGGTGAATGATGGAAATTAGGATAAGGTAGGCAAGTTTTGAGCATAGAAGTCGGCCATGGCCTTGAATAAGGAACTAAATCGATATTTATCGGGAATTATTGAGGGAAATAATGGAAAACCTCAACAAGATAGCCGATACGGGAATTTCCGATACTCGGCGAGAGGCAGTAAGAAAAACTCCCAGCCACATCTGCCTCCGCCGAGATTCGAACCCAGTACCTGCCGAATGTGAGTCTAGTGGTCTCACCACTACGCTACCCGCTCGGTAGACCTAGTTAAAAATATATTGATAGGATTCTAAATATGTTACTGTGTAAAAGATAAACAACCGAAACAAATTGCTTATCAATCTTTATAAAAAAATTTTTTGGACAAATTCTAATATAAGAAATCTATATAAAAATTTCTCCTGTTTCGTTTAAAAACCAATTTGACTTTAATATAAGCAAAAAACGTCGAGATTTTTTAATTTGCTCCCCTCAGCTCCTAAACTTAAAAATCGGGCGACCTCAGGAACAATTTAACTTCGAAAGGAGTCGAACAAAAAACGTTTTTCAAAATCGATTGACTCGTTTGAGTTGCAGGATTGTTACAAAAACTCATATTATAAACTAAGCTTAATTTTGAATTGAATTCCCGGAAATCTGAGGTAATTAGTATGATGTTTTTTAACCCAGTTCAAATAACTTCAATGAGGACTGCCTAACGTGAACAACACATTTTTATTAGGTATTACCTAACAGCCATTTAAAAAAAACTGTTAAACATACCATGTCGTATTTGTAAACATTGACGCGGAGTATTGAAATAAAAAATTCCTTTAATGAAAACAAACTACATAAAACAGCATTCATTATTCTCAATTTGCATCAATGATTCCAGTCTACCTACATTTGCTAACCTCATATGCACAGTTTTTATCCCTCGGTAACATACGTTCGAAAAATTTACGTTCTATTGTATTTCAAAGCTTATGAAGCTTTTCCGTGCGGTATATTTCAGTGAAAAAACCAATTACATTTATTTCTATAGAATGAATTAATTTAACGACATCAAAGAAAAAAAATCATTTCGTCTTTTCGAATTGTCGCTTCGTTTATTTCGTTTTTGTGTAAAAATTCACAATTTCACATCGTCAATTTTCGAATTGATTTTATTTAACAAAATTTATTTATTTGACTGTTCTTACAAGTTAGATTTTAGATTATAAACGCTCGACAGCTTAGGTCAGGGGTCGGCTCGCGACCCGCATGCGGCTCTTTTGATGTAAAGTTGCGGCTCTCCTGTTCCATACGCAAAAAATTATCATTTTATCATATAAATCCTTAAAAATCGTCCAATCGATCCATGATTGAGCACCATGTCTCTCTCTCAGCCATTTCCACTCGCGTCTCACCCGTACCGCCCCCGTCGCGACGTGTCGTCCTCGGATATATATATTATACCTATATAAGCAAATACTATAATACTTAAACGAAAATGTTTAGTGGCTCTTTAAAAACTGGGAAATTTTGTAAATTGTAACTTTTGGCTCTTCCGTCTCAAAAGGTTGCCGACCGCTGGCTTAGGTCATTAGCCGTCACTTCTTATTAGTAAAATGCTACAAAAATAGAAACGTGTTATATGCTACTAGCCGTTACCCGCGGCTTCGCACACGATTCAGACGAAACACGGAAAACTGTTTTCATCCTGTGAAGGGGTTATTTTTGAAAAAGCATGAAAAACGTGTTTATTTATTTGTTGACTAGAGTAATCCTGTGCATTTTCGAATTGATGCATTTATCTTATATGATTTTTCCATGTAAATTTTGAACCCCCGTTACACCCTGTACTGAGAATTAAATTTTTGTTGATGTATTTTTTTTTGTCGGTTAGTCTGTAAATTTATGAAGTGTATATTCACAATGACTGTATAAGGCTGGTTTGTCCAGCCGTAAATAATGTAAGTGGACATTTGCGACAATAATTTGTTGTAATGTGTGTAACAAGAGGAAATGGCAAGCTGTTTATTTAAGTCCACAGATGGCCTCATTATCGGCGTCATTAGGTATTAATGAACTGTCAGATGAACTAACTACAAACATACATACAGCTGTACAATCATTTGTTTCTTAAAGATATCTAGAGGGAATATGACAAATTGTTTTGTAGTCAACATCTAAAGGATAGTGCAGCGGTCGGTATCCTTTTAACAAGCAAGGGCCACATAAAATGGCAAAATGAAATAATAATAACGACGGCCGCTCTTGTTCATAATTTTGTTAATAGATACCTATATCGATAATATTCAAAATTACCATATTTTCGGACTATAAGACGCACCTCAAAATTAAACTATGATTTTTAGAAAAATATATTGCAGAAACCGCTAAACTAGCGGTATGTGCTCTATTATCGCTTTGCGCTTCAGAGCTGACTCGTTCATACAAGAAGTTATATCTGGTTAATTTGCACGGAATCCATTCAAATTGTAACTTTTTAAAAAGAGGAGATTCTGTTCTCTAAAACGGGACCATTTTTAAATTTATTCAGGTTCATTAAAAATTATTTTTTCAATTTTTAATTATTTATTTCTTTAAATTTTTAAATCTTTTTAAATTTTTTAAAAATATTTTTTCAATTGTTTTTTTTATCATACAGTGGAAAACTTAATGCGGGATGTGCACTTTTGGTTTTGCCAACTATTTTAATCCTATTATTAATTTATTAATTATTATTAACATAAAAGAGTCGATTTATTGCAAAAAATATTTTAATGTTACTTTCGGACCATAAGACGCACCCAAAATTTGAGTCCAATTTTGTATGTAAAAATGTGCCTCTTATATTCCGAAAAATACGGTAGCTGCAGTAACCCGCGACTTCGCCCGCGTCGAATTTGTTTGTTCAGTTCGCAGGGTTGACGAGAAGACTATTTATTCGGAGGAATAGCTACCGCAAGAACAAATGAACCGAATAAATATATCTACTTATACGTTCGGTGAATATGGCCATTAGAGAGTTTTCTCGCTTACTCAGTTCTCACTCACTTAGGTTTGACTGTATACGAATTCTATATTTACAGAAATTCCTTAGTGAAGTCGACCAGGGCTGTAGTCATCGTGTAAAAAAACAGCATTCCGTCCTTCTTATCTCGTATCTTCTAATCTGATTTTTTTTCGATCATTTACTTTTACCTTACTGACCCGGAAGCGTCGCGACCCGGAACTCCAAGAAGTTAATTTTGTAACACCCTATACAAAGGTTCTGTTTGACATATCAACATCCCACAGGTCCGTTACAACTGTCTAGCTGTTGTGAAGGAGAGGAAAGAAGCATTTAATAAATAACCGACAACGTATTTCAGATAAACAACTTGAAGAAGGTCTAAATTACATTGTCAGTTAACTTGCGCGTTGGAATCGTCTTGTTTAATGATGATACCAAAATTCGATTTTTGTTTGAATTTTTCATTACCAATTAGTTACTTCACAAATATTTAATTTAACAAAGCGAATAAAAGATAAATCAAGGCGATTCGTCAAGGTTTGCTGTCTGTATTGCTCGGACGTACGTACAGACCAACCGACAACTATACTGTTGGCACTTTTTAGTTAAAATTTCAGGACTTATTATGAATAAGAATCAACCTAAAATGGTTCTACCTTATTTCTCCTTTTCAAAAAGCTACAATTTGAATCGATTTCGTGTGAATTGAGAGTAGATATTATAACATCTTGTATAAATGAAACTCAACTCTGACGCGAAAAGCGATCTACAGCACACTACCGCTACCTGCGTGGGGTCTGGGGTTCATAAAGCAATCTAATTTCGATGATGATATATGAAACGTACGCACAGTTTATCGCAAAATTTCTAGGAGACTTGATCCAGTTTGGGGAATAAAATGAAGGGGAATAATTTATTGTAATGTCAACTCACAAGAAGGCAGGGTAGTTCCTTATTTGTACTATGCGGCGTATGCAATGCAATGTTTTCAGTACGAAATGTAATTGTAATTACATCAAGCGCATACTATAAATATGAGGGTTTAAGAGACGCCCTTACTATCTAAACTGCAGTCATTATAATTTTGCTATTTTGTCATATATTATTTTTAGGGTTCCGTGCCTCAAAAGGAATAACTAACACTTATAGGATCACTTCGTTGTCCGTTCGTCTGTCTGTCAAGATCCTTTTTCTCAGGAACGCGTGGAGGTATCAAGTTTAAATTAATATCAAATACGCAGGTCTGCAATCTGTTGGAGTTGTGAAAAAATCAAACTTCTAAGTCATCGCGATTAAGAGATACGGTCGTTTATAATAGTAATAATAATAATAATTATCATTATTGCGATGCCACTAATGTGCTGCATATTTTGACACTCGCAAGGAAATCAAAACCCGTAGGGCACTTCCGGTTGATCTAGAATCATGAAATTTAGCAAGAAATAATGTCTTATAGCAAAGTAAAGAGAAAAATCCGAAAACCGTAAATTTGTAGTTACATCACATAATAAAAATATTTTTTTGCGATTATATGAACTTATTTACAACTTCGATTGCATATAATGCGGTACTATTCATTCCTTTTTATACGCTTTATATTAGTTTGGGTTGTAACTAAGTATGTATGTCCGTAACGGAATCTTTGAGCATAATTTTCACCAATTTCCCGAAGTCTGATTAATTTGAAACTTTGCATACGTATCAAGGACCGATGACAATGCAATAATTTGATAACAGTTTCCCATTATCCTTATTAGGACCCCCAGGATTAATAAATTCTTTTATAGATCCTCAAACTAAAAAGTGAAAAATAAAATATAGTTTAAAAAAAACTAAAAAACACGCTTTATATCGGACTAAAAAGTAAAAAATAATTGTTTTAAAATAAGCTTAAAAAGCGTGGGGCGCTTTGTTCCACATTTTCGTACATCGAGCGCCCAACGCTTTTTAAGCTTATTTTAAAACAATTATTTTTTACTTTTTAGTCCGATATAAAGCGTGTTTTTTAGTTTTTTTTAAACTATATTTTATTCAGTCACCAATTACAAATCCGGTTCCAATTTAATACTTAAGTAATAAAATAACTTTGATTTCCAATTTTGGTATATATGAACTGCTACAGATCGTTTGTCCGGAACCCTCGGTGCGCGAGACAGACTGGCACGACCGTTTTTTTACTGTATAGAAGCGTTATTTTAGCATTATGTATACTAATATTATAAAGAAGTAAAGTTTGTAGGTTTGGATATAGCAGGTAATCTCCTAAACTATACTCTTCCTATTTTACTCCAGTATTTAGAATGGACTTTCAGGATGGACATAGGCTATATATTATCGCGGTAAAATAAAAGCACTTTTCGTGGAGATCAATTTTGCAACGTAAGTCGACGAAAAAAATAGCGGCAATCTACAAATTCGGGTGAATCCGGATCGGGCCGCTAGTTTAGAATATCACTAGCTTAAATTACCATACACCAATTTAGTTCAGATGTCGATTGCGGGATCTTTAATTTGCTTTACATTTTCTCTCATTGCTCATTGTTATTAGTTATTAATATTTTAGAAATTTTTGCTTTCAAAAAAATAGATAGCTTACGCATATAGACGTAGTTGAGAAAGCTACACTGGAAGAAAACAGCGACGTATATCTTAAATTAGACGGTATGGAGTTATAATACGATATATACATCCCCTGCAGACTAAACAGTAGCATGTTGTTTCTAAAGTCTACCGCATTCCGCCAGTAATTTGATCTATAAAACTGTCAGCGTAAACAAAAACTCCACCAGACAAATGAGTAAACATTTCACTCGCCCAAGACGTCAGCAGTCTATAAATCGAACCTACCAACCCTTTATGTTTGTTTGGATTTTACCTCTCTCGATGATCACAAGTTCATTCGTTTTACATTTTATGGCTTTGAAATGATGTAAGGATTTCACGATACTGGAGAAAGTGTATCAACGTTACGGCCTATTACATAAAAGACTTGACAATTAGGCTTTTGAAAAAAAAATAATTATCGATTTTTTATTGTATTTTAAAACTTTATTATAAATAATATTGATAATCGATGCGAAAAACTTTTTTTAAATTAATTATAAGCAATTTAAAATTGATAAAATATTAAAAAAAATCACGTGACTGCAAACGCACTAAAATTGTTTATGACAGTTGTGACGTCATAATGGTAAAATGTATATACGCAGTATAGTATCAATGGCTTCTACATGTGTATTGACTAAAACATTATGACGTCACATGATGTTCGGGAAATGTCGGCGCGTTCTCGGAACTGGGTACAACAATTTATTTTTAATTTGATATAACTTTTGAATTATAACGAAAATAGAAAAAAGAAAAATAGTTTTGTTATAAAACTTATATACGATATTTCCATTTATGACAAAAAAAATTTCATTCAAAAGCCCAATTGCTCGAAATACGTAAAATATCTAGTCATACTAATATATAAAGCTGAAGAGTTTGTTTGTTTGGTTGATTGAACGCGCTAATCTCAGAAACTACTGGTTCGAATTGAAATTTTTTTGTTGGATAGCCCATTTATCGAGGAAGGCTATAGGCTATACTATATAATATCACGCTACGATCAATAGAAGCGGAGCATCAAATGTTGCAAAGTATAACTCAAAATTTGTTCGTCCGACAAAAACTTTTGAACGGTAACTCCGATCATCATGAAATTTGGACACACCATTCATCTCGGTAAACGAAGATGAACGTATGTGCACATGTCCATCTCCCCATTCGTTCTTTTGCACCCGGGCAAAACCGGACGGGACCGCTAGTGTATCATACAAGGACTGTTTGTGACGTGTTAGCGACACGTTCTTATTGTCAGTATAGCACTCGCTATAAAAAAATGGTAATCGTTTTGATTTTCTCGTTAAATCGTCAAAATTCAGTCATTAGTAAACTGTTTTTGTATAATGTAGACAAGATATGTGTGGGCTGATTGTCTATTTGTTCTGTGCTCATTGTTGATTCTGTTTTTTTAAAACACGCGATTCATTAAACGAAAAACAAAACTGGTTCTAAGAATTACACAGCCTACGCTGTTTGAAGATTTCCTGTTATTTCCGTTGGATTTAACGAGGCTACTGGACTAAACACCGTTCAACACATCCACGCAGGAAAAATGAGCCGTTTCTTGATTATAGATTCGTCATATGCATCATTTATAATTAAATCGCCGTGTTTAACGGAAACTGCTAAACTGATTATGTATCTGTAGCGTGTATTCAAACCGGACACTTCTAAGTTTGTAATATATACAGGCTGTTTCTAAAACTACAGCTGCTTTTATAGTGTCACCGAACTCAGCGATGTGTAAAATCGTAGTCTGTTTGAATTTTTCAAGTAAAAATTTAAATGTCAACAGACGGGACCAGAGGCATATTTGCAAATGTGCCGCCTATATAATAGTAATAAACTAGTGTACCCGTGCAAAACTTTTTGCATGCGTCTTCATATTGTTTTAAAAAATCGATATTTTGACACAGACCTACGACAATAATTTTATTCCTCTTGCATTAGTTTCCATTTACAGTTATTTTTCTTTTAATTTCGCTTGATCCATCGTATGTGAGATCTGTTTATCGTTGTCATGGTTGCTCCGCAAGAGCTGTCAAAATTAATTTTTAAAAAATCTAACCTCATTTGATACATTTACGATTTTAACTATTTTTTGTGTTCTGAGACCAAATTTTAGACTTGGTACAATCTATGTAATATTTAAAAACTCTATTTTGGCATTAAATTTAACATAAACTTGCTCTTTCTTAAATTATTGGGAAAATAAAGTAATATTTTAATTGTTTATTAATATTTTTAATATTCGCGCTAAAAAACTAACTAATTTAAAAGTACACTTCAACTGACAAAGACGACTTGTCAAACTATTTGCATAATCTCCGACATACGTACATATTTGCATTTCTCTCACACTCATGTATCGTGAACATCGGTGAATTTTCTCTCTTTACGTTCCTCTTCACCCCGAACCCCCTCGTATTTTTTACTATTATCGCTTGAAATCACCCCTTTTAACGAAATTTTACAAAAAAATTGGTTGTCTGTAAAGTCGGTTTACGGACGATAGTTTTACGTGATAACGTATTCCGTAATACATAACCTAAACCTCCCAAAATTTGGTTTCAATCCGCTTATCCTTGGTGTCGGAATGATAAGAAATGTCAAAAGTGACGTTTGCAACTGTCAAAGTATTATGTTCTAATAATAATTAGTTATTCCAATACTTAACTTAGAAGGCGTTGCATTTCACAAAATACTAATGTCAAAAAATTGAATTAAACATTAGAAATGCAGCCGTTTTCATGTTGCATTTATAAAGCTATTTTTCTATATAAATTTGTATAAAAAAACTGTTTAGGCAAATTCTGTTATACGAAATCTATGTAAAATGTTCTCCTCTTTCGTTTAAGACTAGTTTCAAACCGATCTGATTTAAATTGAGCGAGAAATTAGCAAAAAGCACGCACAGGGTCAGGCGGAACGTTACGCGTTACGAACGTTAGGATTTAGGAACGTTACACTTTTTCGTGCATGCAGCCGGTGTTTTATCAATTTATAAGTTTGGTGATTCATCAATTTATAAGACGTTATCACGTCAAAAAAAAAAAATAAAAAAATAAAAATAAAAAAATAGTGATAACACAATTGTGAACTAAAGGCATCAGTTTAAAAAAGAATTTGTGTCAATCGGTTGAGTAGAGAAATAGGGCTTGTGTTTTAAATATAGATTCCTTTAACTCCTAAGTGAAGTTTTGAACCTGATCCTATCTCACTATATTTTTGACTTGAAGCAAAGTAGTTCCATGTTCCATAACTTGATGACCCCCACGATTTTATTTTAGTTTAATCAATGCCCCCTATGGTGACTCATTATTTTCCAGTTTTTAGTACATCATCGATTATACAATAGAGCCGTTTAACTTAAAAATCTTTTTTACCTATTGTAGTATATTATGCCACCTCATATCTTCAGCATTTGTTGACCGATTTTAATGATTCTTTTTCTAATTAATAGGGCATACCACAAAAAATGTTTTCTTCGAGTTACAATGAAACAATTAACGTTAGACGTAATTGTTTATAGTAGCTACTGTTTGCTACAATTGTTAAGAAACACCCACCGTTACAATGCCATCAACATAGAAAAATTAGTTTAATTTTTTCAAACAATGTCACCGTCGGGATACGAACCCCGAATCTTTCCACTCTCGCGGCGGACTGTGTTACATTACACTACAGTGACACAAACTATCAAACTATCATTCTAATATTTATAGCATTGGTAACTGATTTTTTCACATCATGCGAGAGCCAATTATATTAGTTAACGCTAGATGTGAACCATTACAGTAGTGAGAGCTATGAGTGAATCAAAGGTGAAATTGTTTCCTTACATTAAATAATCCCAAGTCATAGACGTCTTTTCTATATCGTCAGGAAATAATAGTGGAAACTTCTTGTTTCTTAACAATTGTAGCAAACAGTAGCTACTATAAACAATATATTATAATTACTAACTGTAACTAAACTCATCTAAATGTTAGACGTAATATTAAGTGTCATTCAATAGATGCGCTCAGGTTTCCATAAAGTTGTATAACCGTTGTGGGATATTTATTTCTCTTTTATAGCGTACTTTTATTGGCTGTTTGTGGTTACTAATTTTATGGCCAGTACAGATAGTACTGAATATACTATAAATAAATATTGTATGGGCATTTTGTGTATGCACATAATATAACTTGTTTTATTAACAAAATAGATATTTGTTTGATTAAAAAAAGAGGAACATATAGTCATTTTTAATTGCGTTTTTGTTCGTCAGACCATCTTTTATGTTATTATTGTATTAAAAAAAGCTGTAAGTTATTTTAAAAGCTAATCGCATTATATTGTTTCCGCAAACATTCGGAGAGCAGGTTTTCAAACACCGTGTTACGGGCCAGAATTTGATTTCGTGAGTGTAGGTACATGAAATATATTGGGCAGTATACAAAGTGAATCGTTTTCAAAAAATGTGTACATTTTTTTTTATTGTACCAGATTTTAATGCTTTTTTGTTCTATAAAATGCAACAATAAATTTCTTGATAGTCTATAATAAAAATAAAACCCCTTCCACAATATGAATTTGTTTTTAAATTCATTAAAAATTAACGACCAAATTTTCTCATACATAAAAGAAAAAAATTAATATTTATTTATGTTTCGACCCTATTTTTTCGGATGATATTTGTTAGCGAATTACAGTTTTCGGACAACTATATTGGCATTTACGTTCAAGTCTATACAGACTGTACCATAAACGATTTCAGGAGGTGATTCCTTCATGCAAAGAAAAAAGTTCCCATAAACATGGGTCCGGATTGTCCGGAAATGCTTGCCCATTAAGCTATAACCCTACAAAAACGAGACAAGATTGGCAATAGGTACCTATACCGAACGTTTTTTTTTTAAAGTAAAAGTTCAAAAAATACAAAAAATGAATAATATTCATAAACATTTTGAAACATCAAACTAAATATTGACATAAATTGTTATTAAAAAGAGTGTTTTTTAGTCGCGCCTATGAGCAATGTTGACCCGTCATTCTAGGTTCTACGTCAATTCATCGCCCGACAATACGACGCACGATAACAGCTCATAGCCGACAATTCAACGCTATTGAGTTTATCGCAACGACAATTTATCGCAATAGGTACAACAGGAATTGATCGCAAATCACTATTATTGATATCCATAACTATTTTGTTAACATATTTAAGGTTAGAGAATTTAAGGCTATGACATGACGTAGTTGAATTTTTAAAATATGAAAAGCTTACAAAAAAAAAAAAAAAAACACACACACACAGGTAATGATCAAGTAAAGTAATTTAATATATTGAAAAAGTCCTAATAAAAACTGTACATATACCAAAAACACGGCTAATGTTCAAGAAAAGAAAAAAATATATCGAAAAAATCATTATAAAAAACTGTACAAAAATAAATGTATATAACTATTATTATCGTAAAAATAAAATAAACTAATTCACCATAATATGTTAAACCTGCGGCCTAAAATTGTAGGCAATTTTAAAGAAATAAAAATTGTTTCGGAATAGCCGTTTGTATGGGCCATTTACATGTATCTAAATTAAAAAAAATTAAATAAAAACAAAATATTTTACCATGAATTGTGCAAAGAATTGGCGACTATGGGTTGTCGTGCGACGAATTGACGACTATGGTCTGTCGTGCGACGAATCGGCGACTATGGTCTGTCGTGTGATGAATTGACGACTATGGTCTGTCGTGCGAAGAATTAACGACTATGGTCTGTCGTGCGACGAATTGACGTTACACCGTCATTTCATGTTAAGAATCGAAGCATGTGTGACAAAATAATTGATAAACGTTCTAACACTAATAATATTTTTACATATTATATTTTTGTTCACACTATATAATAGTGCTTTTGTAGTAAAATTACAATACCTACCCAAAGCTATTATCGCTCAACTGTTTTTAACTAAAAGTAATTACTTTTCTGATAATGCCGAAATTAGTTTTCATATTTGTCGTTACGTTACATGATTACTTTTATAATCCAAATTACTTTTCAGCATCCCTACAAAAAAAAATATAACCGTCACGTTAACATAACTCAATATTTAATTCATTTTTTTGCAATATTATTGTTACAGCGTTGATTGTTCGATCGATTAGACATTGTTATTTTTTTTGTAAACATGTATTTGTACTAACAAAGATACCATGCATTTTCCTATTACTTACCATTCCAGCCCATAAGTGGGGAATGGTACTAGTTTAGGTCAAAAATCACTTTTCAAAACTTTACAATATCTTTTCCTTTTAAATCCCTCGAATCCAAAGAACATATTTTTGGAAAAACTCTGCGCGTCTGTTTGTCTGTGAGCAGGATACAGATCAAACGGAGAAACCAAATTTTGGGAGGATGTTTGGTATGCAAATATAAAGAGCTCTATTGTTTTTTGGGCAAAATCGACGCACGCGCAGAAGAGATATATGCTATAACGGTGTTTTTTATATAATAATAGTATACGGCATAACGGCTTATTCTATTTATTTTTTCAAGAAAGTTTCGTTAAAAATTTTTTCCTAAACTTTATATTTTGAAAATAAAAAATCAGCTATTCTTTTGTTTTGTAGATCTGGTCGAAATAAACTAGTTAAGCATGCTTTGATTAATTTTTACATGAAACATATTGTGTAGGTAACCAAGGCAACGAATAGCAAATATCATATTGAATACTAGCAATTACTCTCGTCACCTCACGCGATATCAGAAATTATATTTTTTTTATTAAATACTATATCAAATGTCAACATTTTGAAGTTGGAATGGTCCTGTCGCCCAGTTGGCTGAATTTTTTTTGTGTATCTTCGTATAGAAGTGTATTTTGAGTTTATAAAATAAACATTTGTGAAATAGAACAACCTGTTTACGTTTAAAACATCTCAGAAGATGCTTTGAGTTGGAATTGCATTCTAAATACCAGGGTTTCGGCCCACCCGAACCCGCCAACTTACCGAGTTTAAGCACGTTAAGAACGTAAACTTCAAAATAAAGTAAACAACATTCTATTCGGAGATGCATAGGATAACAGTTTTTTTTTGGGTGACCGGAAGTGACCCTTTTTTCACGGTCCGGCCTACTCCGGCCTGCCAACCATTGTATTTTTCTTTTAAGCAAGATTTAAATTCTCCAAATATCCATCAACTGGCCTTTTCGGAGATCCATAGGATTTTAGTGTTACGGGCTCTCGTGCTATTAATAGATAAACAACATTACAAGTGTGCAGATCAAATAGATTTCGAGTTATAGGGCGTTAGAAAGTAGTTCGAAATGGTTCGTGTAAATATATACACAGTCAGTGTTTGCCGAACTCGGCTGATACACTGTGTGTGTCTAGAGTTATATTACATATTGTATAGCGTTAAATACAATGTTAATAATACTTAATAAGAAATTCGAGCCTGGCATAGGGGTTAATTAATACATCACAAGTGTTTTTAATTATAAAAGTTATTAAATTCCACTTACCCCATTTTATTAATTTAAACATCACATTTATTATTAATTCGTGTAGATATTAATAATCTTGACAATGTGTAGGTGTAATTTTTGTTTCACATTTTTTAAATCAATGTGTTATATAGAGTTGTCCAGTGTAGGTACGTGGCTTATAGTAATCTGTCGCTCCTGAGCGGGTCGTTCATAATGAACGACTCTTTTCTCGGAGCGTAGCGAGTCGCTCTTTTTTTGTAAATGACTCACTCCGAGCGCCATTTCTCTGTGCTGAGCTATTCTGTACTGTATACTGTATTCGCACATTTGCAGAGCGCACACAGCACAGGGCACTAGTGAACTTTGCACGTAATGTTTAATGACACACTGTTTACAGTGACTTAACCATTCACATTGACGTCGTTGACAAAGATATAGTATTGTAACAATAAACATTTTTGTTAAGCTTTTAACTATAAAGTATAAACTTTATAGTTTATCCAAAATGCGAATAATCTAAGATCAGAATCATATGAAAATGAGCTCAGAGCTGAGTGTGTGTATTGTGCTGTGCAATGCTAGTGACTCCTGAGTATGCATGATGACAGTTCACACCTCTGCAGTCTGCGCTCTTGTGTAGTGCGTACTGTCTAGTGTCGCTCCTTTGAACGACTCTTTTTAGTGAGCGGAGCGCACGGAGCCAGCTCTCAATAGTCATGTGGACACATCACTAGTAGCTAAGCATAGACGAACTTCCCACCTGTAAGGACGTATTCTAGAGAAGTTAGGTTAGGAGTTCACTGGATCATTAAGAGGGTTAGCAGCTCTGGGTGTTTAATGAAAGCGGGCCTTTTGATCTAACCATAGTTTTAGAACTGCAAACTAACCCTTCAAATTATCAGGGAACTTCTTTAAATAAAAGAATAATAAATATATGTATTTATATTATGTAATCAGGTGAAACATGGTCTTGTTTACGCACCTCAATTATTTAAAACAAAAAAAGGAACAAAGAAAATAAATTGAAATTAATAGTTGCCATCATCGACGATTTTTAATTCGATGTACAGAGTTATTAAGTGACAAATCTCAATATTGTTTATCTCAACAAAGCACCTAATTGTACGGAACCCTCGTTGCGCGAGTCCTACACGCACTTGTCCGTCATTTTTTGTTGGCAGTTGTTACGCTTTTAATAAAACTACAATATTTCAGTACATTTTGAAAACAAAATTTCTGATCGCCGTTTTCTTCTTTCTTCGATCTTCTTTGTTCAAGATGTGTACACAATAAATGATATAAAAAGACAGAAGTATAAATTCGACTTTCATCTAATTGCCTTTCATTCTCTCGTTTTGTTGACATTGTAAGTGTAATACTTCTGTTCTACAACGATCAATAGGAAGCGCGTACAGCAGTCAAGAAGGGTGTCAAACAAAACAGTAAAATGTCGTTATTGATAGATGTACCAAATAGCACAACGGATACATACTAATTAATAAGCAATTATATACTAATTTATTGCATCTTAAGGATGTTTGCAGGGATATACAGTCGTAGACAAAAGTATGCATACTATAGGATGGAGAATCACCTAGAAATGGAATGTACTCAAAGCTCTTGCCATGGTACAGTTTGTTAGGCATCAACACGTGAATATATACTAGCATACAGTAACACCGGTAACACCGTCGCATTCCAAAGATTGTAGTTGCAATGAAATCTATCAATTTCATTGGTTAGTTATCTACAGTGGGGGGAGAAATGTTTATAGCTATGAATGCGCTGTTGCCATGTTTTCAGAGTGTCTTGATAATTCGGAAATTAGTGACAAATCCATAATAATTGAAGTAATATTGTGGAAATGAAACCTAAAGGATTTTAATATTTCTTCTAATTATGTTCCTTAATGGCTAATCTGTTCATTCTTAAACTTTCGAAATGTTCAATCCCTTTCTGACAAACCCCGATTTCATCAAATAGAGTTTCGGCGCTTGACCCTAGAATTACCCAAAAGTTCGTTAGTTAAAGGTAGAAAAACGCCATTTTCACAGACTTAATTGTTAGACCTGAGGTTTGACTAACCAAACCAAGGAGCGATAGAGCTTCGATGTTTGACTATAACATATATTTGACGCATTTGAATGGACACGATGACGTGTTTTAATTATAGTAAGGTGCTAAAATTTAAGGAGTTTGTCATAATTATAGATAGGTATATATTTCTTCGCGTAGCCACAAAGAAAGCGAAAGAAAATGTTTTAACGATGTTTGAAGATGCTATGTAAATAGCATAAAAAGTTAAAACACCTTTTTCAAGACTGGCTGGCATTAAGTGTATTATTCTTTTTTTGCGCCTGAATTCTCTGACACTAGCCCATGCATAAATATTATGCCGCTTGTGTTGCTTTGTGAAGTAAACTCGCTCCTTAGATTTTTTAATTGGTCGTATAATCAATAACCTTATTTATTTTCGATAAAATTAAGGATCTGAATTATTGATCTCGGATAAAACTAATTTACTCTGCTAATGCGGAGTAAGCTAGACATTATGATCACTGCGAATTTAATAAGGTCATTAATAAATGTCATCGCTGCTGCGTTAAATATTGCAAGAAACAGTTTTGAAAGTAGTTTTCTACTATACTTTTCTTCGATAAAACTTTCCGTATAAAAAATAATCAGAATCCTTTGCACGAACTTTCGCTAATAGCTAGTTAATCACAGAGGACATTATTTAGCGCTATCTATAACTAATAACTATAGGTGTACATTGCGGGATAACAGACGACGAAACGAAGCCTGTAACTACAGGGTGTTCCAAAAGGTTCAACTATTGCAAGATATTAAATATGTGAATCTCTTTAAATAAGATTTGACATAGGGTTGGGTAACTCAGATCACTGGCATAATATTAGGTGATATGATTGACTTGACTCAACTAACTCAGTTGGCTCAGTGGATCAGTTGGCTCGAATAACATATTTAGAACTCGGCTCTTTTTGAACCGGTTCAGGGAGCCGGCTCACATACGGGATCCAGATGCAAAGATGCAGATCAGTAAAAAGATCCGTTTGTCACATCTCTAATTTGACATAAAACGATACATCTGGTGACAAAAAAACCACATTACATTTTACATGCTGTCTGGATTACTATATACACACAAGAAAAATGGAGCGAATATGTCAAATTTCAATAGACGGAATAATAAAATGGCATAATTACATCTTGTTTATGACATCATGTTTAAAAGTTTTGTATGTAAAAAGTAATATTAAAATTTGTAACAAAAATGTTAGGAGCACTGTGGTTTGAACCTAATGATAAATAAAGAATAGTTACTTCTTACCACAACAAGTTTATTAGTGGATGTACATTTCGAGAGCTATGCTCTCATCTTCAGCAATACACTAAACTTTAGTGTATTGCTGAAGATGAGAGCATAGCTCTCGAAATGTACATCCACTAATAAACTTGTTGTGGTAAGAAGTAACTATTCTTTATTTATCATTAAAATTTGTAATCATCCAGTGCAACGATTTTATTAATGTTTAGCATATAGATATTTATTTAGGGGGCATCCACTTTGCAATTATTATGTCCCTTGACATCTGAAATGCTATGCAGAAGACAGTGTTCACTGTTCGGTGTGTTGGAAGGCATGGATGCTTGAAACTTGTACAGTCAGCTGAACTTTTAGTGATATATATATACATATTTGCAATTAATAATGCCCTGTTTAAAACGTAAATCCGGATTGTCCGGTGCTGCCAGACATATTTCATTATAATATATATTTTATTTACTTGATTTATACCAATAGGCAATATTATAAAGGGGTAAATAGTATAACATTGAATGTAAGAGGTAATCTCCGAAACATTTTTTCGCCAATATTTGGAGTGAATCTTCAGAATGCACATATTATCGCGTTAAAATAAGAGCGCTTTTCGTCGAAAAAATGGTGGCAATCTACAAATTCGGACGAAGCCGGACCGGGCCGCTAGTATAATATGTATGTTAAATATTAGTTGTTTTTACGGATAGCATATCAATTAATTATAATTAGGTCTTCGAAGTTATGTCCTCTAAAAATGAATGGATGAGTCAAGAAAAATCTTTGAAGCTAATGTAGTCATCATATTTTTTGATGAAATATAATTTGTGTTGGTGTATATTGGCAAGTTTTGAACCCCCAAAGTGCCTGTTGATAATACAGAACTCTTCGGCCAAATTCTCTGACTATTTGAACGTGCTTCTAGCAGCTCTAAGAGCCTATAACCGCTAGAACCAAGTTTGAACAGTTCAAAGAATCCATGAATTTGATCAACAAACAAGTAGTTGTGTGCGAAGAGTTCTGTTTTGCCGACAAATTCTTTGGAAGTTCAGAATCATTTCAGAACTTACCAAAAAAAAAAAAATACGCCTAATAAATATGTAAATCAAAATAATACATTTTGGTATGAACTTAATCAATAAAAAATGATGTTAAAGAGGAAAACGGTCAATTCAGTATTAACTAGACCATTAAATAATTACAAATTCAGCCAAACTTTCTGGAAATATTCATATCTGAAGTTTTATTGCTACAAAGATAAGAAGTTTTAACGGAGGTGTACTAATAACTTATTAACAATTGAAGTTTTAAGTAAAGGAAAGAAAATAAAGTAGAAATTTCTTCTTATTAAAAATTGATGAAAAGAAAAAGCAGCTTCCGCACATAATGTATTTTTTAACACATTTGATTTTCACACCAAAATGCGCAAGAACAACCCTTTTATTATGCAATATCTACTAACACGTATTTTATACAATTAGATTAGTTTCTTCTTCTTTAACGTTTTTTAACAAGTTTCAGTCATCGCACGAAGGTGCAATTTTGACAGATTGTGTATCATATTGTAACAAGACTGTTCTAGCTCGTGGTGGAAATTATTTATTTACAATAATAAATGTTAAACACACAACGAAAGCGTACTTCTCAAACGAAACAGTAATAATAACGTTTTAAACTAATAGTTCTAAATAATAAAATAGAAGAAAAGTTACAGAACAATATAAAGTCCTAATTATATACGCAATATATTTACAACACACAAACACACCGAAGTTTATCTAGTACACTTATTCGCACTTGTCTATTAACTATATTCACACGATTATTTACAACACAGACGCTATTTATCTTGAACCAGATTTATATAATTGCACTCAATGGTTGCGTTGCCTTCTCCAGGCAATTCTAATAAGGTCGGGTTTTTACCTCTTTTCGATTGTTGTGGTCTGGAACATTCTATGGAACACATTATCGTTCCAACAGGGAGCACGCAGCAATATTTATAAATGTTCCTTCAAATTTGCACCCTTTTGCGATTTTGTGGAAATGTTTAGGGTCAAATCATCCTTATTTTACTGGTCTAGATACTCCTATTTTAATTTTACAGAAATTACAAATTATTTTTGAAGTGAAACTGTTTTAGACGCGTTAGGCGGATAAATTGGCCTGAATCAGACGAAAAGTGAAACGCTTCCCTTCTTCGACTGCAACCGGCAGTTGAGTGGAAAGAGTGTAAGAATCGTTTTTACTCTCTCTGTCAAAGCGTCATACACACTATACACGCATGCGCAGGGTGTACTATGTGTATACGTAGCCTTTTCTATAGCCATCGGTAACAAATCTCGCATTACAATTTCCTAATCCTGAAATCATAAAATCGGCAACTAAAGCTAGAACCTAAGAAGTTTCACTTCTAACTCGCGATAATCTCTCGCTTACTTTTTTAAAAATAAATTTTAATATCTACCTTATTGCATATGTGAATGAACGATGTTTTACTGCTAAAAAAGTAGTCTGCAATTAACTTTTGCTGTACATGTACATTGTACATATAGCCTCCTCCTATCAGATTACAACAAAACCTGAAGAAAAAGCGAATTGGCTGTTTGTTACCACAAATTGTATTACTACATTATAGTTTTTACCTGCAGCCACCATGCGATCTAATTTGATAATACCTAGAAAACTTCGTTTGTTGGATGAAAATCAATACAGAAAAATTACTTTAATTAGTATAGTGTTTCCAACATTTTGATCAATTTTTTCTTCATACTCTCATATTTTTTATATTTATTTTTTGCTTTAATAAATATTAAAATATATAACTCTGAAACGTATCTAGGGATCCTACAAAACAGATTGGACACCTGTTATTTATTTCAGCTCTTCCCATAAACCATTTTAGGATTCTGTATCCAAATGGCATAAACATATAATAATAATAATTTCGTCTGAAAAAATCAAGGTAGTAGCACTTTATAAATACTTTTAACGAAAATTATTTTGAACAAGAAATATTAACAAGTTGTAGGAGTTCAGCTGATCTTTCCTTACATGTATTTTTGATATGACTGTCATATTTCTATTAATATAGCGAAGACACTAACCACACCTATATCAACGTTTAAATAAAAAGCCGTTCGATGTCACTAGTGTTGTTTAGAACTACTTGGTTTTTGGAAGGCCCCAAAATGACTTTAATAGTGCAAATAAATAAACTCATGGATACTCGACTTCTTTTTATAACCTACAAAACAGTATGAACATATTGCAATAACACATTTATAGGTTAAGATATGATATTTGTCAAGCAACAATAATAAGTCACACGAACGTTACTGAATAGGTACTATCATGTGTGCCCAACACGCGCTTGGCCGGTATTTCTCCCTCCTCAATTTGGCTCAAGGCAAAAAAGATTTAGAACTAATTGATCGGTACATCCCCTGTATATAAGACGATATCTAATATACTGGTTAATCACTTAGTTCTGTTAGTTCGATAGGCATCAACCAAAGGCACGGAGTTGCGTTGCGCACAGCGGAGAGAGCAAAAACATGTTCCAATTCATTTAGCACAAAGTCAATCGATCATCTACACATTTACCCGTTTTAGCAACCCTCATAGAGCACAACCTGCTTACTTATACATGGGCTAAGGTAGCTTACATGGTACCGGTAGCTAGTCAGTGTATTTCATAATTACAGTAGTTCTAAATCTCCTGAAAGACGCGTCGTGCAAACAAGTCGAAAAAGCATAGCGATCTTTTTTAACCGACTTCAACAAAAATGAGGAGGTTCTATGTTCGTCTGGATATATATTTTTTTTTATGTATGTTCACCGATTTCTCCGTCAATTATGGACCGATTTAATAAAAATTTTTTTTATTCGAAAGAGTGCACTTCCGAGGTGGTCCCATCGGAACCAAGTCAGGATCTGATGGTGGATCCCGGAGAAATCGAGGGAAACTCTCAAATTTCAAAGGCATGCATAATGTTTTTTTATGTATGTTCACCGATTTTTAGTGTTAGATTAACACTAAAAAGAGAAAAATAAAATATTTTTAACAAAAAAATTGAATCGACTTCAAAAAAGGCACTAAAAAGTAAAAAATAATTGCGTATTGAAATGTTTTGGAGTCGGTGTCAGCCAAAATGAAATCTATTCCGAGAACTACACCGACTCCCAAACATTTCAATACGCAATTATTTTTTACTTTTTAGTGCCTTTTTTGAAGTCGGTTCAATTTTTTTGTTAAAAATATTTTTTAGTAATGATATTTCAGTGGTATTTTCATCGTAAAATTTTGACGGGTGTCAAAAGTCAAAGACAAAGCTAGACTATTTCAAAATTCTCAACGTTTAGTAAATAATTTAGGCTAATTATTAATAAATCTTGCGGATTGCTATTACTACTGCATATTAATGATTAATTATCTATACTAATATTATAAAGAGAAAAAATTGTATTTTTGTTTGTAATGAATAAACTCAAAAACTACTGGACCACATCACGCTTGAAGTATAGCAGCCAAATCTAGCAAGTAATCTAGCGGCCTTATAAGCTGATACGAATAGATTTTGTTTATATAATGTAAAGGCCGTTGCATACGAGTCTGGAAACACTGCTTGGACTTCTGCTGGCCGGTAGGCTGGGTACGAAGCTGGAAATGACGTCACTGCGGGCTTCCCTGCTAGCTCACAAGATAGATCTATTTTTAAATTAAAACAGGGGCTATTTTTCTTGCTAGGTCCTTTGCTTGCTCTGAACAAAAACCAATCAGGAAACAGTATCTTGTCACGTGGGCGACTTAAACAAACGCCCACAAACCAACATGGCGTCATTCTGCTCAGAATCAAACAACAGACACGTTTTGCTCTGTGTTCATATTTGAACTCATTGTGAGCGCATCAAATCTATCCACAAAGTAAGGTTGAAAAGACGTCTCGTGTGAAGCGAGCACATAAAATCAATTAAGAAAACCAGCGCTAGAAAACTATTAGTCAAGTCTAGCAAGGAATCTAGCGGCAATTCCAGCCTCTCGTGCAGCGGCCTTAAAATCGTTATATGTATAGGCTCAATGGAGCGTAAAACCGCCCAGCGCTACAAAGATTCACATTTCCGTTTTCACGAGATCTAATACATTTTGAGAACGTCTGTTCTATAATGACTGTGTTACAGATAAACGGCAGAAGCTTGGGGTAACGTTCCTTGCACCGGCCAATTGAATTATGGCTGATAGACTTGCGACAGATATAATAGGACTGGTCAATAGTATTAAAACCGCTGTCATCAGTGGCCGATTCAGTGTATCGATACTGGACCTTTTTCCGCTTTCTAATTTTTAATCTTCATGTCAGTATAGATAACGCGCTTTTTATTATAACGTTTATAACTTTAGCAATATATCCGATCGTTCACGGATGTTGATAACTTTTTATACAATGTTGGACCGTTTAGTGTGTTGTTTTCATTTTTGTGCGAACGTTTTTTTGAAAACGGACACAAAAAAAGAATGAAATTATTGTATATTTTTTTTATTTATTAATCTATATATACAGGGTGTATCACAGGAAACCGTACATAGGGAAAAGTACACAGTACAAATTAGTTACGATCGGAGATTGCTTTTCCCTCTATTCAGAGGGATTTACATGATTTACATAATGAAATCTATTCGAGATTGTGGCACAATCTGGATGAACTTAAAGACCATATTTCACCTGTAATGTTAGACATGTTGAGACAAATAACCGATTAAGCCACTGCTTAATAAAAATAGAGGTTTATTTGAACATTTGCTTTAATTTTTTATTTTAACTGTTTATTTGATTTAATTATTAATTAAAAAATTGTTTTATAAATAAAAAATTATGTCATTTATAAAAATAAATTCATTTAGTACTGAATAATTCATTTTAATTGATTTTACTAATTTTCATTATTAGCAATTATTGGTATTAAAGAATGGTTAGTCAGCGTTACCATGGCACCCATTCTCATATGGGGCCAAAGTAATCGTTGATCCTAACTAATTTGCACAATGAAGTTTCCCTATGTTCTGTTTTCTGTGATACAGCCTGTATAAAAGAGTTTGTCCTGACTGATTCATCACGTCCAGGTCAAACCACTTGAGCTATAAACTTAAAATTTGGACAGTAAGTTCCTTTTATGACGTAAGCACTCACTAAGAAGGCATTTTTTAAAACTTCGCATCCTAAGGGAGTGTAAAGGTTTCTGATAAAATGGCAATATTTCAAAAAATCGTTAAAATGAGAGACATTGAATCCAACATAACACATAACACTCTGTGTTTCAGCGTTTTTTTTTAATTCAACCTCTAATGGTGTCAAAAAAGGATGTAAAAGTTTTTGATAAAAGGGTGTAGCCGGGTATAATGGTGAAAAGTGCCCCCAGCGATATCGCTACCGGGGCTATGTGATAGCTATTATCACCTAAAAAGATGCTTACAGGCCAAATTTCAGACCCTTAGTTGCTCATACGGCGTGGTACCAACCTCATTAAGGAAAAATCTTTAAAACGTCATAACTTGGACGTACTTTGACCGTTTTGGAAATTTCAAAAACCAAATTAAAGATAATAAAAAATACTACAAGAAAAAAATATTTTCAAATTATTTTGGCGCCAAATTCAAATTTTAAAATAGGTTTGAAAAATTTAAACTTGAATTTATCGAGAAAAAAAAATAATATCAGGCCAGAAAAATTATATATTGTGTATTTAACACCAAACCATATGTCTGAATTAATTCAGATTTTTAAAATTACGGCATCACGGTTAAAATGCCAAAAAACCTCATTTTCCACGTATTTTAGCTTTTTTTCGTCTCTATTATAATGGACTAAGAGCTGGTTACGGAGAAAATGGGTGACTCGGTGCAGAGCTGAAAATTTGCAGAATAATAGGAGATAGTACAAGTAAGTAGGGAAAAAATTGCCAGAAGGCTAGGCGGAAGATAAAGAGCCGCCAGAAGGCGCTAATGTTGCGAAAAATCAGTGCACTTCTGGCAATTTCTATACTTATTCTGTAATTCAAAACTAGATTATATATTATAAATATTATACATTATATAGTTATAAGGGCATACTGAAGCTCAATTGACAATAATCACACTAATTGCAATTACGTAGATTGTGCCTATTGTAAAGTTTTCCGTATAATTTCTGTATCAGAAATACATAAAGTACAAATAATTCTGGTTATAATCCTCATAAGAAGTATGTTACTTCTTATATGCAACGAATATCTTGCTTAATATATAGAAATAAAGGTCTGTTATTAGAACATGTTTTGCAAAACTATTATAATCAAGTAAACTAGAAGCTTTAATATGCTAAAGTATTCGTAATCAAGTCTTATGTGTGCAGCAAGTTAACTGCCGTGTGTATGAAATGATTAAAATCGGAAATGTTAAAGTAGTCAGCTATGATTAAAACTCTTCAGAACTTGTAATCATAACTTACTTCCGAACTTTCTACATAATGATATGTACCCTATATGCCGCTGTTCTGAACCCATTACAGTTTTACGATAAACTTGATGGGGATCTCTTCAGGGCCGGCTTCTTTTAAATGTGTTAGGCACGAAGTTAAAAAAAATTATGAGGAATCAAGTTTGCATAACAATAATATAATAATCCGTTTAACGTCCGTTTCTCGAGTTTATGTCATAACAGACGCTATTCGCACCATTAACAATTTTCCATCTATCACACTTCCCGTTATCTTCTATATTTTTAAACTTCCACTTACTTAATAGCAATGGGCGAATGAAGGAATTTTAAGACATTAGGATAAGGTAGGCCAATTTTGAGAATAGGTGTTTGACAGGTAATCCGGCCATGGTTTTGAATAAAAAACCATCTCGATATTTATCTGGAATTATTGAAGGAAACCATTGAAAACCTCAACAAGATGGCCGATACAGGAATTACCGTTTCTCGACGAGACGCAGCAGGAAAAAGTCCCAGCCACATCCGCCCCCGCCAGGATTTGAACCTGGTACCTCCCGAATGCGAGTATTGTGCTCTCACCAATACGCCATCCCGCTCGGTTTAGACTTCCATTATCTTGAGAAATAATTATTGAATCAAGGCATCGGTAGATCCCCGAGTTCGTAAGCGTTATTTTAAAGTAAGAACTTTACAATGTGCTTACAGTAGTTAACAAATCTTGCAAGGAATCTAGCGGCAAAACCAGCCTCTTGTGCAGCGACCTTAAGGCCTCTTGTTAACGACAACAAATAACGGCCCGATTTTTATGACGGGCGACGGGTCGACGTGCAGTGTTCAATAGGTTAGTGCGGGTGTTTTTTAACGCGACGGACATGTAACCGTTGCAACAAATCTCAACGGATACCCACACGTCGCCCCTATAGGCGGATCACGTAATTTCATAGAAGTCTGTTGTCGACGACAGATGTGCGCGCACGTTTTTACCTATACCTACCTACCTACTTTGTGCTGCTCATTGTCAATATGAAGTTTAAAATTGATATTGATATGGATTTATTAATTAGCCTTGTTCATAATAGGCCAGTGTTGGGACAAGACTTTAGAAAATTACAAAAATAAACAAGCAAGACATAACGTACTTGCACTTCTTCGCCCTTCAAGTATAGAACTGTTATCGATAACAACGAACGCGCTCATGTACATTAGCGGATCGTGTACAAAGAAACCGTTTCGCGTCGGCCCGTTACCCGTTGACTAAAACGGTCGTTAATAAGAAACCTAACATGTAGTCGGTTCACTTTACGCCATCAACAAAAACTATATAGACTGTGTATAGTTTGCACACCTCTACTTAGTATGTATGCATATTAGGACTACGCCTAAATAAGGTAAATTGGGGCACCGTACAGTTCAAAGCGTTTCCAGGAACACGTCTCTCCTGTACCTGTATTTCATTATGTTATGTCTGTCGAAAATATTTTACTATAGATGAACGGCTTTAATACAGCTCCAAAGTTATATTTGGATCAATATCACTTCTAAAGGAGTGACCCAGTCACCAAAATAAAAACCGAGAAACTAAGTTAACCAGATTTATATCATACACAAATACGGGAAGGAAGAAAGTTGTGGTACCGATTTGAGTGTGTTAATTCGCAGGCATTGTGATGAAATTTACATCGTTCTCTTCGTTTTAATGAGGGGACGTGCACAATATAGGTTTCATCACGATGTGTACGAATGAATACAGGTAAAATCAGTTCAGGACAAATTCAAATGAGAACCTCAATAACGTTCAAACTTAAAAATTTAATGAATTCCGATCGAATTTCGACTACTTGGCGGCGACCACTAGTAAATAAATTCAATTATATTATAGTGTGGCACACTGACCCTTATTGATGATTTTGGAAAGAAATCTTGCAATCGATTATTTTGTAAGTTATAGAAAACATAATTTTTCAAACCAGGCATAGAGATACGGTAACCATTTTATGTTTAAGGGTGGAAGTTGTATTGCAAAAATAATTATTAAATTGAAAAGTGACAGCTTTTTCTCTTTCAAATTTCCTGTTTGCATTCAGAAAGCAACAAAATTAACCTTATCACTACGGCTTGCATTTTACGATGTGTCCAGCGCTCGCGATTTTTATCCTTCAATCTATATACTAATATATAAAGCTGAAGAGTGTGTTTGTTGGTTTGTTTGTTTGGTTGAACGCACTAATCTCAGGAACTACTGATTCGAATTGAAAAAAAAAAATTTTTGTTGGATAGTCCATTTATCGAGAAAAGCTATAGGTAGTAGGCTATATAATATCACGCTACGACCAATAGGAGCGGAGCATTAATGAAAAATGTTGCAAAATATAACTCAAAATTTGTCCGTCCGACAAAACCTTTTGAACGGTAACTCCGATCATCATGAAATTTGGACACAACATTCATCTTGGTAAAGTAAGATGAATGTGCGTACTCATGTCCCTCTCCCCCATTCGTTCTTTTGCACCCGGGTGAAACTGGGCGGGACTAGTATATTATATATTTTGAAGGATTTGTAATCACCCTAACAATAAATTTCTTTTTGGGGAATAAACATTTAAAATATAACACCGCGTATACTGTCAATGAAAACGCTTCGCATAGGGCGACCATATTGAATATTTTGAAATGAACTCCGCCTTCTGGTAAAATCCCAATAGATATGTCAAAACTTTTTTAGCATTTCAAGCCGCACGCGGTGTTAGGTAGCTTGTTGCCAATTTTAGGCCAGAGTAGCACATATTTAAAATTGTACAGTATTTGCATAAATTAAACGATAATGAAATATTACTCTCACTTTCACTGTATTTTACTACGGCGCATTAATTGAGTTGCTACGGTTCTATGGAGAAGTCAGCACGCCTCGATGTTATATTAAGTCAGTTAAAGCATGAGTTAATTGTTTACAGCTTTCAATTAAACAAAATCTACGTGCAAAACGCAATTGTAATTACAGTAGAGCCTCGATTATAGGTGCGTGCTATTGTTAACCGATCCTACCTCAAATAATCGAAAGAGCCCAATTGTTAAAAGATTTAAATTTAAAAAAATACTACTTATTACAAAACCAGCATTTTATTAAAATAGTCGAACCTAAAGACTCGGTTAATACGAGAAGAAAAAATTATTTATATATTCTGAAACACGAGCTGAATTCAATTTGTTTTATTTCTGTAGTGTGTAGTATAAAATACACAGTCTCTTTTTTGTATGCCGATATTTATACAGTACTATTCCCTAAACAGTGGTACTTTAGGTTCGCATAGAAACAAGATTCTCTGTTAGTTTAATCCACGAAGTCTGTAACCAGGAGACCCAGCTCGAGCGTACCGGTGGACCGATATCTGTCGCATGAACTAATATGGCGTCAGTTACTGAGTATCGCACACACGTTCATGGCTTACATGTGTGTAGTGTCTGTGAAGTTAAACAACTTCGGTAACTATGACAAAAACAGGTGGAAAGAACCAAAGAGTTCCCAGGCAGTGATAACACCGCCATCTCGCGTGCGCCAGAAAACGGTCCGTCTCGAAACACGGCAAGCATAGGAAGCTAGATCGCCTGGTTACAGACTTCGTGGTTTAATTAGTGAATAAATTTATAACATTTCTATGACTTGGTGTTGAGAACTTTCAGTTAAAATCTGAGAACTGGTAAAAGTTTTAATTGAATTATCAATTTATTATTAAAAAAATGTGCATATAAAAGCACAGAAATATTAATTTGTGCCTATACTACGATAATCCTTACTTGGCGGCAGATTGTATTTAAAAAATAAATAATCTCGCATACAAACCTCCTTTACTTACAGAATTTTAATATCTCGAGCTATTTTAACTAGCCCTGGGCATGACTTCATCACTAAGCCGCCCTACACTAAATTTTATATTTCATTCATGAAATTTAGTGTAGGGCGGCTTAGTGATGAAGTCTTGCCCAGGGCTAGTTAAAATAGAGATATTAAAATTCTGTAAGTAAAAGGGGTTCATATGTGAAATTATTTATTTACTTATTTCCTCAAAATAATAGTTTTAACCAGTAGCACAACCGGAAAAACAAATTTTGGAGGGAGCTAAAAATTTTTTAGCTGTAGGTATGTTTCCACTGATTTCTACGAGCAATTTTTTAATTTGCTGGTATTTTTCTGGTTCTTTAACTAGTATGTTGTTAGGACAGTAGTAGGAAGGGGGGGGGGTGATACTATATCCAGAAGGGTTTCCAAAAGGTTGAAAGGCGTATAGTTTTTTTTAATATAATGTGCATATTTCCGATCTCTCTGGTACCCCTCTTCCTTTTGGGCCTTGGACACGTGCATCTGTTCCCCTGTCTAGTTACGACTATGGTTATTTGGACGGAGCACTAATTCATATTTTCAGATTATTATTTTAAGTAACAAATTCAAAAAGTCACTACTTTTACAAGTTCTCGGATTAGAACCTTGAAACTGGGGACTTGTAACAGAATAGCCATGGAAACGCCATTGCTGCACCCTCGACTATTCTCAAGTCCAAAAATGTTTACATAATGTGCTGAATTTTTGCAAAACGATAAAATTATAATTACGGACAGTATTTTCGAGTTACAAAAAAAAATTAGTTCTTTTCCGCACAGATTACTTCTTGATAGCTTTTTTGCATGCATAGCTGGATTATTTGTTCCCATCAAAGTCTAATCTACAACATTAACTTTGTACATAATATATCTGGAAATTTAATTTATATAAATACGCGTTTATTTGAACCAGTTTTGCATCCGGTGCTCATCGTAAGACTGGTCTGGTCGCTCGGACGATGGCCGACGTGTCGATGAATGAGTCCCCACCGACTTACTCCTAGCCTCCTGCGCTCTGTAGTCAAGCGAACCGGACGACCGGCAGGACAGATGCGGTTTCCAACGCTAATGTAAATCACCCCACCTGCAGACATGTCCGTTTGCGGTTTGTCCGTTCAGCTGTGGTGGCCTTCATTAACCGCGACAAATCATTACTTGGCTATCTTCCTTTCTATACTCTTCTTGCACGTATTACAACGCCGGACAATAACACTCGAATTTTATGTTATCAACTAAATTGTTTAGTTACTGGCGTTTTGCTATCCTGTTGCATTATTTCTAAATCGTGTCCACTGTAGCGAGCAAATGCTCTCTGAGTATTGGGAGCTCATTTTAAAATCTTCAATATGGCTGGCGTATACGAACTGTTTGCATTAACGCTGTACAGTGTACGATGTTTCTACGTTTTATTTAAATAGTACCCAAGGAAGAAAATTGTCGTTGGGGTCTTTCAAAATGTAATTATATTGAAGAGAAAAAATCGCGACTGCTGGTCATATCGTAAAATGCGACAGCATAATTGATTCAAGCTGTAAGTGATAAGGTTAACTTTGATGCTTTCGCTGCATGCAAACGTGAATTTTGAAAAACAAATCGGCTGAAATCAACGGTGTATAATTGAGTTATCGCTTTTCAATTTAATAATTTGATAATAATATTTACACTTGATCTACTAATAAAATTATGTTTAGGTACTGTACAACACATATCGTGTTTCTTCTTTGATTTTTCAATGCCGAGTGTAATTTCTATAATCGTAAACAATAAATATTTACAAAAATACATAGCTTGTAATGCTTGACTATATGAGTAGGATAGTTCTCTGAAATAATATATAATCTACGAATCCGGACCGAACTGCTATTTGGGTATAATACGATTTCATGGATTCTGTATTACAAGTTCGCAGACTCTTATCCAAGAACTGGTAAAAGTATAAGTTTTATAACAAAATAAAATTGTTCGTTATTAAAAGTTAAATTGGCATAAGGCCCACGTAACCGCAGCAGTTGGTGAATAAAGATATCGTTGAAATAATAAAATAGTTTATTTAGTACTTCTAATTTTTTTTACATATCTTACCCTTCAGACGGCGTTGCATTGAATAATATGTAGCGAAATTACATATTTTCTATTTCTTTTGTGACGCACAGCGGATGATGGTCGATATTTGAAGAACAAGTGGACTAATTCGAAGGCCGGAATTATGCCCTTTTAGACGAATAGCTGATCATCATCAACTGATTCATTCATAAAATTCCGAAATTATTTTTATAAAATCCAAGGTCTTTTCTTTTTCCTTTTGGTTAAACGATTGCTCAATAACTGCGAAGAAAACATATTTGAGATATTACACGCATATCCCGAATATTATAATCCTATCGAAAACATTTCATGTTTGTAGACAAATCCCGCGTTGATATCCCTTTAAAAACATAAATGCAAAAAAAGGGGCAATGCTTTATACAAAATAGAATTCAGATCACTTGGCAAGTTTTCATGTTTTATAATATTAGGTTTTATACTTCTTGTTTTTGTGTGTGAAAACTTGCCAAGTGAAAACTCGGCACCTTTTTAGATCTCAATTCTTTTTCACGTTTATGTTTCTAATGGGATATCAACGATTTGAGTATGTTAATTCGCACACATTGTGATAAAGCATACATCGTTTTCTTCGGTTTAATGAGGAGAAGTGCACAATATATTAATTATGTGTCGGCACGATGTGTACGCATTAACAGAGATAAAATCGATTTAGGAGAAATCCACATAAGATCCTCAATTACGGTCGACCTCCTTTGTATTTATATATGAACTCAGTAATTTATGTCTAGCCACTGTGTGTACTGTTGCTACACTTTCTTGCCTACGAACTGACTGTGTTTAACTTTAACCCCGCTACACACACAATCGGTTATATATTCTTTGGTAGAGTTCTAGAAAAATCTACCAGCGTCGATATTATTCCACGCAATTCAATGTGCTATTGTCGTTGTCTGCCAATGGCGTAACGGTTGGGGTTGGAACGTGTTACAATATGATATTTAATATAACAGTTTATTATCGGTGGGCACATAAACTCGATTTTAATTATTTTATAATTTAAACACATTTTACAACTTAAGTTTCTAGACATATGCTACCTGACTGTTATATTTACATTTTAATGGTAAAATTTAACTGTTTGTTGAAATTAAAAATAAATAAGATGCACAGGTTTATAAACTACGCTTTGAATTAAATTTGTCGAGTACAGTTTTTAATTATTTTTTTTACATATGATTCTCATACATATATTAAATATTTTTAATTTATTCATGTTCGTGATTTCTATGTTTGTGTGGTGACGTAATGCGCTTGTATAATGTCGGATAATTAAGGTAAAGTAGATAATGTTGCATGCAGAAAAGTAAACCACAGGAAACTTTAATCAAAAGTACAGGAATTTCGTTTCCCACCAATGTTTTTCAGGTTATCTACTAGCCGCTGCTCGCTGCTCTGCACGCGATTGATATGACAACAGTTGTGGAGCCTTCCACTCAAACTATTTGAAACTCCTGTGCCAAATTTCATGCTTCTAGACCCACTGGTTTAACCTGTGTGTTGTCTGTTTGTCAGTCAGTCAGTCTTGGTTTTATTAAATAGATGATTGTTTATTTTTGATAATTCAAAATTAAATAATATATTTATAACACACAAAGCATCCGAAATTGCGTAAAAAAATGGAAATGTTTCATAAAGTTGTATTTATTTATGAAGTGATAAAGAGTGCAGGTTCTATTTGTTTTTTAACTTAAGACAGTTTGTTGTTTGCTTCTGAACTAATAGCTTTGAGTAAATTATATCAGATGTCGTTACATGTTATTAAAACAGTTTTTTTCTCAAAACACCGAAATTTTGTACAAAACATTTAATAAAAACTATCCTATAGCGTAAGTTGCATCAAGAAAGGCACATTTACAAAATTATATTAAAATCGGTTCAGTGTTTTCGGAGATTAGCGCGGACGAACATCGTGACACGAGATTTTTATACATAGGTACCTATAGATTGTGAACGCATCGACATCAAAGGTCAATTAATCATTTATTTTTATATTTTTAACATTTCTGAATTTCATGATCCGTTGTTTACTTGTGAAAATATTTGTTATAACTTTAAAGTAGTGACGTTATTAGTTATTAGATCTTATCATTTTAAACTGTTGTTACATAATATGTATTAACCTTTTGAGAATTAACTTTATGCAAACTGAGCACCGTGACAACATAGTAACTGTGATATTGTTGCTAACGATCAACACATATTTATGCTGTGTTCCATATATTGAGAATATGATTTTGATCTCGTATGCAACTTTGTTCGATAATAGAAAAAGATTGCTTTTCAAGCTAAATTTTGATCAAAATCCGTAGAATAACGTTGTATCGAAGTGGAAACTGTACAAAAAACGATTCTAAATACATGCATATACACAGTTTAAGAAAAAAACGTTTCAATCGATCAATTATATTATTATTTCGAGAAGGATCGATTTATAACTATATAATGCTTTTTATATGGAGAAATATGTACATATGTACCTAGTCCAGGGAATAAAGAGAAAAAATAAGTCTAACTTCGGAAAAATTAGGGGAAAGCTAGATTTTGTTATAAACCTTCCTTTCGTGGTTCTAAACAATATCTCAGATGCCCCTACCTATGCATGTGCTGCTAAAAATGTTACGCGGGTCAAAGGTCACATAAAACGATTTTTCGCGAAACTCTCGTTAACGATGACTTTTATAGAAAAACAGTGGTTATCAAATTTGTAACTTAGAAAATTGCCACAAAAAACGTAATAAAAAATACTGAGAAAACAGACAGCATTGATTCTCCGAAGATGGCATAAAGTTTACCGAAAAGCCAGACAATAAAATGCAATAAAAGAACCTTCAGTATTTGCTTAGTTCATCGATCCTATGCTACCAGGATTCATCCTTTAATCTTCTAACATTTAAACAGGATCAACATCACTCTAAATTATTAGATTTATTTTTCACAAAAAAACGTAGTATTACTTTTTTCCGTAAGACTAAAATTACCAGTTACGTACAACGTACGAGCATGCTGCATGATACTCGTTCTCTCACCTCGCATTCAATCAATCGCTTAGTGAACCATTCCAGCTCATGCATCCGCATGATGCATTGTAATCGTTCGTATAACCTCATCAAACGAATCGAACTGACATAAGAAACATAAACGTTACAACTTTTTAAATAACATTTATCGAAAACCGGTAGTCTTACGAAAAAAAGTAATACTATACTTTTTGCAGGCAATTTTCTAAGCTACAAATTTGATACCCACTATTTTATCATAAGTGTCACCGTTAACGAAAATCCCGCGAAAATTTTTGTAGACTTAGTATATCGTTTAGAACCACGAAAGGAAGGTTCATGCAAAAATCCAGCTATCCCCTAATTTTTCTACTCTGAAATATCTCTGTTCTATGTATTAATGTTCACAATTTAAAGTCATTATTCAATCAGATTTTCTGACAATGCTTTCTGCAACTGAGCATTCATGTTGGAAGTTGAAAAAACTTGATGTTTAATTTTTTTATAAACACTAGTACCTAAGTAGTCGATGCTTTTAAGCATTTTTGAAAATAAAAGCTCTTGCCGCTTGAATAAGTCGGGCACTATTTATGAAAGCGCTCGACGCTTCAAGCTCTTAGGTTCGGTGTTTTGTCCAGCTCCGGTATCAACAACGGTGGAACACAGTAATCGTATATTATATAGCTACATGACTGAAGCTTAAGGACTTCAACTTCCTCCGGAGCATTTTCCTGTCGTTTATTACTCCGTACTGCTAACTCTACCCATAACAAATCCGCCTGCCCTTTCCACTTGTGTGTGGTTGTGTGTGTGTGTTTGAGTATTTATTATTTGCAACAGTTTGTATTATGTGTTCCAGCAATGTAATTGTGAAATTGCACCGTTTTATTGTGGATATAAGTAATTGTATACTATTTGCATGGACGCTTGTAATCCATGCAACAATAGAATAAAACTACGAAATCTATGAACACAAACTTAAAGCCGGATTATATAATAAAATAAGTAGCGTTGGTTTTGAGCTCATAGAAAACTGATTCATATAGAGTATGAATAATGAAACGGGAAGAGGTCAGGGCGTTTCTTTATTAAAAATAAGTCCAAAAACTAAAACCGGACTACTGAAAAGTATGTAACAAGAAAATGTTCTCATGTGAGGATAGCCGTGGTCGTATGCCACCTACCCTACTTAACATAGCGATCATAAGCTCTAGAGCAAAATGCATCACGCTTTACATCTAGAGGGGCCTCATATATATGAGATGGCATACGACCACGGGTATCCTCAGATGAGAATATTTTCTTGTTTCATACTTCTCAGTAGTCGGGTTTTAGTTTTTGAACTTATTTTTTATTTAAATTATTTTTTTAAAACATATTTTGTATTTGTTTTCATTTTGCTTACCCCTGGGATCAAAATCCAAAAATAAATGTAGCCTATGTTACCCGGGCCATAATAACGAATCGATTGACACCTTACTTATCAAAATCGGAAGAATAGTTTAGGCGCTACGGTGGAACATCCATAAATACAAACATACATAAACTGCTAAACTCATTACCCTTCTTTTTGGCTTCGCCGCAGTCGGGTAAAAAACAAGTGTTTAAGATGGTTACCGTGGTGACGAAATCAACTGGAAATCAAGACTATAAAAAGTTTATGTTAGGTATATAATCCATGTTTACATTTTTGTATAACACACGCAATAGTGTCAAAAGTGTAAGCACTTTTTACATTGGACCACGATACCAAGCACCTATAATTTACATTTATTTTGGGACCTGATTTCTGTCAATTTAGTTTTTGAATATTACCAATAGTTTGTTATAAAGGTAAAAATTGTATACCTATATATTATAAAAAATAGTAAATTTTTCTTTATACTTCGGTCGAAAGTATCTACGTACTTTCTGTATACCTCGTTTGAAAGTACGTACTTCCAACATCAATTTTAAGGCAGAAAGTCTAGCGTGTGTGTAATTCCACCAATCATAAATGTTAGACTTTCTCCCTTTAATTGATGCCGAAAGTAGGTACTTTCAAACGAGGTATAAAGAAAAAATAATTATACGAAAAGATTGCAAAATATATGTTTGAAATATTTAATTTTCAAATTAATCAATTTGCAATTTTAAAGAGTTAGAGTCCGAATACAATGAGTGCGACAAGGACGGGGAACGTGAAATCACCCGTAAAACGATTTTTAGTTTTCGAATTGTCAGCCCTGGTTATTATTTGCACTTTGAAATGTTTTAAGAGAGAGACACCTTCCTATTATGACAACGTGTAGTATTTCCATCATGATTTTGCTTGGCTAAAAAATTCATTTTAAAATCCAGCATAAATGAAATATTGTGGTAATACTTACATGGATATATTTTTGAAATAATGGAAACTGGTTATTTTATCATCATTTAGAAACTTGTCAGGCTGTCGACGCTTAAATATCCTTTTATAGTTTGGCTAGACATGAAAATCTGCATAGACGTGAAACTTTCAAGCTAAGAATTAAACGTTTTTTCGAGAATAAAAATGCATGTCTAAATATACAGGTGAGTCAGACCACCCGTATCAGTCGTTTTTTTCGAAAACGGTTAGTCGTAGTCAAAAATCTGTATTATAAAAGCGCTAATGAAGAATCAAATGGTGATATTTTTTCCCCCCGGAAAGGTCAGCTTCCCTGTTAGTTTGCTCCGAAATGTTCAGAACTCCGGAATGTTAAATGGCACGATAGGTCGAAAGTGGTATTGTTGAAAAGATCTTTAAAAAATAAGCAAGTTTTGTAGGACATTTTTTTTTGTTACTGCCACCCCTGTTAAGTAATATTCGTTTGCAATTATTAAATTAACATGTCAGAATAACAAAAAAGTCGGCATTTAAAATCTAGTTACATAATTATACACTGTCACAATAAGTTTTCAATAATTGCAATTGTTTTTTTTTTTGTCGGAAAATACTTCCAGGTACTCATAACATATCTAGAAGAGCTCTGCAGTGTTTAGAAGTAAATTGAAGACAGTTTTAACATTTGTGACATTGTTTAATTAGGTAACTAGATTTTAAATGCCAACTTTTAAAATTAAGTTTGTTATTCTTACATGTTAATTTAATAATTTCAAACGAATATTACTTAACAGGGGTGGCAGTAACAAAAAAAAATGTCCTACAAAACTTGCTTATTTTTTAAAGATCTTTTCAACAATTCCACTTTCGACCTATCGTGCCATTTAACATTCCGGTGTTCTGAACATTTCGGAGCAAACTAACAGGGAAGCCGACCTTTCCGGGGGGAAAAAATATCACCATTCGATTCTTCATTAGGGCTTTTATAATACAGATTTTTGACACAACTCTCTACGACTAACCGTTTTCGAAAAAAACGACTGATACGGGTGGTCTGACTCACCCTGTATATACATATTAGATATTATGGTAGACTCGCGTTAGTATCATCACGAAAAAGTTTGGGTCTGTTCACATAGGGGAGTTAGTTCACACTATTTAAAGACTTGTCAGTTGTCATACATAAACCTGCACAACACCTACACTATGTTTCACACTACCGAGCTGGTAGCGTAGTGGTGAGATCACTAGACTCGCATTCGGGAGGCACCGGGTTCGAATCCTGGCGGGGCAGATGTGGCTGGCACTTTTCCTGCTGCTTCTCGCCGAGAAACGGTAGTTCCTGTACCGGCCATCTTGTTGAGATTTTCCATGGTTTCCCTCAATAATTCCATATAAATATCGAGATGGTTCCTTATTCAAGGCCATGGCCTATTACCTGTCCAACTTCTATGCTCAAAATTTGCCTACATTATTCTAATGTCCTAAAATTCCGTCATTCGCCCATTGCTATTAATTAAGTGAAAGTTTAAAAATGTAGAAAATAACGGGAAGTATGATAGATGGAAAATAGTAATTGTGCGAATGGCGTCTGTTATTACATAAAATCTGCACCAGGCAGCAAATTTTAGTACAGGTTTCGTAATGTGCTGTAGACATTTTTGCAGGTTTCAAGTAGTTACTCTGTGCTGGTCTAATGGGCGCTACTCCGTTAAATGACATGGATACCTTCACGAACAGACTTTTGCTCCGCGCTGTGCTGGTCGTGAGGGTTCATGCTTGACAAGTGTGCACGATCTTTTATAGGATTACTTCTAGGGTTGCAACGTTATATCGGTCAACCGCGATCTTTAATTTAGTCTACATAATCAGCAACTTTTTTTTTTATTATGAGACTGACAAATGTATTATTAGAAGTATATCGATGAATATTTTTAAATTTATTTTTTTTTTAATTTTTTTAACTTTTAATTTTTGTTGTACGTTTGGAAGGAGGTGTATTAATATTTTCCTTATTTAACAACTTTTGGCGATTTCCTTAAGCGATAGTTATTTTTTAAACAGCAGTTCCATCTTAATTTAATAATGTACGCGAGGGAAACATTTGTATATGTTACGGTCTATACCCTAATTTGGTCAATGACCGAAATAAATGCGCAAAACTAATTTTGACCAACGAATATTTCCCAAACCCGAAATCTTACATTTAAACGGGTATCGAATGTTATAAAATGAGCAAAACTAGTTTTGCGCATTTTCAATTTGTCAAAACTGGTTCTGTCCATTTCTGAACGGACAGTACCTACTAGTATGGCATCAGAATCTTCTTTTCGTTTTTTGATTAACTTTTTCGCATCAATGATACTCATTATATCAAAGCGATTTATTCTTCTGTATTGTTTAGCAGACAGAGGCTTTAATTCAGCTTTCAACGCTTTCTTAACCTCACTTAGTGTAGTAAGGTAATTATGTTTCGTCATAAAATTATGTTTCAGAAGCCTCCAATAGGCGAACTAGTTGAGACTCGAATTAATCTTGCATTTTTACTTAATTATTACACTGAATATCTCGTATTAATTATAACATTCAGGAGAACAATTCAATAGATACCTAGGTACATAAACAAGAACATAACCCTATTTTTGTTCGGGTTCGGACGTTGATTGAATGAAACAAACAGAATAGTACTGTCCGTTCAAAAATGTACAGAACTAGTTTTGACCAATTGAAAATGCGCAAAACTAGAGTTGCTCATTTCATAACACTCAATACCCGTTTAAAAGTAAGATTTCGGGTTTGGGCAATATTCGTTGGTCAAAACTAATTTTGCGCATTTTTTTCGATCATTGACCGAATTCGGGTATAGACCGTAATATTTACATTGAGATAGCCCTCCACAGTTTAAACTAATGTGAGCCTCCTGTATTTTTAAAATATTTGGAAAACTGGTTATTTTATCATTATTTAGAAGCTTTTTGTCAGACTTAAATTCACTTTAATATAGTTTGGCTAGACATGAAAATCTGCATAGACGTGTAACTTTCAAACGTGGAAATTTCATACTAAGAATTAAACGTTTTTTAAATGTAAAATGCATCTAAATACATAGTAGGATATATTTTGATGAATTGTTTCCGTCGCATGTCGCATCTCTTATGTTTAATAAGTTTTATGTTGGTATACAAAATTACTGTAACGGTGTTGAAGCAAGTATTCTAAAGACAGCACTTGCTGTATAATTTTCATCATTGTTATAATACGAACAATACAAATGAAAATTCTGAAAAAAGAGGGAAATCCTTTAAAACTATACACGCATTCAGATAGTATTACGGAGACAAAGAAGTTGCTGCATACAGATGCATTTCTTTGTTCGCATAAAAAAGGGATTTTAAAGTAATTATTACAAAAACATCAAGACAGCACTGTCTATGCCAGTAATTGCTTTTGTATGCACTTAAACGTCATGTTTACTTACAAAGCATATTTGCTTGAAAATGTTTGCATTATTAAGTCTAATTTTAAGTAAACTTGCGATCCTAAAGCCCCTTATAGACAAATCGTTTTACTTTTATTGCGAACTAGCCGCTACCCGCGGTTCAGCACGCGATTGAAATGGAGTAATGTTTTATACAACAGTAGTGGAGCTCTCGACTCCACCATATTGCTGTATTATTTTTGTTGGATATTTTATCGGATATAGGTATGCAGTTTTTAGCATTATCTAAAATTAGCCGCTATTTGATATTGCACATACAGCTAACCTAGCGATAGGTGCTTTATTATCGCTTTGCGCGTTAGAGCTGACTTTCGTTCATATAAGAAGTTATATCTAAGTTAATTTCACACGAAATCCATTCAAATTGAAAATTTTTGAAGAGGAGATTCTGATCTATAAAACAGAACCATTTTTAAATCCTTTCGAGTTCATAAATACTACTAAAATTGTAATTGAAAATCACGAACAGCAGTTGTTGGTTGGTCTGTACGTCCGAGCTCTACAGATCGCAATTTTGGTCGGATTGCCTTGGGTTATATTCTATTCACTTTGTTTACTATCAGACCAGAACCTTATTCAAATTCACTAAAATGTGTTCAGTAGTTTAATTTTTATAAACAATTTTGTTTTATTATTTTTGGCAGCTAGTTAAAAAAAATTATTTTGCGCATTAACTTTTAAGAAATTATTACTGTAAGCGTAGTATATTACTGTAGAATAAGTACCTACTATTCTTCTATACGACGATAACAGTGGTACCCTGCAAGGGCGTTGTGGCCGAGCGGTTAAGGCGTAAGGTCATGAGTAATGGGATATTTTTTAAATTTTTTAATGTTTTTTTTAATCTATTTTCTCAATTTTTTTCATTATAATATGTAAGTACAGTGAAAAACTTGTGAGATGTGCACTTTTGGTTTTGCCAACTATTTTTTACCAACTATGTTAAAACCGTTACAACACAGGTAATACCCATACAATCGGGTTTGTTTAAATAAATTAGCTAATGATTAGAAACATAGTCTATCGGGGTCTGAACGTCATATATAAAATTCGTACACATTTTGACTAAATTAGTTATTAAATTACAAGTACGTATTAATTTTAACGTAAATATTTTTTTTAACCAACGCAGCTACGTAAAACAAAGAGCAAAAAAATAAATATTACGTACTGTACGTAGACTGTCACACTTTCTTTTATTTATTTATGTACCTACGTTACTTTTGTACTGTCAATTATGTTTGTTTTATTTCCATATTTTCTTTGTTGGATGTTATGGAAATAGAAAATGTATATTGATTCGTTTGAAATTTAAAAAAGTAGGTACTTGTCAGTTTATGTCTTACGACAATATATACTGTGTCCACGAAAATTTGATTTTAAGTAAATCATTTTTTCATATTAGTGTCAATAAAAATGGATCAATTTGAATATGAGTTACAAATTACAATTTATCGACCCCAAAAATATCCTGAAGAAGAACTGTTAGTATGAAGAAATTATGGAACAAGGAACTACCTAGCTTCAAGTAAAACATATGGCAAAGAATAGAAATCGATTTAAAATTTAGCTCCACTTAGGAGTTAGAGGAATTCATTATTATTATTATTACTTGGTATCTACGAAAAATATAAATCAATTCGGTGTTAGATGAACCGACACATGTAAAATTTCTGAACACCCCGTACGAATTTCACATCCGTTATCTATTAATTTTTTAGTTTACTTTGAAGCGCAAGTTTATTCATATTTAATGTATTTTTTAAGTGAGTGGAAACTTTTACATAACGTTTTTAAATGGGGACGTCAAAAGAACAATGAGCACTTACAACAGATATCATTTTTATTCTATACGACGACGTTTTCAGTGGAGAATCGTATAAAACTTTTCAGCATACCTACTATTATACATATATAACACATTTACAACTATTATCATACTCTGAATTGTTTTTAAAATCCGATTGTCCAACATTATTTATTGCGTTGTCTTACAGACATAATTGCTAATGGTCATACAACAATAAAATGAAAGCCCAGTACTTTCGAAAAGAGTCTAAAGTGGATTCATGATGGAAATCTACAAAAATAAACGGTCCGACTCCACTCGAGCAAACGTTCTCATATTAGCTATGTTTTAATCTCTCTGCGAATATTATCCGTTATGCTCATCCGCAGTGGCTAAAACGCGTTCCAACCGAATTTGTGACGGTTTCGGAACTATCAGGCTCGTTCCAAGCAGTCAGCGAACGGTTTCGAAACCGTCACCCGCATGCGCTGTAGGTAAAACGAAGCTGTTAGTGGCGATTTTAGAACACGTTTTACCTACTGCGCATGCGGGTGACGGTTTCGAAATCGTTCGCTGGCTGCTTGGCACGAACCTATAAGCTAGTTTGAACAAGGAGCTGCTTCACTAAAGTTTCTTTTGGATCTTTGGAGGGGAACACATTTTTGTATTATAGCTGATTTTTTTTTGATATTGTTATATGTATTACTAAATTTTTAGAAAAATCATATTCAGTAATTTGAATTCAGACAGGCAAATTACATAAAACGCTTTTTTATTATGCTTTTGGAAACACGATTTTGTATTATATTCGATTTAGTTAATCTTTTTGTGCTCTCTCTTAAAATTAAAAATATAATAATTTTCAGTCATCTTAAAAGCTTAAAATTTAAACTGTAAACATTTTCTTCATTTACAAAAAAAAGTGTAAATTAGTTTGCTTAATTTATTTTTTAGCACTATCCTTTATTAGAAGATTAAAGGATGAAACCTGGTGGCATAGGATCAATGAACTTTGCAAATACTGAAGGTTTTTTTATTGCATTTTATTAATACCGTTCATTGATCCTATGCCACTAGGTTTCATCCTTTAATATTTAAACAGGATCATCAACACTCTAAATTATTAAAGTTATATTTTTCACTATCCTTTATAAAATAGCTGTTTACATCCATGTAAAGTGACCAATTACGCACTAGAGCAGTAAAATAAAACAACTGGTCGCGCAAAACCAATTGCATTGTAAATCACTGCTTGGCAGTTGTTTTTTTTTATAACATACTATTAGAAGTGGCGTTTGTTCAAAAGTGAACTGTCAAAAATTATGAAAAAGTGAAAATCAGCTGTTTTATATAGGAGGTACGAGCAAAAATACCACATATTCCTCGTGAATAATGGTGTTACTACACCCAGTATACAATCTACTGTTTTTGTGTAACTATATTTCTACACTTGATTGTTTTGTAAGTCTGTAGCACTTAGCAGTACTTTTGCATTTGTGTTTCGCAATAAACTTTGAAAACAAGCCTTCGCAAAGCATTGGCGATTAATCATTTAATATATTATTTAACGTTTGCATTAGGCTGATTAAATCGACGGAAGTATGCACGATTGATCCGCGAGAGAGTCGTTTTTAAGACTGACCTGCAGTTGCGAGCGTTAGTTTAGTGTAAGGTATCTTTTTTATTGGTGCTAGGAGGGTGTATGGTGATATTGTCAAAGTTCGAAACGGGGTAGAGTTGAGGAATGAATAACTTCACGATGAACAAATCACTGTGACCAGCCGTCTAAAGAGGTAACTACGTTCCAAAGTAACGTATGTTGTTCCATGTCACCGCAATATCACGAAGATCGCTCCAACCGACTAGCCGACGTAACGTCAGATCGAAGTGTCAGATCAGTTCTAAATTTAGCTGAATTTAAACTTTGACTACAAACTATTTAATAAAAATTGGTCCAACTATTCTCGGGTTACGCTGCTTCTCTTAAAGCTTTAAGTATCAACTGTATCAATTTTGATAAACCTATGACATTGCACATTACCAACTTTAAAGTTGAAATTGAATACACACTTACTTTATTTTATTTGCACTTGTAAACTGTCGATTTTATGTTGTGCATAATTAAGCTATGCCTTTTTTCGACAAGATGAAAAGTCCTCTAATGGATTTTATTCATTAATAATATTAATTATTGATATTTACATCTTGAAAACGGGAAATTACACTTTTTTGGATAACTAACATTTTAATAGAAGAAATTTACAAATATATGATATGTTTATTCAGGTTTAAATTAAAAAAAATTGAATATTTTTGTAGGCGGGGCTTATTTGTTGGTATAGGTATTATTTTTTATTGATATAATTTTTTTTCCAATTTTTTTTATTTATCATAGTTGTAATGGCAAACTTTACTGGGTAGACGCTTTTGATTTTTCCAACTATTTCTTAAATAAAAAATAGTTGGCAAAACCAAAAGTGCACATCCCGCAAGTTTTCCACTGTATGATAAAAAAATAACAATTAAAAAATATTTTTAATAAATTTAAAAAGATTTAAAAATTTAAAGAAATAAATTGAAAAATTTTTTTTTTAAGTTTGCAAAAATAAAAAAAATTAAGAACTATACATAATATAATATATAATTAATATCAAGTGGAATAAAATAAAACAAAATAAAAAGAAAAAAAAGAAAAAAAATATCAATGGTTTCGTAAGGAATCGAACCCAGGACCTTGCCCTTGGCGATCCAACGGCATAACCATTGCGCCACGGCGGCCTAATACGGAAGTGGTGTTATCACGGTATACAAGTGTAGCACTTGTTTTATGGATTACACTATATTTACAAATTGTTTTTAAACTTTTAGCTGTCAAAAATAATAAAAAATAAAACTGTTTATAAAAATTAAACTACTGAACACATTTTAGTGAATTTAAATAGGGTTCTGGTCTGATAGTAAACAAAGTGAATAAAATATAACCCAAGGCAATCCGACCAAAATTGCGATCTGTAGAGTCGTGACGTACATACGTACGTACGTACATACGTACAGACCAACCGACAACTGCTGTTTGTGATTTTCAATTACAATTTTAATAGTATTTATGAACTCAAATTGATTTAAAAATGGTTCTATTGTATAGATTAGAATCTCCTCTTTTCAAAAAGCTTCAATTTGAATGGATTTCGTGTGAAATTAACTTAGATATAACTTCTTATATGAACGAAAGTCAGCTCTGACGCACAAAGCGATAATAAAGCACATACCGCTAGTTTAGCGGTATGTGCAATAAGTGACAGTACGAAATGATACTACCCGCAGTTAACATTGGGAGTGGAAAAATTTAATACTATAATAGTTTTTTTTATAAATAAAATTATCGACCAATTTTTCAGACAAATATATTAAAAAAATATAAAAATTAGAACACTGACGTTTCGGTCCGGATTTGGATTTTCTTCAGAAATATGTAATCTAAAAAATTCAGTCTTAATTCTATTGTAAAATAAGTAGATACTAATTCATTTTTATATTTTTAGATTACATATTTCTGAAGAAGATCCAAATCCGGACCGAAACGTCAATGTATTAATTTTTATATTTTTTGTTTATATATTTGTCTGAAAAATTGGTCGATAATTTTATTTATTGAAGAGTTCTAATCAGATGTTAATCAAAGATTTGAATTATTTTTTATATTTACTTTTTACTGAATGTGATGCTTTGAGTTTTTAGCAATTTTCTTGACCATAATTCATTATTGTTTCAGTGTCGGCGATGCTATGGAGTTGTTTGGGAGCCGTGGCAGCCCAACAACAATACTTTCGAATCCAACCGCGAAATGTCAAAGTGCATGAAGGTGGCGAGGCAATGTTGGAATGCGAGATAGCAAACCTAGTGGGACAAGTTCAGTGGACGAAAGATGGCTTCGCGCTTGGTGAGTATTTATTTACCTTTGTATTTTACTAGCTTTTGCCCGCGACTTCGCTCGCGTCAAGTTTGATGTTGATAGATCAGTCAGTCATGGTTTCCTCTTATATACATATTTAGATTATGCCTTTTTAGAATGTTTTTGTTGTTCAAGTTGTACCGATGCCACACTTTATATAATTAATTATACTTTAGCATCGGATACTTCTTTTTTTTTTAATTAAATTAACTCAATTTAATTAAAATAAATCGCCAATTCAGATCACAAAAAGGTTTATTGAAAATAGTAGTTTAAATTTTTTTGTAATTTATAAATGTGGTTGATAGAAATAAATATTTAAATCTATTAATTTCGACTTTAAATAGTTTATTTAAAATTAGCTTTTATAATAGTATGAATTTTTATTCTAATTTTTAACTATAAGTTTATTAATAATTATTTAAATATTTAATGTTAGTTTAAGCGTTGCCAAAGATCAAGTGAATAATTTTAGTAAGAAATATTTTAAAAATGAAACAGTTATGCAAGTACAAAGTTAAATCGGATAAAGGGGTTGCATAACGAGTGAACAATTTGCAGTCGAAATTAAAATGAATTTAAATAATAACAAAAAAAATATACATTAAATTAAAGAAAAGGAATTGTACATGTATACAAAAAAATATGATTTTTTTTATACAACGTTACAAAGTGTAATAAATTTCAAAATTGATGACATTCACGAGATCAACTTGAAAATGACACCCATGTTGATTTTTAGACTATTTACTTCTTTTCAACGTTTGACGAGATTGTTTTTAGGAAAGCACGAAACACCTGTTTATTTACTTGTTGACAGGAGTAATAATGCATATTTTCAAATTGATACGTCTATATAATATGATTTCACCATGCAAATTTTGAACGCCCGTTACACCGTTTTAGGGGTTGAATTTTCAAAAATCTGTTCTAAGTGGATGCCTACGTCATAATAACTATCTGTGTGCCAAATTTCAGCCCAATCTGTCCAGTGGTTTGAGCTGTTACAAGTGTCTGATTGGCGGCAGTTCAAGTGACAATGAGCTCATTTCACTACGTGCTTTGTAACGAAAATTTGGCAACAGGGCTCATTATTTGATTTGTCGGTGTTCTTGACATATTTTTAGCTGACAGGAATGTGATACACAATTCGTGTTGCCTCTATTCTATAATAGTCAGAGTGCCCATCGGCAAAAATTTTATTGATACATACTCTCCCCAAACTTTGTATATGGCTTCATTAGGCCTAGTCTGACACCTATTTCCTCTATGACTTTTCTTGATTTTGGGGCGTTTTCCTTCTAAACTTTCCGAAAGATGTCGTTTTGACAGCATGTAAAAATTTATAGATACTGTTTGTTTTTTTAATTGGATAGCTTAAAAACTTCAACCAAAACGCTAAAATAATGTTCTCTGACAAATAATATGAACTATTTAAAATGTCCGACACCTGTTATGTATATGTAAATATTAAATTATTTTCAATCTATATTTTTTATAATTATTATTAATTTGATTTGTGTGAATCTGCATTATTTTAACCAGCATGTTATGCAACTAATTTATGTTTTTTATGTAATGTAATTTGTACAGCAATTTTGAGAATACTTTTAGTTTTGTAAAATATATTTTTCAGTCTTAAAATAAATATCTAAAAACGAACATAATAATTCTGGCGACGAGGATCAAGAAATTAAATTTAGTATTTCAAATAATATTTTTCAACATATTCGAATAATCAAGATTTCAAAGTTCAACTTAAATTATTATAATCATTATTATCAGAAGAATCATGGAAGAAAAATTAGCACCGTTAATATCAGCCCTAAGTGGATTAGTCGATACTCTTCAAAGACAACAGACACCAACGACTGCAAAAGAGATGGTCCAGAACCAGGCGATATCTTTCGAACCATTCGATGACTCCGTAGAAAATTTCAACAGCTATTATGAAAGACTAGAAAATTTTTTCAAGCTAAAGGGATTACGTAATAAAGATTCTGAAACAAATGAAGTAAAAGTAATGATATTAATCAACTGTCTAGGTAGCAAACATTACAAACTGCTATCCAGCTTAACGGCACCAGATCTACCAGCAACAAAATCGTATAAAGAATTGATAACCATATTAAAAAAACACCTCTCACCAAGAATAAATGTACTTGCTGAGCAACACAAATTTTTGTCGAGGCTACAAGCACCAGGCGAATCACTTTCAACATACATCGCAGCCTTAAAAGAATCGATCAAAACGTGTGAATTCAAATCGGATTGCGCCAGTGGCACTTGTACGAAGTCAGTCATAAATTTACTTCTTCGAGCACAATTCATCCGAGGTCTAGCTGATATCGATATAAGAGAAAAGATTTTACAGAAAGCTGATGTTACACTAGAAGATGCCATCGAGACAGCTTTAGCAATTGAGGCATCCAAGATAGAAAACCGTGAAACGTACAAAAGTTCATCAACACACACAATCAGTAAGATCAACAGCAATAAAGCATCCACATCAAATAATAATAGTCATTCTCGAAATACGACCAACAGAAGAAACACCAATCGAGCGCTGAATCTGAAAAAGCTAGGATTAGACAATCTATGCTTAAGGTGCGGGCGCAACAACCATACAACGCAAGAATGTCGAATTAAGGAAAAATTACAATGCAATAGCTGTAAGAAGAAAGGACACATATCAAAAGTCTGCATTACAACGATACTCCGTAACAAGAAAGATGACGTCCAAAAAATTGACAATGATGCCGACTCCGGTGAAGAATATTCTATACATCAAATTATAGACATTTTTAATGAAACATCATCAATATACGAACCAAAAATAATTTTTCAAGTGGACATCAAAGGTCGTCCATGCAATTTCGAATGTGACACCGGAAGTCCGGTCACAATCATATCAAAAAAAGATTTCGACTCATTGAATTTACACATTCCACTGAAAGAGACAGATGTTCATTTTCGATCGTATACTAAACACGTGTTTAAGCCTTTGGGCTATGCTCGTGTACCAATCGCACATAAAGAAAATCGCTTCATAGGTGATTTATACGTTGTCTCCGAAGATCGTAGTGCAATTATGGGACGACGTTGGATACGGGCACTAAAAATTAATATAAACGAAGTAGATGAAGTATCAACTAAACACTCTATTACTGAAATTATGAGAAAATACGATGACGTGTTTCAACAAAAAGTTGGGAAAATACCTAATTTCAAATCCACCCTACGGTTACGAGAAAATGCTTCGCCCGTTTTCATTAAAGCGCGACCTGTACCGTACGCAATCAGAGAAGAAGTCGACCAGGAAATAGATCGTTTAGAACAGGATGGAATAATCGAGAACATCGATCACTCAGAATGGGGAACACCATTGGTAATCGTGCCCAAGAAAAACGGAAAAATTCGACTATGCGCAGACTATCGGGTAACTGTAAATAAACAACTACTCGACAATCATTACCCAATCCCAAGAATAGAAGACATATTCAACAAAATGCGAAACGGCAAATATTATTGTACACTCGACATTTTCAAAGCATATCTACACGTCCCAGTTGATGACCAGAGCTCAAAAATTCAAACAATCTCAACTCATCGCGGTACATATACGGTAAAACGACTCTTCTTTGGCATCAAGACCGCACCAAATGAATTTCACAAAATCATAGACCAAATTGTACACGACTTAGAAGGCACAACAGCATATTTTGACGACATCCTAGTACAAGGCTCCTCAATCAACGAATGCAATGAACGTTTAATAAAAGTACTTGAACGTCTACGCAAATATGATCTTCATTTAAACCGAGAAAAATGTAAATTTTTTGAGGAAAAAATCTCCTACCTTGGACATGTCATATCTGGAGAAGGACTACAAAAAGCAGAAAACAAAGTCAAAGCAATCATCGATGCACCACCACCTAAAAATACTGAACAAGTACAACAATTTTTGGGGCTAATCATGTATTATTCGAAATTTATTAAGAATGCATCTACACTCCTTCATCCATTAAATCAACTATTAAGAAAAAACGCTGAATTCAAATGGACAAATGAATGCCAAGAAGCATTTCAAAAAGCAAAAACCGAAATTGCCAGCGATCGTCTCCTCATGCCATTCACACCTGAATTACCAGTTACGCTCGCAACTGACGCAAGCCCGTATGGGCTATCGGGAGTTTTATCGCACCGCCTACAGGATGGAGCAGAACGACCTATCGCTTTCGCATCCAGATCACTCACAAAAGCGGAGCGTAATTACAGTCAGTTGGACCGAGAAGCCACAGCTATATATTGGTCTTTCAAGAAATTTTTTCAGTACATCTACGGTAGGAAATTTACATTAATCGTAGATAACAAACCTCTAACAACGATCTTCAATCCGAGCAAACAAATGCCAACATTATCTGCAAGCAGAATGCTTAGATACGCACAATACATATCCGGATTTGACTATTCGATTGAACATCGCAAATCATCGGAACACAGTAACGCTGACTACTTCTCAAGAAATCCACTGAAACTAGAAAAAAATGAAAAAGAAGTTATCAGTGACGAAGATGTACTTAATATCAGTACAATCAGCCAACTCACATCAGAAACAATAACAGCAAAAGAGATAAGAGATGAAACTAAAAATGATATTGAATTATCTAAATTAATGAAAGAACTCTCTGATGGAACCATCAGGAATCCTGAATACTCACTGCAGGAAGGCATAATACTTCGCGGACAACGTGTAATGATTCCAACAAAATTACAGCCAATCATCTTACGGGAACTTCATTCCACGCACGTAGGAATAGTCAAAATGAAAGCTATAGCGCGAAGACATTGCTATTGGAAAAGTATCGATTCTGATATTGAAAGTCTAGTTAAAAGCTGCATTGATTGTTGTAACGTAAAGAAAAATCCGGCTAAAGCGCCAACTCATAAGTGGGAACCGCCGACAGAAAATTGGCAACGTGCACACATAGATTACGCCGGCCCATTTCTAAACCATCATTTCTTCATTATGGTCGATGCAAAATCGAAATGGCCAGAAATCTACATGTCACGAACTGCACCAACCTCTGCTAGTACAATTCAATACCTGAGAGAAATATTTAGTCGATACGGTCTACCACAAATTTTGGTAAGCGACAACGCATCTATTTTTAAATCTTTTGAATTCCAGGAATTTTGTAAACGTAATGGCATTATACAACAAATGATCGCCCCTGGACACCCGGCAACGAATGGCCAAGCCGAACGATACTGTCAAACACTGAAAACAAAATTAAAATGTATGACTCAAGAGCCAGGAAAGCTACACCAGAAACTACAAAGTATTTTACTCAGATACAGAGCTACACCATTATCTTCAGGGAAGACGCCTGCAGAAATGCTGTTCGGAAAAAACCTGCGAACAAAACTGGACCTGATTCGACCACAACAAGATCTAAAAAATAAAGCGGAACAACCAATATTCGACAAATATTTCAAGCTCGGTGAGCGAATACAGTCAAGGAACTATTCGTCAAGCGGGCTATGGAAATATGGAACAATCGTTGAACGTCTGGGTCGACTGCACTATTTAGTCGAATTAGACGACGGATACATTATCAAGCGACACTATAACCAACTTAGGCACTGTGAAATACAAAAGCAGCCCAATAATTAAGTGGCGGAAAATTGTTATGTATATGTAAATATTAAATTATTTTCAATCTATATTTTTTATAATTATTATTAATTTGATTTGTGTGAATCTGCATTATTTTAACTAGCATGTTATGCAACTAATTTATGTTTTTTATGTAATGTAATTTGTACAGCAATTTTGAGAATACTTTTAGTTTTGTAAAATATATTTTTCAGTCTTAAAATAAATATCTAAAAACGAACATAATAACACCTCTAATATGTCGAACATATTCGAGGTGTCAGACATTTTAAAAGGTTCATGTTATTTGTCAGAGAACATTATTTTAACGTTTTGGTTGAAGTTTTTAAGCTATCCAATTAAAAAAACAAACAGTATCTATAAATTTTTACATGCTGTCAAAACGACATCTTTCGGAAAGTTTAGAAGGAAAACGCCCCAAAATCAAGAAAAGTCATAGAGGAAATAGGTGTCAGACTAGGCCTAATGAAGCCATATACAAAGTTTGGGGAGAGTATGTATCAATAAAATTTTTGCCGATGGGCACTCTGACTATAATGGGAATTCGAATAAAAATAGGGAGATACGTAATTTCTCTTTAAATTTTAGCAAAGTTGAATTGATTGTTACTCTTTGATTTATGAACTTACTTTACGTATTATTTAGGTAGAAAGCTTGCGTTTTGTAAAATCGCCCCACAGAAATGTAACAATATTGCTCACGTTTAGGCATTTTTCTCCAAAAAGATATTTTCTGACCTCGCTGAATTTCAGTGCTCAAATAAAAGCTAATTAGTTCCTTATTCCAGATTTAAAATAAATCAGAAATGTTAAATAACTAAGGGGAGCTATGAGCTGAGCGCACCAAATTCCTTCACTGTAAGAATTAGCCATATACATATTATATATGTATGATTATTTCGCCGAATGTTCTGGCTCATTCGCGTGTATGTCTTCGGTGCTGATGTCGGAATTTACGGGATAAGAAGGTTTTTATTGTGTTCTTATCCGATAAACTCGGCTGATGGGAAAATAAGCTGCTCTTTTTTACTGCGCGTATACAGAAGCACACTTCTCTACATATTGTGTATGTTGTCCATCTTTTATGCTGCCAGAACATACATCTTTGATTATGTAACGAATAAAAGTGTTAGTTTATACTGATTTTTGTTTTGAGTGTTGGCAAAATTGATTATGACGTAATTTTACCCTTAACTCGCCCAAATCAGATCAGATTAAACTCAGTTTAATTCGCCTTAAACGCAAACAAAAAAAAAAAAGACTATGGATGGTGATCGGGGTGTGTGTGTGTGTTTTAATCATAGAGATATAAGTAACTAGAGCTCGCTAGTTCGTATGCTTGCCATAAGTGAAAGTGTCCTCAGTTGAGAGAGAGAACGCTGCAGCGGGTCCAGAAAACCAGATAAAATATATGTTTACTCAAATCAGCATTGTTTTGTATCATTAGTTACCACAGAGATAAGGAACTTTTCTCTCTCTTAATTGCAGACACTTTCACGGATCACTCGCGTACTCTAGTATAATTCATAATTATATAATATCGATATTTTGTACTATACCTACGTATTATATCGATATTCCTTAAAAATATCGATACGATAATATCGATATATTTTTGCCCATCCCTAAGAATTACTATCTATTTCAGATTGTGTTATACTGTTGTCTGTATCCAAGATATAGGTATTTTGTGTATTACGGAAATAAATGGTATTGTACTCTTTCGGGCAGTTGCAAATCACACATGCACTAGGCGCTAAATTTGGGGATGCTATTGTAAACAACTGTTTTCAAGTGATGCCGTTTTCAGGGTCAGTATTATGTTTGTCTGTTTGTCACAGCATTTTGTTTCCCGTGACCGCCACGTTTCTTAATTACTTATCTGATTTTAGTCTCGGAAATTTATTATTCTAATTGGTTATTAGTACAAAGTTAAACCTAGACTCACATGTTTATCAAAACATTTTCCAAGAAATGTTTGCAATAGGCATGATGACAGATTTTCAAATCCAGGTCTATAATGTATGTACACATCTACTATTTCCGAAAAAACAATATTTCAGTAATAAATTAAATATTAACGCCTGTGACGTCACGCCTTAGTGACAGCTGACATTAGATGTTGTATTTATGTATGTAGAGCTGTGGTTCAGAGATATTTCTTAGAAAGGTATGTAAAGTCACCTAATTAATGGTGAGTTGCAAGTTAACTAACCTCAAAATTAACCTATGACATAAGTGTTGCAACAAATCAACTAATTAAATGATGCAGAAGTGAATGATCGCAACAAAAATTTAAGCGACACGGTGATTATTTTCTTCAAGTGTTTATATTCTCTTTGACTTAAGAAGGCGTGACGTCATTGGGTGTTTCAGTCAAAATGGCCGATTGCAGTATTTTATACTTTTATTTTATTAAAAATCTTATTAATCTCAATGTTTATATTAACACTGGGTCATTTTATAGAATCGTTTCAACATAATAATATATATTTCTATAAAACCATTAATTATTCTTTTATACTCTCATCGTGCCTATTGTACGCGATATAAAAATATTTTTTTAAATGGGTAAAAAATGAAAAATCATACAACTTCTCCTTTTTTTTGAAGGCTTATTTACAAGGTCTAAAGATGTTATAAAAATTGTTTGATAAAAAACTACTGTTTTATTATACTTCTAGAGCGCCATTGAACGGCAAATGTGCGTTTTTTCAGTTTTCAAAAATTCATTTGAACCTTTTTCATTTTAATTTTTAACGTATACGCAGTCGAATAGGATTATTTTAAATATACATCAATAATTGCTTCACCCTGAAACCTGACCTGTAAATAATACAGTATATGATGAAAGCATTTGAACTGTTTTGTTACGAGGAAAACACGATTAGCAGTTTTATATTATTCTTCTTTGTACTTTTATTATAAAAGCCTTTGATGTTTGACCAACTTGAAAAATGATTATGTCAAGAAATTGAATTAACTTTTTACTTCGCGGAATTTCATCTCGATGCTGGCATTTAACTAGTTCATGAATTCGAAATTTCCAGTCTGTCTATTAACGAGACTAGGTATTGCAGTTATTAAAGTCTGAAAATATTTGTATTTATTCGATATCAGTTTTAACTGAAAACGCTTTTATGTAATTTTTTCACCGTTCAGTTTTTGGTTTATAAAATTTTAAAATTTTCTGGTAGCGTTATATTATACAATACTATAGCGACCCGGTCCGGCTTCGTCCGAATTTGTAGATTTTTCGTCGACTTACGTTTTAAAATTGGTCTCTACAAAAAGCGCTTTTATTTTAACGTGATAATATATAGCCTAGGTCCATCTTGAAGGTCCATTCTAAATATTAGTGAAAAAAATTTTGAAATCGCATGAGTAGTTTCGGAGATTACCCCCTACATCCTAATTTACAAACTTTAGTTCTGTATAATATTAGCAGAAAAAAAGTTTAATGCGTAGCATTTTTGAGAAGCATGGCGCTTAATCTGTTGATTTATCATTCTCAATGTTGAGTTGCAGAAAGAATTTTCAGATAATATCTATCTAAGAACCATCGCAGATGAATTACAAACCCTTTACAGAAAAACGCATCTGAATTGATCAAACCGTTTTCCAGATAAATGGCGACATTCGAGTGCACAAACAAACAAATTAACTAACTAACAAACAAACAATCTCCCAGATTAAACGCACATACCTGCTCCGTTCCGTCCTAATTTGACAATGAACTTAGATTGTGATCTCACATTTATTGTAGAATTTTAAATCGATCTTGCTCAAAAATAATTGATCGATTGCAACGGTATTTTTCTTAAACTGTATATAATATGTTACCGGCCAAACCCGATTTCAGGACAAACTAGTTTGGCCTAGGCCAAACTAGTTCTACAAACCAGTTTGGCCTAGGCCAAACTAGTTTGTCCTAGTATGAATAGTAGGCCAAACTAGTTTGTCCTGAAATCGGGTTTGGCCGGTAACATATACATTTATTTAACATCCTTTTTGTACAGTTTCCGCTTCGAAACAACTTTTTTCTACGCATTTTGATTAAAATTTAGCTTGACAAGCGGTCTTTTTCTATAAAGACTAACCATTTATTTTTGTGTGGATACAATCTAATGTTCTACATGACAGAGTTTCAACAACGACATAAGACTGTAAAATATATGATTACCTAATAAAAAAATAAAGAATAGTTACTTCTTACCACAACAGTTTTCATTTCGCGTGCTTTGCTCTCATATTCAGCAAACACTAAATAGCTTAGTGTTTGCTGAAGATAAGAGCATAGCTCCCGAAATGTACATCCGCTAATAAAACTGTTGTGGTAACTATTCTTTAATTTTTTTTTTCAACCACAGTGCTCTTAATATTTGTATGTAATGATTACCATCTGTAATCACTGTCAAATTAATTTTTCTGACAATTCTTTCTGCAACCCAGTGAGTCTACTAATCAAATAACATCAGAGCATCAATTGATTTTAATTTTCGATACCTGAGCCACGCGCCTTACAGTGAGTAGTTTTGTAATTGAAACCAACATTTCGCAATTTAGTGCTAGTGAAATTTTGTTCGATTGATTGATTTTGTGTTCATGAACTAAACTTACAGAGCTACGCGTAGACCGTGCTGCTACGATATAAGCGTAGGTATATTAAATTTACATCAGTAGCGCCCCTACGAGTCATGTTAACAGACTTTGTGCAAATTTATACTTACATAATAATGCACACGATTTAATAATTAACTTTAATCTCAAGTGTATCGTAACATGCTGCACAGTGCATATGGCTTACGTGAACAAATCTACAGTAGCCAGTTAACTAACTGCAAAGTGCATTTTACGTTGCTTCTAATCAGTAGGCGCCCCTTCAGCTGAAATATCAACTTAAACCAAGCTTTACTGAATTCACTGAAGCTAATTTCATTTGTAATATATAGTGGACTTATCTGTTAAAAGTGTCCTGTTTCATTTTATTTCAAACCAACATTTCAAAGTACAATTACTAAAAGCTGATGTTACACTTTTTAGTTATTTTAGAAGTTCAAATAATCAGATAGTTACATTTTTACCCGACTACGACGAAGCAAAAAGGTTATGAGTTTGGCCGGCATGTATGTATGCATGTTCATCTGTTCCCTCATAACTTCTACTACTTATCATAATTTGACAAATAAGGTATTGTTGGAAGCGTTTTGATCGTCCGCTGGTTATAGGCTATGTGACGTCACATTAAATTAAATATGGCGCCCTCTAGAGGACATAAAGTCATGAACTAAAAAAAAAATTTTTCTTTATGTTGCCGTGTTGGGTATCAAATGAAAGGGCTTAATTAGCACATTTCAAAAAAATAAATATTGTTAGCGGTTGCTTGCCGCTTTGCTTGTATGCACTCGATAATTGGGAATAATCACGAAATTATACCCCAAAATAGTTTAAATAAAAAGTAAGTCCAAAAATTATGATACAAGAAAATAGCCGTGGTCGTATGCCACCTACCCTAACGAAACTTACATTTCAACAGTAGGTATTAAGCGATCATAAGCTTCAGAGCAAAGTGCATCACGCTGTACATCTAGACGGCGCCATATGACCATCTATATGAGATGGTATACGGCCACGGCTATTTTTTTGTTTCATACTTTTTAGAGCGTGATTTTTCAGTAGTCTGAGAGAGAGAGATTGTGAATTATAGACGCTCAACAGCTGAGGTCATCAGCGTCTACTTTTCAGTAGTCTGGTTTTAGTTTTTGAACTATTTATTTAAATTATTTTGTGTACACGAAGCCTCTTCACATTTTAATGTCACTTTTATATATTGTAAATTATAGACGCTCAACAACAGAATATCACTGTCAGTAAAAGATTAAAACCGCAAATGAATTTTGTTCATGTGACGTTTATTAAAACTGCAGAATTCTTTTAATATTACGACGCGATAATTAAATATCGTTGTTGAATAAAATAAAAAATAATGTAATATTTTTACAGGCTTTAATCGGGTTATACCGGGTTTTCCCCGCTACACAACGGTCGGCGACAGACACCACGGCGTTTACAACTTGCGTATTAGCAACGCATCCCTGGATGACGATGCGGAATTCCAGTGTCAAGTTGGACCAGCTAAGTTTAATAAGGCGATCCGTGCGAACGCAAGACTTACCGTCATATGTAAGTAGTATTTTAATTTACCTATATTTACTTAAAATTACGAGAGCGTATTTATGGAACTAAGTAGCAGTGCCTTGTGCACATATATTTAATATTCCTATAATATTGCTAGTAGGAATCGAGAGAAAGACTTGACCATTACGGTGCAGACATATATGCGTCTGTCTCACTTATTGTGCGCTGAGTCTCATGCGCATGTCCGTGAATGGATTATAAGCTGTGAAAGGGAGTGGCTTGCACATATATTTAATACCTTCCAGGCGCGGTCGCAGCCTGAAATTTTGGGGGGGGTCACTCACTACACTAATAAAAAATAGGTATTTGGAATAAAATTTCCTTTTATTATTTGGCAAATTTTTGAGATTTTTCAATTTGACCTTAGATTTTGGGGGGGGGGTCATGTCCCCTGTGACCCCCCCCTTCGGACCGCGCCTGATACCTTCTACATTGCTAGCAAAGATCAGGAGAAAGACATAAACAGTACGGTGCAGACATAATATATTCGTCTGTTTCACTTATTATTCTATTCACTGAGTTAAGGCACATATTACAAAATATAATAGGTATGCTTTATATTTGTACATTTCGTTGACTGTTTTTAAATATAAGTTCAGACTAGTGATGTGTCGCTCCTGAGCGAGTCGTTCATAATGAACGACTCCTTTCTCGGAGCGGAGCGAGACGCTCTTTTTTTGTGAATGACTCACTCCGAGCACCATTGCTCTGTGCTGAGCTGTTCTGTACTGTTGCATTCGCACATTTACAGAGCGCACACAGCACAGGCCACAGAGGCACTAGTGAATTTTGCACGTACGGAGTTATCTTTGCTGAGTCATTTAATGTTGAATGACACACTGTAAGAGTAATAGTACTAACCTTACAGTGACTTAAACCATTCACATTGACGTCATTACCAAATATATAATATTGTAACAAAAACATTATTATTGTTAAGCTTTTATTATACTTTATTGTTTATCCGAAATGTGAATATTATATTAAGATCAGAATCATATATTAAAATGAGCTCAAAGCCGAGTGTATCTATTGTGCTGTGCAATGCTACGTAACTCTTGACAGTTTATACCTCTGCAGTCTGCACTCTTGTGTAGTGCGTACTGCCTAGTGTAGCTCTTTTGAACGACTCCCTCTGAGCGACTCTTTTTAGTGAGCGGAACGCACGGAGCCAGCTCCCAATAAAGAGTAATGTAGACACATCATTAGTTCAGACAACGAACAAGTAAATTTGCAGACAAATTTATTTTTATACATGAACTTCTATTTTTGGCTCACAGTGTGTGGCATTATATGATTATTACATACCTAGAATGTAATAATTTTTATATGGTAAAATTTTACGGGATATACAAGGCTAAAAATTTAAAAGATATTTTTATTCACTAAAACATTCTTTAATGGCCAACGGTTCGGAAATATTTTTTGTTTTCTTCAAGACCTATAACAAACAATAATACCTTACACATCTTATTCTTAAAATTTTTTATTATAATCATTTATATAGAAGCGATTTTTTCCTTTACTTGTGCTATGATACCATCCTCTATGCCAAATTTAAAGATTCAAGATCAACGGGTTTCGATAATTGAGTCAAAATACCTGATTTCTGAAAGGCCGCGTCTTTTTAGAGCATCGAGCTAGAAGCTTGACTTTTTCACAGGACAATGGGATTGCCTTAGTCTTTGGTATTAATTTCAACTTAATACCTAAAGCCGTCCTTGAGTAAAAGGGTTGACGGACAAACTGACAACAAAAGTGATCCTGTAAGGTTACATTTTTTATTCTGAGATAAGAAAATCTTACAATCGACGAGGTAAACTTATAGGTGCTTAATATTTAGTAGGTTTATTTTCATTTGATATCATCCATTATCTATAAAGTTTTCTAGACTCTAGATTTGATTCTAATAAACTTGACGAGGTTGGTACAAGTGGCTAATAAATATTTGTTTTTTATGCGTAACACATTCAAATTGTCAAATGTAACGTCTGAATAGAAATCTTCAAATAAATAACCAATTTTTTCAGACTGTATATTGACAAAAATATATAAAAAAATATAATTCAATATCTCAATAAACGACGTTCCGGTCCGGATTCGGATTTTCTTCAGAAATATGTAATCTAAAAAATATAAAATTTATTGAGATATTGAATTATATTTTTTTATATATTTTTGTCAATAGGTATACAGTCTGAAAAAATTGGTTGATAATTTTATTTATTTGAACATTCTTATATTTTTAAGAACTTGGAAAAGCATCACTTGCCTGAAAGAAAATAATCTACACGTATGCCATAAGAGGTTAAGATGGAATTGGTTGAATATTAGCATTCGAGCTTAAATTCAAGATGGCTGAAGCTTTCAAGCTTACGCTTTATTGTCTCTGCATATATTCTGTTGTAAATTTGTACCGAATGTTCAAATCAGAATTTCCCGTACACGCAGTTTACTTGAGTTTTTATCCACATGAATATCTTGAAGAGAGACGGAACTAGTTTGGCCTGGGGACACGAAATATTAAAAAATAAGCACAATCTTGCGCCGACGTTTCAATGACATTACCTATGTTAAAAATGAATTTTTCCTACAAGTCACTAATCATTGAGGTCAGTTATTCCAAAATTTTTACGTTACAATACCTTATCGACATTTTTAATAATTCTAGAAAGTAAGATACCTAAAACCCAAATAAAGAAAACATAAAATTCTATTAAAAAAAAACGTTTTAAAGACAAACTTTCATTACAAAGGAAAAAAATAATTTTTAATAATTTAGGTTCATAATTATAAAAGCGTGGGCCGTAACTAATGAACTATCACGGAGCTTACAACCCACGCTTTTATAATTGTGAATCTAAATTATTAAACATTTTTCATTTTTAGTCCACTGCAACCAAAGCTTGTCTTTAATTTTTTTTTCTAATATTTATTTCAAAATTTTTAACCTATGCATTTCTCATAATGGAAGAAAAAGGTAGTCCGCTATCTTGAGGCATCTACGATTTTGGGTTTATAAAGACTCCACATAAGCTTACCGTATTCTACTCGTCAAACCCTTTCATTTGATATTAATGTCAAGGGAGTTCGAAGAAACAGACAATCCGCCATCTTGGGGCGCCCGCCATATTGTATTTAATTAAAACAATATTATTTATACTATATTGCATTGTCACACGTGTGCATAATTTCAAAGCTCTATCGTAGTTAGTATTAGTCGATATTTTGATTGCAAGTTTTGACCCAAACTGACTGACTGGTAAACATAAAAACTGGTAATAATAGGAATAAACATCTCCTAAAATTTAAGTTATGCAGTGTGAGGGCTAGTTAATCTTAAAAAGCAGTAGGTACATCTGTTATTAAGTTAAATTATTTGCTGTTGAAAAAAGCCCCCTGCATTGTCGTTTTATATATATGTTTATAACAGCGCGGACAAATCATCCGCGAATTTTTTAGGACACATACGCTATATCTTATAATATTATACGGCATATATTATGACATAATACATATAAATACCTACATAGAGCCATGTGTGTAGTGTTTATACACTTATTTAGCATATTGCCGTTACATGTACAGATAAATATACATATGTAAGCACGAGAGAAGAACTTACTGTGTGTGCTTTTCGAATATTAAAGCTTCTTATATCTCAAGTTATTTGAATACAAACTACTTATTACCTCCTGAAAATGCTCAAAAGCTTGCCAACGTTCTAATATTTTCAACAGCTTTATTATAATGTAAATTTGGTACAAGATTTCATCCTAGTCAGTTCCATATAATTAGCATGTCGTAAACACAGAAAATTGTGCACAATTATTAACTACTTGTAGACCAAGAGCCAGTGACCAATTTGAGGTGGTCATTTCAAAAGTCATGAAACTTTTCCTAGTAAATCCTCTATACCTACTGTAAATCAAAAGCCACTTCTGGCAGCCCTCTGTGGCCGGGGTAGACTACCCTAAAATTTTAAAGAGGGTAAGAAATAAAATTCATTTTGGTCAAAGTATCAGTCCTGAAATTTCAGGAAATTACTTTCGACAGTATTTTATCTTCATAAAATTTTTGCCAGAACATTTACATCCCTCCTAATTGTTGACAGAACACTTTAAATATTTATAAAAAAAAAATTCATTTTTGTCATTTTATCAGTCTTCAAATTTTAACAGAATATATAAAATAGATGAAAAATAAAAAATATACAATGCCAGAACGAAATTCCATCACCAACAATCTGCCAGAGCGAAAAACATGTTCGTGTGAGTGCAAGTAAGACAGGAATATAGAAACCTGCGGGTAAGAAAGAGATAGCTAATTGGAGAGTAAAATATGTAGAAGTTAAATGTATACCGTATAAAAAAAATTTTATTATACTAATTAAGAAGTACAAAATGCATATTGTTTGATAAATTAATGAGTTGCTTAATAGTCGTCTTCATCCTCGTGTGCACTATCGTATTGGTCACCGTGATTCTCAATGAATACAGAATCATTTGAATCTTCTATAAATTCAATTTGATGCTCTAATATCCCATCATCTGTGAACAAGATTAATAATACGTAATATATTGAGAAAATACACTCACCATCGACATTGGCATAATCTGCTTCAATATCAATGTTGTCGTTAGCGATGGCATCACTCACTGTAGGTGGTAGCTGATCTCCCATGAACCAGTGAAAATCGTACTGACCATCATTCAACACCCATCCATTGTCTTCTGGACGCAATATTGTAGGCAAATCCAAGTGCGCATTCCTCCATATGCAAGCGATATATCTCGTTCTCAATACGTGTTGATGGAGTTCAGCTTGACATGGAGGCAAATGACATGCATCAAATTTAACTACTTTATTTTCAAACGGTTCATCAATATTTTTAGCTGTGAAATTTTTCATGAATAGTTCGAATCTTCCACTATTTGTGTCATCAGAATTCTTTATTTTATAGATTTGGCATACAAATTTTTCTAATGTCGCAAAAATGTCAGTATCCATTACATCTTCAGTTACATTGGCAAGATTGATAAAAGCTTCTTGATAAATTTTTGATTTCATCAGTAGCTTAAACGGATTAATTTTTCCTTTTCTATAAAATGCTGGATTATAATCACATCCAGTAAAGGCGTGATATGAAAATAAAATAGAAAATAAAATCCATAGATGCCCAATTAGCTATCTCTTTCTTACCCGCAGGTTTCTATATTCCTGTCTTACTTGCACTCACACGAACATGTTTTTCGCTCTGGCAGATTGTTGGTGATGGAATTTCGTTCTGGCATTGTATATTTTTTATTTTTCATCTATTTTATATATTCTGTTAAAATTTGAAGACTGATAAAATGACAAAAATGATTTTTTTTTTTATAAATATTTAAAGTGTTCTGTCAACAATTAGGAGGGATGTAAATGTTCTGGCAAAAATTTTATGAAGATAAAATACTGTCGAAAGTAATTTCCTGAAATTTCAGGACTGATACTTTGACCAAAATGAATTTTATTTCTTACCCTCTTTAAAATTTTAGGGTAGTCTACCCCGGCCACAGAGGGCTGCCAGAAGTGGCTTTTGATTTACAGTAGGTATAGAGGATTTACTAGGAAAAGTTTCATGACTTTTGAAATGACCACCTCAAATTGGTCACTGGCTCTTCCTCTATTGTTTTATTGTTGATATTTTAAACTTCAGATAATTTGAACCTGTGGTTCCATACCTCAAAAAAATAAGAATGAAAACAATATCTGTATAAGAGGGATAAAAATCGAAAAAATAAAGCTATGTTCGAGTGGCCATATTTCGGTCAATTTTTAACCTAAAAAAACTTTCTACCCAATATTTTAAAGGACATTTCGTCTACATTTTTTTCTACAAAGCAATGCCTATACCTATCTTTGACCTAAAAAAAAGTTATAGGCAAAAAAGCAAAAAAAAAAAATCGAAATTTTGACTTTTTTTCCCTTTTTGTTTCAGCATTTTTGCCATTAAAAAAATGTTTTAAAAATTTTTTAATAAGCCATTTTAATGGGAAATTCAATTCTCTACAAAAAATTTCATATAAAGTATATCGAAATTTTGTTTCGTTTGCGAGATATATTGCAAAAACTGAAAAGGGTGCATTTTCATCCCCATTTCCAATTTCCATCCTCTAATTTAATAGCACTCACGGTTTTTTCTTCTTGAATGGCCCATTGACCGATTCTTGCAATAAAAACCCGTGAACGTCTTAGTTCCTTTCTATATCACATATTCAATAGTCTACAAGAAAATAACAAACAAAATCATTTTATCATTTATTTACCTGAAATCAAAACGTTTCACTTAAATTTAAGAAGTTATACTTTAAATGCTTATTTTTTTAAGCGCTTGAATACGTGCTCGATGCTTTTAAGTATTTTTGGAAATGAAAGTGCTTGTCACTTGAATAAATCGGGTATATATGAAAGTGCTCGATGCTTCAAGCACTTAGCTTCTGTGATTTGCCCAGCTCTGCAAACAATAAAGTATACGACATACTATTGTAGTGATATTTATTAGTGTAGATTACAGGGCATTATTAGACAGATGCATTATATGTATATTGTACGACGTGTTTTGTGTAGTCACCGGATTAGGGATCAGCTAAATTACGTACAACGTTGATATACTGCACAGATACACACTCCGCATATAACGTAGGTGAGCTTTCCTGCTGGATCCGTTTCTCCAATACAGCAAAATCGTATACTTACACTTAAAGCAATCGCATCACTACGATCGTGTACAGAACACAACTTTTTTTCGGTTTTACTAAATCAAGTTCTGTTGGATTGACAAAAAATTTCATTTGACAATGACCTCAGATTGTAATCATACAGTTACATTTGCCATACATCAGGAGCAGTCTAATGTCGTATTCATCTAGAGCAGGGGTGGCGAACCTATGGCACGCGTGCCACAGGTAGCACGCGACAGATTATTATGGGCACGGCGTTGATTGAGGTACAAAATCGAAATAAACAAAAATATGCTAGATGGGAAAACAATTGACTATCACCAAACAACAAATACGAAAAAGTTTCATGGCCCTCAATGTATTATCAAAATTATTAATTTTATCAATGTTTAATTCATTTTTTTGACAATTAAATTTCTTTGGTTGCTTGTCGGCACGTCATGGCTATACATTAAACATTTTTGGAAAAAAAGCGAGTATGCTTTAGACCACACGACTGAAGTAAAACTTCCTGCCATAATTTGTTATTATTCACCCGAAAATTCACAAAATATGACCTTTAAAATGAATTTACAATTTTATTTACTTTAAACGTAGAATATTACATAAAGATCCCGACTGGCAAGTGAAGAGTACTGCTTATATTTTCGGCCACCTGATGGCGCCAATTATGTGTCATTCTATTGTTAGTACTGCTTATATTTTCGGCCACCTGATGGCGCCACTAGCCAGTGAAGTATTTGTTGAGGAAGAGAGAAAGTAAATGTACGCGCTAACCTATCTCTCTTGCCCCTACAGTAATATACGAAACGTAACTTTCTCTCTCTTTCTATCTTCACTAACTTAATCTCCCTGTCAACTTCCGTTAGCCTCGAACAGTCACGCACCGTTCGCCTCGTCCGATTTCCGTAAACGCTTTCGTCAGGCATTTACCAGTTACTCCCAAGCGTGTCAAGCGTGCCTAAAGAAGTTTTACTTCAAAAATGGCACCTATAGGTGTAGAAACGACTTGTGTAGCGGTTCAACTTGCCGATACTCCTCGTTTAATATACTGTCACTTCACGTGTATAATAGACTTCATTTCGCCCTAGACATCCAATCTGTTATTATATACAAATTTATACATTTCATGCACTTACACCTACAAGTGCTATCTAAATTCCTATACGCTATTACAGTGTGCATATTTATATGTATGTATGTAAGTGGTATTGTTCACCAACCTGCCATCTGTCAGGAACAATAACAGACGATAACACGTCGACTGACAGTGAATTGTAAAGACTTATCCCCAATCAATGGATTTGCATACGTCCCGTTATTGTATACAACGTGGTTGGAAATGCATATCTCACTATATATCCTTGCGTGATTATTTCTTGTGGCGTAAACAATACTACCATTTCTTATTTGCATCTTCTTTGAAGGCGAATCAACAATATCGAAGATAGCTACTCCATATTGTGGTCAGTATTAGAATTTACAGCGCTTTCTGTAATATAACGGCACGGTTCGTCTTCGCTCGAATTTGTAGATTGCCAACGTATTGTAACACACTCCCAGCCGCCCAGCTGTGACGACACTGACTCCCGTCGGATGTTCTTGGTCTAACAATAGCACACATAATTCCGTGGAACAACAATGAGCGTAGGTAGAAGGTTTTGTTGTAAAAGCAGGTAGCCAAATCCCAAACTTCCTAGAGTTGCAATGCAGGTATAGAGAAGGGTTGAGACGATTCGAGAAACTGCTACAAGACATACCCCACGTATATAAATACCGGCGCGCGGCAGTTCACAAGTCAGACTCAGTTGAGACATGGTGAAGTAAACACGTGTGTTATACCAGTACGAAATAAATACATATAGCTGTTGGTTATTAGACCATTGAGTTAAGATATACATTTACTAGAGTGCGAAGATAAATATTGCATATAAGTCGTGTTGTAGTGTTTTTGTGTATACATAGAGATTTAGTAGTGACTTTGTGTTATTTTTATTTTATTACTTAGAATAAATTGTTTTCTGTTACGTTATTAGTTTTATTACATTTTTCAAGAGAAGTATTTTTAGTTTATTTGTTTTGTTAAATTATTTGTTGTAAATAAATATTTACCACCACATGAAGAACAGTTTTGTTACAGTATTCTCGTTGACTTACGCTGCAAAATTGGTCTCCTGAAGATCCGTTCTAAATATTGGTGAAAACATTTTTGAAATCGGATGAGTAATTTCTGAGTTTACCTCCTACATCCAAACTTACAAAATTTACCTCTTTATAATATTAGTATAGATTAATGTTGAGTTACAAAAAGCATTGTGAGAAAAGAGAAAAGTATAGAATTTCAAATTAATCGTCCTCGAAATGTATTTGATTGATTGAAAAGATGTTATTTTTAATCGCGCTAGAATTTTTCAATCCTGATAATTTTCGTTCGGTGTACACCTGATTCTCAATATTCGTGGTTTTTTTTTTCAGATTTTTCTGAGCGATCAATATTAGAAGATAGGGCAAAGTGACAGCTGTTAAGTGGTTTATCCCGAAAAATGCTTAAAAAATATACATTAAGTATAATATATATTATTACATTCGTGCTTCAATAAGCTTTAAATTGGCACCCTACACGAAAAGTTTCTTTTTTCATTTACCATCTCACCCCCTAAAATTAACCCCCAGAATCAAATTCAACTTTTTATATTTCACGTCTGTGACTATGCTTAGGCCAAATAGTTTCAGAGAAAATCGCCTGTGACAGACAGACGGACGAACGGACACCCGAGATTGATTTCATAAGAGTTTCGTTTGCACGGAGCAATAAAAAGTTTTTTAAACAAAAAACGTGTAAAAGTCGTTCGATTTGAAATCTTACATTTTATTTTTAAGCCTCCTAGATATTATCATTTTAAATAAATAAAATTATCGATCAATTTTTTCAGACTATATATTGGCAAAAAAAGTATAATAAAATTATAAATCAGTAAATTCACTAGATGACGTTTCTATCCGGATTTGGATCTTCTTCAGAAATAATCTAAAAAATTTATAAATTAATCAGCTGTATATCTACTTATATTTTCTAATAGAATGGAGTTTGAATTATCGAAATATTAATAAAAAATTTGAATTATCATTTTAATTTTAACCGTTAAATCAAATATACCTACAGAATTATTGTTGAACGGTGGGTCACTTTCGTATTGGACGGTTATGTAACTATGTATTTATGATGCAGTATGGATGACAGAGATAGGGTGTAATGTGACGCTCCAAGTGTTGAGCACCTTTAGAAAGCCTTGATTGAATGCTGTGTACCCTAGCATGCCGCTCATTAATTTAGGAATATACATACTAACATACATATACATGCATCAGTTCACGGAGGGAAAGATCACGGGTTCTGAGCCCGGCAGCAAATACACCGTTATGATGGTTACAATAACTGGGCAAAATAACACTGCAACTATATCGTGTGGTCTATAGCTTAAAGCCGCTGCACGCGAGGCTGGTTTTTCCGACTAGAATCACTGCTAGGACTTGAGCTCGCTGGCGTGCGAGCTACGAGAATGGAAGTGACGTCACTGCGAGGTCAGAAGAAGATTTTCGATATTAGAAACGACGCTAACTTTCTCGTTTATTCGTCTGCTTGTTTTCATCAAGAACCAATCAGGAAACAGTATCTTGTCATTGGGCGACACGGATAAACGCCCACAAACAAACACGGCGTTATACTATGTGTTCTGTTCAGAGACAATGAACGTTCACTTTAGTTAATATTCGAAGTGTCACTGTGTGCGCACCAAACCCATCTACAAAGCAAGCTTCAATGCACGCGTCGTGTGAAGCGAGCACATAAAAGCCATTACCAAAACAAGCGTTGCAGCACGCTTGAAATATAGCACATTCAAATTTAGCAAGGAATCAGCCTTACGTACGCAACCTTGACTGTATCCGAACGCGAGATATTAAAGTAATAGTTATTGGCGTAACTAGTAGTAAGTCATTCATCGCGCTGACAGGTCATGACTTAGCCTACAAGTTGCGCCCATAATTTTATTCAACAATTGCGCGTTATTCATGTTTTAATTATAATGAGATGTTGTAAATATCTATTTATTTCTTTATAAAAAAAAACTGTCAATACTAACAGCACCAAACAGCACGATTTAATGTTTTGGTTTGAGGTTAGCCGGTTATGAATAAACTCCATGTCGAAAACATTCGGCCTCTCAATTTTAGTCTCAATGGGTAACAACGGAGTTGTTGTTACCTACTATTTCGTTACGACTCAGAAAATAGTTACGTTTATTTTCATTACTCCACAATGGCCGAGCTAGTAGGAATCTTCATTGAGTTATGACAAGTAATTGTCACCAGTCGGTAAATGGCTATTTAGGGTTCGGTTTTTAGGCATGATAAAACATGAATAGCGCGCATGAGTTGAATAAAAGAAGATATCTATACAAATACGTAACAAGAAAAGTAAGTAGGTACGCAATGAATTAAAGGAATCGTGCTTTTTACGTTACTATGTTGTCGCCGCTACCAAGAAAACCACATTCATTTGCTTTTATAGTACGCGCCACGAATCTAAAAGGCTCGGAAGTTAGATGCGAATGCAGACTTGCGTTTGTACAGTCTGTTGAAAAACTACAAACTCGCAACTCAACAAAACTGACATAGCAATAACAACTTGACAATTGCGTACTCAACTGTACTTTAAAGCAGGAAAGCGACAAGTGACAAAGGCAACGAGCGATCACGGCCAATCACCGACGAACGTACGTTCCGTGTAGGTAGCTGGGAGGTGGTGGGATTCTCAACGGCTCTAAAATGTGCCTTTGCGACGCTGTTTGTGACTAATTTCAGAACATTTTAGATCCGTGGCGCGTACTATACGTGGTTTTACTGTTAAAAAACACCAATTATTGACGTAAAATTACAACGCAACGTCAGAAAAAATGTTTATTTAAACCAGTCACCATCGGAATAGAAACACGAAACTTCCAGAAACGCGCTGCCTGAGTTATCGATGGGTTTTTTTCTGATATAAAAAACGCGGGATGACAACTGTTCATCAACTAACACTCGTTAATGACCTCAATTGTCAAGCGTTTGTAACCTTACAATCTTTCTCTCTCTCTCGTCAGCTAACAGAATATTGGCATGCAATGAAGACACTGTCTAGTTATGTCCTGTTATTGTAGCTATCACCCGGTTGACACAAGGTTACAGGAAGGGTGTTGGGGACTTGTGAGGGATTCGCCTGATGGGATCTGCTGTGCTCACTTGTAGTGTTGATACCAAGATGTGTGTATCTGTGCTTTGCCATTGGGGTTTGTTATACTTCAGGGTCTGTCTAACTGTTAAGTAAGGTTCGGACACAACGAACGCAATAAATACGAACTTTAAGCGCAGACAAAATAGATTCGCAAAGTAGGTATTTTACCAACATGGTTACAATATTAATATTTAAAGACCATTGACAAACTTCAAAGAGGGGATTCAAGAGCCAATTTTAAACTATTTTAAAATCACTTTTTACAAAATTTTACATCTTTCCGTTTTGAGGTTCCCCGAATCCAAAAAAACATATTTTTGAAAAAATTCTTCGGGTCTGTTAGTCTGTGAACACGATACAGGTCAAAAGGATGAGCGGATTGAAACCAAATTTTGGTAGGATGTTTGGTATGCAAATATGAAGAGCCCTATTATTTTTGGGGACAATCGGCGCATGCGCAGAGGATATATATACTATAACGTTATTTTTTTTATATAATAATGGTATACTTTTCATAACGGCTTATTATTCTATTTATTTTTTCAAGAAAATTTCGTTAAAAATTTATAAAACTCTTGCTTGCGCAAGCAAGAGTTTTATAAATTATCTTTGAATGAACAAAAAGAAACTTTCTCTGAATTTATGGTTCCTAAATTGCTTTTTAGTGATATTTTTTTGTTTTAAGTTATTATGATAATTTTAATGATTTTTATAAAAAAACAATTCTGAAGATGGACTAATTGTCCGAAAGCGCTCAATTAAATAATTAAAAATAAAATTTTGTTGGAAAGGATTTCTTCTCATTTTCATGTACTTGAGTGCTGAACAAAAATTCGGGAAAGTCTTCGCGGTTGACTAGTACTATTTATTGAATGTTAAAACTTGAAATCAATCACGAACGTATTGTATAACGTTCCGTTAGATAACTGTTAATTAAACCATTTTATAGAATATTTGTTTTAGAATGCAAGTGCGTCGGTTGTCCTGCGGGAATTTCTTTGAAGAGATCTGTCTTAGACAATAGTGTTTCATGTAGCTTGTCAATATTATGCTAGGGATGAGCGAAATGACAAGGTGAAATGACATAACGTGCGTACGTATTGAACTGTAGGTAGTGTCAACACATCCATAATGAATGTGCGTTCTCTTGCTCTTTGACAAACGCTGACATCGGTAATGAATATTGCGTCGATTGCCTACCCACATTAGGTACATATCCATCATGACGCCGATCTGTCGTGCTTGTCATGTCGATTTATTCACTAACCGTAAAGCAATGTTACAATAGTCAATGTAAAATAGATGTATCCTATAACTAAATAATAATAATTATTATAAACTTAAATTAACAGATTTTCAACCACTAACTTGATAGTGAATTTCTCACCTTTTGTCGATATTGATGTTCTGCGGGCTCATTCACATTTAAGAATAAAAATAGTTGAAAGCAATTGGATCAGATTCAATACTAATAATAATTGTTTATTTATTTAATACATACAACAATAGTACAGGAAATTGTCAGACATATTAAAAATTACAATAAAACAAACATTGGTTACTTTTATATATTAATACACTAGTAACAAAAATTAAAGGATATAAAAAAAAATCTAAATTTTTGGGTAATATTCAACGAGCTGTAACTCCGAGGGAAATGATTGTACAGAAAATAAAAAAAAAGCAAATTATAGCTCCAAGTATCTAGTTTTCAGGTATGACCATGAATTTTTTTTTTATGTTTTAGTCTGGAGAAATTTTAAAGAAACTACCAAAAAAAAAATTTTCCAAATTTTTTCTTGTCTAAAAAAAGGTATACGGACTTCAAAAATTTTTTTTCCATCATTCCACTCGAAAACTCTCGTAGAAAATTTAATGCCCTTTAATTTGATGTACTCATGAAGCCTGTACGATGATTTGCCGCAGAGTTATCGTCAATCAAAGCCAAAAGCATCTTTTTAACTTTAATAATCAATAACTCTGGAAATAATGATCGTATAGAAAATCGATGGGGGGTTTTGAAAACTTCACAATATTCCCTATAAGAAACTGTGAATGGCTATTGACGAAAAAATTTTTTTCGAAGCAAAAATCTTGATTGAAAAAAGGATAAAAATTTGCGTAATTAAGGATATTTGGATAAATTGGTATAACTTTGGATAAAATGGATGAACGAAGGATATCGTCAGTAATTTTTCAACCTTAAAGTGTCCTGAAAAATCCCTGAAAAATTCAAAACGATGCGATTTTTTTTTCTTAGTGCCCCGAAGCTTCAAATTTATTGTTTTTGCAAAAATCACCATTATGGGCAATTTTTCAATTTTTATTCATTTTTTCAATGAAAAAAAATTTTTTTTATCGATAATCTGTATTTTTTCGATCGAAAAAATCGTGTTTGTTAAAAATTAAAAAAAAAAAAATTTTAATTTTTTTCAAAAATTTTTTTTTCGAAAATTTTTTTTTCGAAAATTTTTTTTTTCAAAATTTTTTTTTGTTAACGTCTTCAGAATGCTCCATTATTGTCAAAAAAAATTAACTGGATTTTTTTTACCACTGCAACTGCCTTAGTTTTAAATGTCAACTTAAAAAATCAATAAAAAAAATCGATATACCCCCCAGTGGATGTCGGCTTTTCTTCACACTAAACGTGAATTTGAAGCTTCGGGGCACTAAGAAAAAAAAATCGCATCGTTTTGAATTTTTCAGGGATTTTTCAGGACACTTTAAGGTTGAAAAATTACTGACGATATCCTTCGTTCATCCATTTTATCCAAAGTTATACCAATTTATCCAAATATCCTTAATTACGCAAATTTTTATCCTTTTTTCAATCAAGATTTTTGCTTCGAAAAAAATTTTTTCGTCAATAGCCATTCACAGTATCTTATAGGGAATATTGTGAAGTTTTCAAAACCCCCCATCGATTTTCTATACGATCATTATTTCCAGAGTTATTGATTATTAAAGTTAAAAAGATGCTTTTGGCTTTGATTGACGATAACTCTGCGGCAAATCATCGTACAGGCTTCATGAGTACATCAAATTAAAGGGCATTAAATTTTCTACGAGAGTTTTCGAGTGGAATGATGGAAAAAAATTTTTTGAAGTCCGTATACCTTTTTTTAGACAAGAAAAAATTTGGAAAATTTTTTTTTTGGTAGTTTCTTTAAAATTTCTCCAGACTAAAACATAAAAAAAAAATCATGGTCATACCTGAAAACTAGATACTTGGAGCTATAATTTGCTTTTTTTTATTTTCTGTACAATCATTTCCCTCGGAGTTACAGCTCGTTGAATATTACCCAAAAATTTAGATTTTTTTTTATATCCTTTAATTTTTGTTACTAGTGTAAATAAATATTCAACTTATTCTGCAAATTATTTTCATTGTGCCAAATAAAATACATGAAAATTACGTATAGCTTTTGACTCTTACATCCTCCCTTCCTTTAGTGTAGTTTAAAATACATAGGTACTTTCTTTTTTTATTAGCATAATAGGCTCATTTTTTTGTGAATTTTGAACAAGAAAGTGTATATGAGCAACAACCTTCACGATAGAAAAGGGAACCAATCAGGAGCTCGGAAACTGATAAAAATGACTGCCTATATGGAGAGAAACGGCAACTTCACTTTCGTATTATCTTTTAAATGCAAACGCACAGTTTTTTTTACAAATGTTGGCTTGTTTGCTTCATTATATCACAAAATTATTTAATTAATTTGATAGCATAGGTCCTATTTTACTACCGCACGGATTAAGATAGTTTTCTAAAAAAAAATATTAACAGAGAGAATCACCTTTTTAATAAAAACCGGTGCGATAAGAATGATAAATCTTCAATTATTATACGTTATTATAATGTTACGTTTCTTTGTTTTAATATTTAAATGCGATGATGATTATGAAATGCAAATATAAAGTTGTTATGCGCCAGTTCAGTAAATAAAATTAAATCGAATTTCTGAAAGGTGACAATTAGTGTCAAAAGCGTTATTATTCACAACCAGCTTGATATTTCATTAGATATTTGTGTAAAAACAACGGTCGGTAAGAAATCTACTTCATTATATTTATGAAGTGCTACATTTTTTAATGACACATAAATGTTGTAGTAGGTACCGTCTTTCTTTTTTGAAGAAAAAAAGCATTGTTTTGATTTGAATATCCAAACACAACATTCCAAAAGATAACCTCAAATATCACCCCTTTCTCCCTCTCTCTGAAACTTATCACCGGTCCACTTAGATCTATCTTTATATTGTAACGAAACTGATAAAACTGTTCTTTGTTGGTGGAAAAAAATTTATTTACAAAAATAAAGGTTAACAAAACAAACTAAAAAGTACTTCTCTACAATAATGAAATAAAATAAATAACGGAAAAACAAATGAATTCTAAACAATAATGACAACACTAAATTACTATGTTCAACGAGTATTTATATCACAGGACACACCAAAATTTATCACTCCATTATTTATTTACACAGTTCTCAATTTATTTATTTAGCGTCTATTTATTTATGTCGTTCGCGCACTGTTCACTTCTTGACTGACTGCCTTGTTTGTTTGTTGCTGCTCCGCTTATATAGCCCTTCAGTGGCATTCTGGAACATTCTCGAAGCGTCGGCATCTTCTATGCGGTTCCGACAATAATGTGTGTAATGTTGTTTACACGGTTCCGACAACAATGTGCGTATTGTTGTCGCCTCCAGTGGCGTCTCGTTACAATATAAACAACATGATTCACATGGCGCAACTAATATCACATACACAATTCACATGGATGCCAATATTTTTTTTATACCTCCGCGATGTATTCGATGTGTCAATGTATGGTGTTATGGTTATTAATCTTCTTGTGTAGCAAACGTCATGTTGTTGCTGCATTCACCGGATGCAGCAACAATAAAATATAGACATGTACCAGTCGGTTGGTGCTTTCGGCTTGCATTTTGCGCACCAGACTTTTTTAAACGATTATCGAATGTTAATTCATTAGCACTGGATAATTAGACAACTTGAGATGCGTCACCTTCGTTGCTTATTTAATGGTGTATGCAAAAAAACGTGACATATGGTGCAGCTCTATATAAATTAACAATGCCATTAAACCGTGTGTTGCTGTTTCTTTATGTCCACACAACTAACATAAAACTCATAATTAGCACTCATAATAATAATAATGAGTTTAAATTTAGTTTTGCAGACATTGTTACCATAAAAAGACTTGACTTTAATATTTAGTAGACACAGAACCCCTGTGAGCACAGAGAATATAGATTCACTAAATTATGTACACAAAATATTTACTACAACACAGGAACACAGCACAAAGTTTATCAGCACACTTGTCTATTAACTATAAATCATTTATGTAAAACCACTCACTAAAGTTTGTTTATTTTCACAGTATAACTGAATAATTTATGTCATACTGCCAGAGCACTGTGTCAACACATGAACAACACGAATAACTGACTGACTAACTTGCCCACTCTGCTCGCCTTTTATAGTTTTGGCCCACGCTCAGTCGAACGTTCTAGAAGAACCTTTTTCTTTTCCAGGCAAATTCTCAGAAGGTCTCACCAGAACCTTTTCTTTACATGCATTGTTCTCTCTAAGCGATTGTCTAGAGGTCGGGTGTTTTTACCTGTTTCCATTGTTGTCGTTTCTAGTAGTTTCTACTGATTCCATGGTCGTCCCATCAAGGGGCACGCAACAATATACTCGTAGATAGATAGATAGACTCTCAAAAGCTGAGGTCATCAGTCTCTATGTTATGTATTAGAGAATCTTCCAGCCGACTGGTACGAGCTCGGGTTCCTATGGTAGCGCCTGGCAGATGTAAAACATAAATGCGAAATTCTAGCAATTAAATTTCGCCCGGTCATCTAACGAAATTCTATAGTAATTAAATTAAACGTATCAAAAAACACCATGTTCGCTACTCCAAGCGCTAATACATAACTGTTCAACGCATACACACAGCTAGGGCAAATGTTACGTAACAGCGTCGCACCAATTGCACGCTTTGATTACCAACCAAACGCGTCAATAGATGTTTCACATCAATAGATAAGTCCTAAAATTTTTACTGGAAATTTCGAATAGCAGTTCTCGGTTGGTGTGTACGTACGTACGTACGAATTCTACACAGCACTGCAGTTCTCAGTCGATTGAGAGTCAGTGAGTGTGTACTGTGTAACGGTATTAGATATAAGATTATTATTATTATTATTATTTCATATTTATATAATCTAATGATATACTAAGGAATATAATATCTTATATGGGTGTCTACATGAACCTAGTCTCGCACCTACCATGTGATTAATACGTCTTATTGCAAGTCTTTTTGCATATATGCATGTCTACGTCACTGACTGATGCTAACTATTAATCTGGCGTTATAAAGCTGACATTGATGCATTCCTGCACCGTGTTGCGCTAAACTAAACTAAACACTCTAACTGCCTTATGAATCTTTATTTCAGTTAAACGGCACAGAAACGATACGTCATTGTCAACAAAATGTGATATTGATAGACAAAAATGTGTGCATATTAATACGTCCTTAATTTTGCTGAGACTCTGTTTTTTTTGTCACTATACAAATAATAAATCTGAAATCCAGTTAAATGTTAATATTATAAATGCGAAAGTCTGTCTGTGGTACACTTTCATGGCCAGACCACTGGTCCGATTGTGATGACATTTAATATGGAGAGAGTTTGAAGCCTGAGAGAAGGACATAGGCAACTTTTTCAATATTGGGATGAAGGGGGAGTTTTAATATGAAGTTACGCTTCCACGGCCAGACAGCGTCACTATTTTATTCATGCCTTTTTTTGAGAATAAGCTAGTCATTTTCTTCTCCACCGACCGTTCGATGGTTGAGGGGATAAGAAATTTAATATGGGGAAGTACATAAACCATTTTTTTTTCAAAATTAACCCCTAAGGGCGTTAAATGCCTTCTCATAAATTAAGGTTAAAGTGGGTGTTCCGGTACTTTTAATGCGAAATCATGATGCGCCCGAATTGTGTAATGGTAGATACACACTTACAAGTTTCTCATCTGGGTCGAAATATTGTTAGGGCTATTATAATTAGTGGCATATCTAACGAAAATAGTGTTTTAATACCATGAATATAAATTTTACCAACGGATTTTCCTTTTCAATTTAAAAGATTACAATTTCTAATTAAAAAATACTTTCGAAATAACAATATACGAAGCCCAAGGCCTTCATTTAGAAAACCCACGTTTTTCGCAAGGCCAGTTGTATGTGGCTTAGTACTCACGTGTATCGAATCCACAAAAAAAATGCAAAAAATGGTAAAACAAGAAGCATTGTTGCTGTCTTAAGTTAGTCTTGCATGAATTTATGAATTTGTTAATCAATTATATCAATTGTACACACTGATTCCACGCGAACGAAGTCGCGCCCGTAAAAGCTAGTTTCAAATAATTAATCATTGACGAGCACGCATGCGTAGAGAGCGTGTGACGTCACAATTCTTTGCAACTTTTGTTCAATCTGTAACTTTTGATACATACTGAGTCTTCACACGAAAACTTACCATGCATTTAATTATTTTGCTTGAGTTAGAAATTGAAAACTTTGGGGGTTGGATATAATCGATCCGAGAACACAAACAAACATAGTAGTAGAATCCCGCCCCAAACTATCTCCGTCACACAACTTTGTTATTTTTATTATTACGTACGCTGTAAGGTCGCAACGTCGGTGGAGAAGAAAATGACTAGATTATTCTCAAAAAAAGGCCAAAATAATACTGACGCTGTCTGGGATCGAACCAGCAACCTTCTACTTTTAACGTAGCCGCTCTTATCCCCTCAACCGTCGAACGGTCGGTGGAGAAGAAAATGACTAGCTTATTCTCAAAAAAGGCATAAATAAAATAGTGACGCTGTCTGAGATCGAACCAGCAATCTTCTGCTTTTAACGTAGCCGCTCTTATCCCTCGGCCGTCGAACGGACGTGCGTTATATCTGTTCTGGTATAATATAATATGCGACCATGTCATTGACGATTTTGTTCCCCGTGCGACTAGATTTTTCTTAAATTTTTGGGTTCGTAAACTACTTACAACTTTTTCTATTCTATTATACCTATAATAAACAATTTTTGTACAGTACTTTTGTGATGAACCTGGTAACAAAATATGTCTAAAGACCATGATTTTGATGGCCCTCTCAAAGTGTTAATTTAACTCAAAAAAAAAAAAAATTAAATATATTTGTGCTGTGCTATACCAAAACTCTTTCCAACGATACTCCATAAGCCGTGAATGTTTAATTTTTTAATTTTAAGTTATCTAAAACAGTAAAACTTTCGTATAAACCGTTTTTCAAAACTTTTCTAGAGTTATTAATAATAATATAAATTTCCGGTGAGTTTCTCATTTATCATTTAAAATAATCACGTTTTTACTATAGACGTTCCACATTAAAGAAAATTAGTCGGGCACGGGCCTAGGGTCGAGACGGAAGTGGGGCTCTAGAAATATCGAAAAAAAAATCGCATTATATTACGAAAAAACTGTACGCCTTTCAACAACTTTTTGGAAACCTGTCCGAAAATAGCCCACCTCTCCCCTTCCTGCTACTGTCCTAACAACATAGTAGCTTTATTTAATTCATAAAATTTAGAGTAGGGTTCCAAAAGAGCTAGTTAAGACTCTGATATGAGATATCCATAATTATCATATTTAATTTTCAGATTTGTATCTATCGACGTTGTTGAAAATGATCGAACAACCTTAATATTTGTATTGCCTTGTAACGTAAAATATTAACGTGCATCGTTCATAAAAAGGATTTATAAAATTATAAAACGGCAATACTATTACATAAATCTTATAATATTACCTACGACATTATTATTCAGTCGATTTACAGTTTTCATAGCTTCCTCATTTTGTTTTGCATAAGTTTTCATAAATATTGACGCGTTTACAGTGTTCTGTTAGCGCCGTAAATAATTTTATCGTGACATAAAGTGAAATAAAAAATACACTTATAAATGCCATAACAGTAATCTTGACGCCGCCGTAATAGACCGAGAGCCGGGGGTGTAAATATCCTATGGATAAGATACGTGAACGACTTTGTACGAGTAAATAGTATTATCACAGATCTAAAGGGAGCCTCCTTTAGAATTGTCAAATTTTGCCCGCATGATAAAATATGACGCCACTTCCGGTTATGATTTTTGAACTGTTTTGTTATGTCATGATATTTAAACCAAAATGACGATTTCGAGGTGCAAAATAAAAATATCGAGGGCTGCCACGCTTTAGTCATTCGCAACCCTGTGGCTGCTTCCATTAAAAGTTTTTTTTTTCTTCAATGTTTTCTTATGAATGACTAAGACATGGCAGCCCTCAATATTTTTATTTTGCACCTCGAAACCTTCATTTTGGTTTAAATATCATGACATAACAAAACAATAAAAATCATATCCGGAAGTACCCTCATATTTTATCATGCGGGCAAAATTTGACAATTCTAAAGGAGGCTCCCTTTAGGTCTGTGATAATACTTTACTCGCACAAAGTCATTCACGTATCTTATCCATAGGATATTTATACCCCTGGCTCTCGGCCTATAATATTACCTACATAAAGGCCCCTTCACACGATGCAGGATTTCCTGCTCGCTAGCTTGCTTGAAGTCTTGCAGGCAGCTTTGCACGCTACGCTGTTGGATGTGACGTCACTGATTGGTCCGCTGCTCGCTATCTTGCTATATTTATGTGATAGGTTCAGTGCTATTTTTCATGCAGCGCTGCCTGCTGGTTTGAAAATTTGACCAATTGTGGAGTCGTATTTTATCACGGGATATCGTCTGACATTCGTTAAATATGGTGTTTGAAAAAATGTTCAAGTAAACAGCGATGGGGCCAAAAGCTGTAAAATCAAAATGTAAATGGGCGCGACAATAAATAAGTTTTCGCTTTGATTTTTCTCTTCTGTCCCGAACCTTTTCAATCATTATTAACGTCATATTCGCCTATGACGAATTATTTCTTGCATAACCATTACATCCATATTTAAATTTTAAATATAAATGTCAACCTAGAAAAACAAGCTGCGTGTGAAGCGAAACTAGCAGCGCTCCCTACCAACCACCAAGCAAAATACCATTGATGGAAGCTTGCAAGACTTCAAGCAAGTTAGCGAGCAGGTAATCCAGCATCGTGTGAAGGAGCCTTTAAGTTAGGGGGATAATATTTCAGCAGTTTTTACGGTGCGGTTTTGTGACTGGCCAGCGCGCAGTTGGCTATGACGGCTTCAACAGAGTAAGCCTTCGATACTTTTACGAGGCATTGCGTACGTGTACATAGTTCTTATCACTTAAATGCACTTACGACATAAGTTTTTCTGCGACACGTCTATGATATATGGGCGCAGATATCGCGGCTTAACGCCTATCTGGTGTGAGGTGCGGTGTTACGCCACATCCACCGCCACTCTTGCGTCGCATTCTCTGTCTCTATCTTTCTTTGCAGCCCTCACATTATTTCTGATTCTCACTCTTCGTCTGCTTTGCATACATTCATCTGGAAAATGGAAGCACCAAATTTTCCTTACTCAACTTTTGGATAGCATAAACTTTAACACCCTAATCTTTCTGACATTTTTTAACAATTCTATATTCTTGCAGCACTGTGTCTCAGCAATCTTCTTGCTGCACCCACACTGGATCCGTATTTCTCCCGATTACACCAAGATTATAATCTAATAGCGGCCCGGTTCGACTTCACCCGAATTTGTAGATTGCCATCGTTTTTTCGTCGACTTACGTTGCAAAATTGGTCGCCACAAAAAGAGCCTTTATTTTAACGTGATAATATATAAGTCCATATCCATCCTGAGGGTCCATTCCAAATATTGGTGAAAAATGCAACTGGATAAATAGTTTCGGAGATTATCTCTTACATCTAAAATTGCTTTTACTTACTTATAATATTAGTAGAGATCGGTGCCTACATTTGGAAAGGGAAGCTCGTTTTCCTTTCCATTGTAGGCACCTACATTATAATCTTGCTTTTCGTCCGATGTCGCCCGACATCGAATCGGGAGAAATAAGAATTCTATGTCTAGGCACTAGGTATATCATCATATTTCTAAATGGCTCCAATCTGGAACGGCGATTTATTAAGGGAAACTAATTTAGATTATTTTCACGTATGCTCCAATGGCCCCAAATTCAGCAGAACGTCCCTGACATTGCTTTTCATGAGGTTAGAAGAGCATTGACTGCAGTTTTTTACTGAAGCTATAAGCGACAAAAAAATAGATACATCTAGGGAATTTAAAGTGTCCTTGAGGCATTATTTAATTCAAAATTATTTTTATAATTTATATGATTTTTTCTCATAGTAATTTTATATCTAACTGACGCTATTATGTTCTTTGGAATTTAAAATAAAGAATTATTATTATTATTATTACCTGCTTCATCTGCAGCTCCGATCAGAAAATTAAATTTCTATGTCGGCTGCTGTATTGAAGGGTTTCCATCATAGAATAATTATTATGAAAAATCTGGTTATGTCAGGAAACTTTCATATACTAAACGATATTTTAATAATTACTTGATGATACAAACATTCTTGGCGAAACGTTGGCTCTCTAGAACACTGTGCGTTGGTTGTCACAATTGTTTTTAAAAGTCTGTTAATACCAGCTATACTATATAGTGTTCGATATCAACAAGTGTTCAAACATTTTACTTTAAGAAATCTCGTAATTATTAATGGATAAGCCGTCCTGATACAAGGGCGTAGATATGGGGGGTAAAGAGGGTAAATAATAAAAAAATAAAATTGAAAATAATATGTATACTTGGCTAAGAAATAAAATTTAGAAATACTTTTTGAAAACGAATTTGCAAAATTAGTTTGGGAATTAATATTTTGCTTGACATCTTCCTTCGTGAGTATTCTTGTGATATTTATAAAACCTAAAGAATATTGATTTTTTTTTTCGAAAAATAAAATCTACATCTTTGTCCTGACAATAAGTAATTACCGACATTTATACAGATATCTAGATCTGGCGAACCCTGTGTATAAAAAGAAGACGTGATCATATTTTATGTAGTACAAAACTTCAATCAATCAAGGCAGCGTTTTATTGAAAGGTGTTGTGAGAAATGTTCAACAACGTAACTTGCAGATTGATACATCTTTCTTCGAACTACGTAGTAGTATTCTTTATAGATACGCGAAGACGAAGCATTGTTGCACTGTCATTTCATTCGAGTTGTGCAGAATTGAATTATTTCACGGACGCGAGCATTAAAGTTTCAGAACCAACACACACACATACACATAGTATACCACTTGTGAGTTGGGCAGATTTATCACTTTTAAAGTGACAAGGTGTTCACACGCGGTGCTCTAATGGTTCGATACCTAACAGACTGTAACAGGGATCGGAAAATTGTGCACATGTAGCTTTTATTCGCGTTACTTTTACTCTTTGCAAAAAGAAAGTGCACGTTGTCTCTCTCTAAAACAGTCTGACTATACGAACGGCTATTCCCAATATAATTGTTTCTTTAAAACGAACATGTCCTTGTTGAGTGTCAGAGGTTAGAACAGCCCCGCAGAGCGGCAGTTTTAGAGGGCGCCAAAACCATAATATAGTATGGTTGAAAACACATCTAATCAGTCCGTTTTTCGATTTACTCAATCTGCTTGTTTTCTGACGTTTTCCCGTTCACGAAAAATACCAACCATTATATATTTGTGTATTTTATCTCAAATTCTGAAGAGATGGGGCGCCATTATCAAGTTTCTGCCCCGGTTCGAAAAAATCGTAGATCTGGGGCCGGGCTAGAAATGCTTCGGCCAAAATGGGCCGAAGTTTTGGCAGAAGAAGGTTTTTAACAAGCGCACGGGCCAGAAAAACCTGTTTTTGACGATAATCATGACCAGCACTTGCAACCAGTAACAACCGTCAGAGCAAATCGTATCAGCCAAGGTACAATTTCAATGTCCGACTCAATTTTGTGTTTTGGTACCTACACGGAAAAATGATATCCAACAGTTCATAGAAATTTTGTTGTGACATTCGAGAATATGAAAGAATTTTTGGTGATCTTTCTCAATAATTCAGGAAATAAATGATGACATTCACCATATTAATTCCTCTTTTTTCATTAATAGGGTCAACTTAAAATCTTCTTTTTCTTGGCTTCTTCCTCTTCCATCTTTTCAGGCAACATCGTTAAATACAATTTTTTTCTGAAGACCATGGTGCACAAACTTTAGAATTTCTTAAAAGTTCGCACCATTTCTGTTCTGAACAAAGAAACAATTCAGGTTCCAGCGAGAGAAAAAAATAACTACCTAAATTCAATGAGAACAGGAATTTTCATTTCATTTATGTCACATGTTTTAGTATTTTATACCCTGGAGAGCCTTTTACTATTCTCCATGATCCATCTCTCTATTGTGTCCATGTCTAATTAATTAAGTTTAAGAAATGAATGGTTAAATAATAAATATTTGTCGTGGCTAAATGTTACTAAAAACAAAAGCCAATAATATCTATATTAAAAAAAAAGTCTGGAGAGATAGAGAGATTGTAAATATAAAAAAATAAAGAATAGTTACTTCTTACCACAACAGTTGAAGCCATTGGTGGGTGGGGGCAGATGTACTATATAATATATACATACCTATATAAAAAAAAGTTAGATCCTTGATGATGAATTTCCGTCAGGTTAAACAAGCAAAGTTATCATATTGTATCCGGCCTTCTGTCTTACGTAGTTAAAATAAACTATCGATTTATGCAGGCTGTCCCAAAAGTAACGCCGAATACTTTGTGAAATTCCAAGTCTAAAAGCTATTTTCTGTTTTTGCCTCTGAAGAGTTCCTGCCAAGTTATTAAAAAAACAAACTTTTTGTAACTTTTAAAACTCATTCTATCCAGTAGATCAATTTTATGCTATAGATGCATGAGGTCAAAAGTGTATAAAAATCTCTACATTTATTGTAAATTATTATAAATAAATAATGTTTCCATCGTCTACTGTCGTCGGGCTCAATCTTGCTGTTTCAAAAAGGCGTGGTCTGTTGTAAGAAGTAACTATTCTTTATTTTTTATTTTTGTTTCAAATACCGTACTCTTAATATTACTTATTACTTAATATTAATATTTGGAACTCAAGGCTTAAGGGCAATGGTGCTTCGTTATAATATTTCGTACATCCTTGATAAAAAAGTGAACCTGAATCACTGCTTTCTCGTCGACACCATGTTCTCTTGAATAACTCCACAAACTTGAACGCGCTCCATCCTCTTCTATCTGACTCGCACATCATGAAATAAACACATATTTTCACAGCTATTACTTATATGCTTATTGATGTTACATCCGTTGGGAGTACGCTTTTCCAGCTTATGTCTTTAGTTCACTTTTATCAACGGGAATTTTTTTTTTTTCGAGATTTTTCTTGGATACATATTTCCAATTTCCACATGTCGTTTGTAATTGACAGGTTTACTTCACTCTTTTTGTTCAATCGTTTTTGTTTCCATTGTAAACTGTAAGTAGATACTTTATTTTCAAAACAATTGTAACGCTTACTGAAATGCATCTTTTTGAAGCCAAGGAAAATTAATTTTAAAATAAAAATCAACCATATTTCAACAAAAAACACACACAGGAGGCTGCGTACTAATATAAAACCCAGATAGCGACTGAGCGGAATCCCCCGAAAATAAATTGTAGATTATAGATGCTCAACAACTGAGATCATCAGCGTCGTCTATGTGTGTATTAGAATCTGACAGTCGGTAAACAAAAACCGACAGGTACGAGCTCGGGTTCCTGAGAGCTCTAATCCCCCCCCCCCCCAAAAAAAAAAACAAAACATTGGAATGCAAACTACATTCCAATGTTTCCTCTGAGGGTGGAATAACCCGAAGCTTATCTATGGGCTATAGTAAAATGAAACATTAAAACTCATGTACTGATGAAATGGAATACAAATACGTAAATATATCGTTTTTTTACACCATTGTCATAGTTACACCCAGTTGGATATTTATGTGATTAACCGGAACGATAAAACCGATACCACAATATTTGCAAAGGTATCAATTTTGTTTAATTGTAGCTTGCAATAATAGGTAAGTTAACAACACACATATAGATAATGTAAAAGGATAGCCACAATGTTTAGTGTCTCCGCATGCCGTGCATGAATTGCCATTATTAACAGTTAATTATCCGCATATTTCACTCCATATACATACAACTATTACATAATTCCCGTTTAAATATCTGTGCATATCGGTATGCATAACAATACAGTATGGGTGCAATAATATTGTGGTTAATGACTTTATATAGGTCACTATTGTTATTATTAAGGACTATCATGATTTCAAGAAAACATTACCTCAAAAGTTAGATCTCCCAGTTAATTCATAGGAGACTTAATCATGGTTGTTTTCAGTCTCATTTATTCAGAATAGGCGTAGTTAATTAATTCATCAGTGACCTGACCGTCTCATATCATTGGCGTTATTTCTTGGACAGCTTGTATAATGTTGACATAATATCTTCATTCGGATTGTACAGAAACTCACTGTAAGACAAGTTACGAGATTCAGATTATTTGTTCGTTTTAGGTACTTCTTTGGTATATTCGCTTGGTTTCAAAGATAGTAATTACTGCAATATATGGCTAGGAGTAGCAGACCGTTAACTTGTGGAAAAGATTCCTGTCCGCCCGTTGTTTATAGAGTATTATACAATGTTATAGTATTTATATGTGGTATGTTGTTGAGGCAGTAAATAACAGCAAGGGAGATCGTGTACAGTAATAGATGTAAATGTACCACACGTGGTCGCTCTAATTGCTACAGACATAAAGCGTCAGTAGGGGGCGTATATCGCGCTCTAATAATACTATCTATACTATGTGTACAATATCTGTACTTAGACTGTGGAGATATAGGCCGGTTCAAAAGTCTCCTCGTTTATTTTTTATAATTAATAAATGTGTATAACATCATAATAATAAGTTTATTTTACGAAACAAATACAAATTGCAAGGAAATTGTCAAAAGTTGCATTAAAAAAAAAAAATTCATTTACCGAGTAAAGACGTGCATCAATCAAATATTCCTTTATTCCCCTTTTAAATGATGAAGTAGTCAATTCTTTTAAATAATTAGGGAGATGGTTAAAGACTGCAGCACAACTGTAGAACGGATTTTTGGTATAGAGGGTTAGATTTGGCTTTGGTATGGTAGTAGGATGTTATATTTATTTCTTGTCGGATATTGATGCGAATTACTGCCATATTAGTAAAAATGTTTCTGCATGACTCTCGATATTTAAGCTTGAAAAGAATTCGCAAAGCTTTCTTCTGCAGTATGAAGACCCGATGTGCTTCAGTAGAATTACCCCAAAGCAGGATGCCATAATTAATGGGAGGAAATAATATGAACGCATAATACAGCGCAAGCATAGCTTCAACCTTAACCAATCACGACATAAACTTTGTTAGGGTGCCAATCGAAGGATATTTAAATGTCAGTATAATCCAGAAGAAATTTTAGCAAAATCGGTCGATTTTCTGAAAAAGATTTCTCAGCTCTAATTTGTTAAATACATAGTTAATATCATATACTTATCACTTCTATATTGCTAGTTCCCGTAAGTGGAAGTGTTGCCTACCAAGAGAGACAGCAACTGCATACTTCTGTTTCACTTATTTATACTTGATTCGTTATAGGCATATATTTAATAACTCCTATATTGCTAGCAGGCGTAAGTGAAAGCGTGGCCCATGAAGTGAGACAGCAAATTACTATTTTCTATCTCCTTCTTTTTACTTGACCCGCTGTGCGCAAGCGTCGCGTCTGTAGTGGGGCAATTAGTAAGTGGATATAGAGCAAGCCACCTCCCTTTCACAGCTTAGTTCCATGCTGCAACTGACACGTATGCTCCATTCACGGACATGAGCATGAAATTCAAGAGACAGACACATATATGTCTGCACCGTGGTGTTTAAGTCTTTCTCCCGATCTTCGCTAAGCAATATAGAGGGTCCAAATCTTTGATTAACGTCTGAATAGAACTCTTCAAATAAATAAAATTGTCGACCAATTTTTCTCAGACCATAATATATTGACAAAAAATAATAAAAATACAAATCAATATAACACAAGATGACGTTTCGATCCGGATTTGGATCTTCTTTAGAAATATCTAAAAAATATAAAAATTAAATAACTTAAATATATTTTTTAGATATTTAATTTTTATATTTTTTAGATATTTCTGAAGAAGATCCAAATCCGGATCGAAACGTCATCTTGTGTTATATTGATTTGTATTTTTATTATTTTTTGTCAATATATGGTCTGAGAAAAATTGGTTGACAATTTTATTTATTTGAACAATATAGAGGGTATTAAATATATGGTTATAGGTAGTGGAGAAGTGAGCAGGTACATGCGCATAACATTTGAGGTCGTCATCCTTTTCCGAACCCCTACTAGCAATATAGAAGTATATACGGTTAATATTTAATATTAATCATTCTGGGACATGTATGGTGTTGACAGGAGTAGGACCAATCTCTCAAGACTATTTTCTTTGAGAATTTCGTCGCTTTTTTATATTTTAAACTTTGAAATAAGTTAAATTAAGGCTTTCTAGACCATCTGTACCACGGCCACGCGGTACAATTATCAAACAATACTATAACATTTTGTTGCGCGTGTGTGTGTAATGTGCGCGTGTGTGCGCGTAGGCAATATGATATTTAGCTGTTGGCACCCGCACATCAGTAATATCTCGTCTCCCGTCGCCTTGCACAAAGAAACACAACACACTCCTCCAGCGCATTACTCAGCAGGTATTCCGGAATAACACGCGTTCATATATCATTGTGCTCTGTGCTTAAACTGAAGCTGCCGACTCACTCGTTTGCACTCATCGATTTTGGAAAATTATTGCCAACAATTGGTTTTGCCGCTCGTTTCGCTGCTAGGTTCCAAGCGTGCAGTAAGGACCGCTGCACACGAGGCTGGAAACACTGTTTGGACTTCTGCTGGCCGGCAGGCTGGGTACGAGGCTCGAAAAGACGTCAATGCGGGCTTGCCTGATGGCTAACAAGATAGATTTTAAAATTAAAACAGGGACTATTTTCTTGCTAGGTCTCCTGCTTGCTCTGAGAAGGAACCAATCAGGAAACAGTATCTTGTCAAGTGCAGGGCGACATGAGAACAAACGTCTACAAACCAACATGGCGTCATTCTGCTCAGAGTCAGACAACAAACACGTTTTGAACTCTCACTGCGCGCTCACCAAATTCATCCCCAAAACAAGCTTGAAAAGCCGTCTCGTGTGAAACGAGCACATAAAAGCAATTAAGAAAATCAGCGCCAGCAAACTAGTTGTCAAATCTAGCGGCAAATCCAGCCTCGTGTGCAGCGGCCAGTTTGTGTGTGCTTCACACGATGTGTGTTTTGAAGCTGCGTTTGTTTATGACGTTTACCCATTTCGTTCACGCTGACAAGATACTGTTTTCTGATTGGTTCTTCCTCAAAGTCAGCAGAGATTCAAGCACGAAAAATAGACTCGGTTCTAATTTTGAAGTGTAGCTTGTGACCACGCAGCGGATCCCGCTGTGGCGTCATTTCCATCCTAAGAGCCAGCACGGTAGCCAGTAAAAGTGTCCCAATAGCCATTCTTGTTTGATATATTGAAATAAAGTAAAATTTCTCATTAACAAGGGATTGATGATAATGCTATTTGCACCCCCGCTACCCCCCCACTGTACTAACTGCGTGTACGCCCGCTTACTGCTGCCTTGATTGCACTAACTGTGATTTTTGGAACTCGGCAACCTGTGTTTGAAAAACGACAGCAAACTATTGATAACTACAAAAGAGTTATATTACCTATGCCGTTTTTTTACGACCTACTTTGAGTTTTATATTTGTTTTGCAGCTAATGACCTAATAACTGAAAAAATGCTTATAATTTTTCACTTAAATATTTATTTTTTATCACTGCTACTAAAAGTGTGAAAATAAAACCGAAATAAGAATGAACAAACAAAACAGTTAATTCATCTTACGCTCGTTTTATTATTTTAATTATTATTAAAGGCAAAGAAAATGACTATTCAAGTTTTAAATACAGTTAGTTTACTTAATATTATTAATAATAAGCTATCCCGGGTGTCAACATAACGCTGAATCAGGCTGCCGAATGCCGAAAGCTATTCTTATACAGTCGCTCCATGTACTTCATGCGACGACCCTAATTCAATGTAATCTCTTGTTCATTGTTTTAGTCCAGTAAAATGGTAAAATAACATGCAAAAGCATTGATTTTTTAATATAATGTTAGTGTTGGACCTGCACTCTAAAATATAGTTTGTGACCTTGGCGCACCACTTGGTATCGACGAAACATAAACCACGTGGTTTCATTTCGACCTTTTTTGAACCCCTTCCACCCAGTGCCGGGTTAATCATTAGGCAGAGTAGGCAACTGCCTAGGGGCCCCGCATCGACTAGGGGCCCATGCACGCACCAATAAAAAAAACTTTTCATTGAATGAAAATTTTATTTGAAAATTTGTATGAAATTTCCCAACAACAATATTATTTTCTTTCGTTGTTTATTGTAATTTATTGCATTTAACAAGATAAAATTTAAAATAACCACGTCACGTCTCATTTCTCTTTCCTGACCCATCAAAAAACCTGAATCATCAATTAATTATCTATAACCTATTCATTAAGACCATTTCAATAAAACTAAAGAGTCAGATAAGGCGATGCTGCAGCATCAAGTCAAAGTAATCATGTTGTTACAATATCACATAAAACATTGAAGTAACAGGATGGCTGGAGCCGATCATCTGGAAGTTACTCACATCCCTTCATCAATTTGAAAAGACCTGATTGCATTGCCTAGGGGCCCGGACAGGGTTAATCCGGCCCTGCTTCCACCCTTCATGTAACGTGACTTTTGCCCTCCTCAAGTGGGACGTAGTTTTTTCCCTGTC